>JAGKQL010000004.1:27021328-27095802 GCA_018398635.1 Cyprinodon brontotheroides | reverse complement strand
CGCCATAGACCTCCATTATTTGAATGTCAGCAGACAGCAAGAAGCCTTCCAGATCTCCAGATGCATTTAAGATATCAAAAAAGTACTCCAGAGTGTTGTTCAGCATGGGGGTGAGTAGAAAATGAAGGCTAATCATGTTTTGGGTGTACTATTCCTTTAATTTCTGACTCTCATCAGCAGATTACAAACCACCAGAGGCTGGAAAGAGTGACCAAAGGTTTTACTCAAGTAAGAGTGACAGTAGTTCAACATTTTTCACTCAAGTGGAAAGTAGTCATCTAAGAATTAAATCTAGTTAGAGTAAACAACGTACGTTATCAGAAAGCAATCATGTGCAATTTCTTGTTTATTTTAAATGTATACTATAAATATTATGTTTAAAAGATAAATTAGAGCAGAATAAAGTTTCTAAATCATACTCTCCTACATAAACTTAGACAATCAATCTTTCCAGGTAATAATGTATATATGAAGGGAAAGATAATAAAGACTTTTATCAAATTATTCATGCTGGGAAAGTAGCCAAATATGTTGCTCAAGAAATAGTAGTTATACTCTAACAAGAATATTACTTTAGTAAAAGGAATATTTAGTAGAAGTTTGGTAAAGTAAAACTGCTCCTAAAAGTAATTTTCTTTTCATAAAGTTACTACAGTAAATCTAACTAGTTTCTACCAACCTATGTGATGTGAACACAAGTTGTGTTAACAAAAAAATTATAATACTGACAAATTGAAATGACACATATACCAGCTGAGCACTCGGCACACAGTACGATGGCTAACTGCTTAAGGCAAAAAGCCAAAAATATGTGTTCAAAATGTGTTGCTGAAGTTTTCCCCAATTCCATCAGCTTCTTCATGCAGCTTAGAAGTCAGAAAAGTTGAGCCAGAAACTTCTACATCTTTGTTTTATCTAACCAGCCATAAATTGTGAGCAGTGCAATCATAGCATCACTTGGGATGAGGTCAATCTCCAATAGTTTGTTGTTTTTTACAAATCACTCTCTATATCTTGTTTACTGGCACTTACATAGTTTTTCTTTCCTCTTTAAGGACTAATGCAGTCAAATGAAGAAAAATGAACATCCTGATGCCTATTGAGTGAATAGATCAAAGGCAAAGCCTTTTTCACTTGAGTTCCATTTATATATTGTTGGCTCTTCATGTGAAGTCAAACAAAGTCAATAAATAAAATGAGTGAGGATGCCATTGGTGTATGTCAGTGGCTGAGATCAACTCCATAGAAAAAACACATTGTTCTTTTTGGATTTGAACATTTTAAAGTATAAATTCTTAAAAGATTCTGTTTTAAACAGCGACTGTTGTTACACCCTGTGTGTCAGAGCAACTGTCTATAGACAGAGGAAAGTATTTATTCATTCTTTGAAGTAGCTGTCTCCCCAGTAATGCAATGCTGCCCTGAGATGTTTAACCAAAATGTTTTACGAATGAGTTCAGTCTTTTTTTTTTCTTGGCCCTTGCACTAGTATCGACCCAAAGTGCAGTTGTAAAAACTTACTTAGGACTGAACAAGCAGGCAATATGGGGAAAGAAGACAATAGGAGTAACTGGGTCAGTTATACTGTGGTTTAGTAGAAAGAAATAGGCCACAGTAGTTTATCTTAAATAAAAGCTGAAGTCAGCACACAAGGCACATTGACCACACAGCTTTGCTTTTACTGTGACAGTGTGCAAATAGATGTTGCACAGTAGTAGTTCAGGAGTGCAAGACTTCAGTTAGCATACTGAAAAATGCAGATGCTTGGAAGATTTTAACTTACAGAGTAAATACTGTTGCATGTCTGCAACCAGAAAACCTGAAAGACAATAATTGGCTCTTATTGTAAATCTTTTTTAAAGAAAAAAGGCATTAAAAAGGAAAATGTATCAGGACTGATTAAGCAAAAATAAAGGAGAGGGTAAAGTAAGAGCTCCTGTCTTACAAGCGATCCTATAATATAGGCAAAATGGGAGGAATACAGGAAGGTAAACATGGTGACATCTTTCTAACCTCCCAAAAACAGTATCTCTCTCTCTCTCTCTCTCTGAAACTGTTTTTGATTCAGAATTATTTCAATCTGAAAAGATTGTCCCATATGACAAGCAACAGTTGGAGAGCTTGACTAGAATGACAAATATAGCCTTTGGTATCCATGTCCCAGTAGAAGAAGTAAGCATAGAAAATGATGGTGTTATGATTAGCCAGATAAATTAAGATTGTTATGATATACTGATACTTAATACTTTCTTCTTACATTTTTTTTTTTTTTTTTTTTTTTTTTTTAAGGATTGAAGCCCAATAGCTGAATTAGCATTTTATTTCATAGCTTCTATATAAAGCTTTTATATAAAATCCCAACTATCCCAGCTTTATATCTCTCTTCACTGCTTTGACAGATAGCTAATGAAAAACTTCATTGAAAGGATTCAGAATCTACTGCAGCTGCATGAAATGAAATATGCAAGTTGGCAATGATGTCATCAAGGGTCTTCTAGCGCCTTTTGGAACAGCCAACTGTGACTTTTCTTACTGAAGGGTTGGAAACACTGTTAATGGGCTATTGGATGAGAGGTGAGGCTGAATTAAGTCTTCCATTCTGTATTTTCACTAAAGCTATATAGGCCGCTCTGTAGTGTTAAAATGGGATTTCTGCTAAACATTCCTCAGCTAGATTCTCCGCCTCACATGTAGTAGGACAGAAGCTAGGAAAGAGATTGTCTTCTAAATTATTTGGAAAACCGTGTTTTCTTATGTGACAGGAAAGTAAATAAAGTTTTTCAAGTAGGTTTTTTCATGTAGTGTTTTTTTGTACATTTATCCTGATGATTAGTATGCACTGATTACTACTTAACTGGATTAAATCATTGCTTAGTTTACTTCAAAGTTAGCATGTGCTAACACATGGTGTTTTCTGATAGCTAACAGGTTGAAAATCCTTGCAGCACTTGTTGCAACTGTGCCCCAAGCTGGAAAACTACTTAAAATCCAGGGAAATGTTGCTGCGGTTGTCGATGTGCAAGTCCTGAGTGCATAAAAGTATTTTTATACTTGCAACATTGAACATGGCTGGGGGGGTTCACGCACTGAAAGGGATGCAATTATGCTTTTCCCTGCGCTGAGTTCAGGCCCCGTGAGCTGCTGCAAAGCAAGCTTGGGCACATACGAAATGTTGTAACTTGGCACAAGCCTAATTCAAAATAGCCATTCAAAACGCCCTCACTAAACAAGTACAGGCAGTACTGAAATTTTGTTAAATACTATGTTGTTACTAACTATTCTGTGACTTAAAATAGCATACGCAAATTACTGGTATACAGTATTTTCCAGGCCGAGTGTATTGGCCAAGTTTATGAATAGAGACAGGATTTTGATTTCTGTTTCCATTTAGAGTAAATGTAGTCTAAAACGTCAACCCACAGTATGTAAAGCCATCCCCCACAAAGTGTTTTTTAAGCCTTTTTTTAAAAAGTAATCCCTGCACTTTTGGAAGTGTGACTTCAGCCGTTTCTTCTCTTTTTAGTGCATTTTCAACGGCTATGCTTGTAACTGCCACCCTGCATTTTTAGAGAGTACTGCATCCACGGCTGCATCAAGTATAAATGTTTACAGTGCTTCATTAGGCTCACACTGGTCAGTGCAGGCCAGGCTCAAATAAAGTGTAAAGCTCAGCCTTACAGATTTTACAGCTGAAAGTCATTTTTACACACACCACAAATGTGAATGGATATCTTAAAAAAAAAAAAATAAATACATACTGTTTATAAATATATATATATATGTATTTCTCAAGCTTCTCGTGTTCTTTCTTCTTGATGTTGCTGTCGCTAGGGATTGCCACATCTATCACTACTGCCTTATTCTGCTGTTTGTCGATCAACACGATCGACAAACAGCTTGAGAAATACCAAGGGCTGAAAGAGGAGCTAGAAAAGATGTGGAAAGTAAGAGCAGTGGTGATGCCAGTGGTACTCTGGAGCACTGGGGGCTGTGACCCCCAAACTGGGAGAGTGGCTACAGCAGATTCCAGGTAAAACATCAGAGGTCTCTGTCCAGAAGAGCTAAATCCTAGGAACAGGTAAGATACTGCGCAGAATCCTCAAACTCCCAGGCCTCTGGTAGAGGACCCCAGCTTGAGGATGACACATACCACCCCACGAGGGGTGAGAAAACAGTTTTTTTATATATAATTTTAAGAAAGTATTTCAGATGTCTATGCTCCTAAGCTCTGTTCTATAAAGATTTCTTTCTGTTTCTTTTTCCTGTCCCTTGCGTTCTCCTTAGGCAAATCGCCATATGATTAAAGTTTTACAAGTGGTTCTCTAGCACTCTAGGAAGTCAGTTATATCCCTCTTAGTCTTTGTTTAGTTATTTTCATTTTATTTTAAGTTAAGATTTTTTTTGTCCTCAGACTTAATCATATAGATAATTGGGTTGATAAAATGTAGGAACATTTGAAGTATTTAACTTTAAATGTATTAAATGAAATCCAAACAAAACACTGTATAAATACCCTGCTCAAAGAAAATAATAGGAACACTTACACAACATGTGGCAATGACTGCCAATTAGCAAGACACACTCAGACCACTTCTCACTATCTAGGCTTTCTGGCTCATGTTTTGGTCGCTTTTGAATGCTGGTGGTGCTTTCACACTCTTGGTAGCATGAGATGGACTCCACAACCCACACAAGAGGCTCAGGTAGTGCAGCTCATCCAGGATGAAGCATCAATGCAAGCTGTGGCAAGAAGGTTTGCTGTGCCTGTCAGCATAGTTCCAGAGGCTGGAGGCGCTACCTGGAGACATGGAGGAGGCCGTAGGAGGGCAAAAACTCAGCAGCAGGACTTTAACTTCTTTTACTACACCTTTGTGAAAGGAGGAAAAGGAGGAGCACTGCCAAAGCCCTGCACAATGACCTCCAGAAGGCCACAAATGTGCACGTGTCTGAACAGTTAGATACCAACTTCATGAGCATGGTATGAGGGTCCGGCATCCACAGAGTGGAGTTAAACTCACAGCTCAACACTGTGCAGGATGCTTGGCATTTGCCAGAGAACACCAGGATTGGCAAATTTGGCACTTGCGCCCTGTGCTCCTCACATATGAAAGCAGGTTCACACTGAGCACATGTGACAGAGTCTGGAGACACAGTGGAGAGCGATCTGCTGCCTGCCACATCCTTCAGTATGACCAGTTGGCAGTGGGTCAGTAATGGTGTGGGGTGACATTTCTTTGGAGGGTGAATGGTTTAGTCCAGGTCTGGGAGGAGATCCCTTGGGAGGACATCCACCAATCAGGAGCTTGCCCAGGCATTGTTGGGCGGTCATTTAGGGACTTGAAGGCCGTACAGAATACTGAGTCTTATTTTGACCTGTTTTAAAGACTTTGCATCAAAGTCGGATCAAACTGTAGTGTGTTTTCCAGTTTAATTTTGTTTGTGATACCAAATCCAGGCCTCCATTGGTTAATAAATATGATTTCCATGGATGATTTTTGTTCGACTCTGTTCCCAGCACATTCAAGTTTGTACAGAACAAAGAATTCAATGAGAATATTTCCTTTATTCAGATCTAGGATGTGTTATTTGAGATTTCCGTTTATCTTTTTTTAGCAGTGTAACTGGATTTACATAAAACAAATATATAATGATATATTAAACAATATCCAACCCACTACATGTCATTCAAAGTTTTTACAATTGTTAGTATTTGACTTTACACAAAGAGGTAGAATCCGAGACAAAACAAAATAAACTTACTAGGTTTTACTTTGATTTTTCACTTCCTAATGTGTTTTTATGTGTTAAATAGATTAAACCAATTGTTTTGATATTATTATTGAGGGTTGTGGTTTAAGCAAAAAGGACTTATTGACTGCATTTAAAGATTTAAATCAGCCAGTGGTCTGCTGTCATATTCATTATGCACCTTTAGTTTCACTGTCCAGGATAATAACCCAGAAGATGATGGATTACAGCAGATACGCTTAGATCAATGCAACATCTTGTGTTTTATGCTTTGTGCCCAGTTATTAAATATATTTCTAATACTTTTTGTTTGATCCGCCAGCATGCTTATTTCATTAAGAAAGTTTCCTGATGTTACAAACTTGAAGTTGAAGTGAAAGGAAGACCTCAGATTACAATTCAATGTCTTCTTTGAATCAATTTAGGATTTGCTCAGCAAAGCTAATATCATTCTGTGAACAGTGAGTTTGAAAAGACACACAAAACTTAGTAGATTATGTGTGTTATGTGTTTTTATATTAAAAAGCCAAATAAATGAAAAATGGAGCCCTATTGTTTTCTCACGCAAGTAATTTTACTGCAACTGTTGCTTTGCTGGTTGAACCTTAGGGAAACAGCTGAGAGTATTCATTGCATCTAACCCCTCTGATTCCACAGTTATGTCACTGCTAGATTAATCCCCCAAAAGTAACTTGGTTATGGTGGCTGGTTTGGGTCATTAACTGCCTTTGCTCTCACAGCATGTGATTGAGCACTTCAGATTGAAATGCGCCCTGATAAGCTGCAGGGCTACCATAACAACTAGAATAATTACCATAACTGTTCAGAGGGCAGCAAAGTATTGTGTTTCCATAACAACAGATTGAGTCAATCTATGCTAAGAAATGTTTATTGATGTGGAATAGCATATCTTAGCCAGCATATAGATTGTGTTTTGCAAGTTCACCTTCATGACCCGTTTCCAGATATAGATCAGATAAAAAAAAAAAAAACTTACCATTGCATCATGCATCAGTTAACATGACAGTGATCATAATGCATTTGGTATCTGGTTCACATCTCTTTTACTCTCTCCGGCTCTTTGCTCAGATGTTCTTTATCTGAATTTTGTCTGAATTCCTTATAAAACTATTTTCAGTCACTCATTATCTTGATTTGATGAGAGCAAAACAAGCCTTAAAATGAGATTGATGACTAAATCTCTGGGATCATAAACATTTGATGGGTAAAGGGTTTTTATCTATACCATTCCTATGGATCAGAATCAACTTCACTGAGGCGTCAGAGTACAGCCATGTTTTGATGCAACCCGTCTCCCTGACAGCACATCCTGTACTGTGCCCCGGACTGCTTCTTTAAACCCACAGAACCCTTTTCCTCTCTCTTCTCTTGGATGGGGTGCAAAGGAGAAACCTGAACTTCCAACTGGAAAACATGTTACATGTTGTGGAATCTGTTAATTTTTGCTGCTGAAAAGTACTTCATCTATCTTTGATAGAGCTCTGAGAGGAAAATCCAGAACAGCTTGCTGGTGATGCCTTTTGATTCAATGGATAAGGATTTTTTTTTTCAATCTACGCCTTTCGATCAACCAAGTAACAATTGGGTCACCGTCTTAGCCAGGCTTCATTGTGTCTGTTTCTATAAGCGGTTCTGACCAAAATACGGATTCCTCAGAGGTGTGGCTCTGACAATGATAACTGCTGATTAAGATGATGCAGATAAGAGTCTTCCAGGTCAAATTTTCGCTTAGCTTCATGGTAATTTTGGAACCCTGCAGCTGCCGTAGTCAGTCTGATGGTTCTTCTGATTTACTTTGAGCTTATGGAAAATGTCCATCACATACTGAATATGCTGCGCATCATTATTTCTCCAATGAGACTTTTGCTGACATAAACAGCTTAGAAGATTAAAGTATGTTACTTGTTTTTTTAAGACATTTCTGTTCCACACTTCCAGAATGAAACAGCAAAAAACATTTATTTTATATTTCCAATACATTTTTTTGGTTCCACAATTTATTTTCTGTTTCAGATCTTTCTCTTCACTTTCCCTATAATTTTAAAGTTTCAATTTTTTTCCCCGGTTTAAAATAAAAGATGTTTCAAAATAACCTTCATGGCCCAAATTTAGCTCCATCACCTTAGATGGGGAGTTTAATATAGACTGATGAGAAAATTGAGAAATTAGATTTTTGGCACCAATCTTTCTTAACCATAGCAGTCCAAAGCTGAGCCTACATTACTACATATGGAGATTTTTTTTTTCCTTCTTAATTTATTTTTTTTTTTAAGAGAGAACTTCTGTCCGGAGAGGCAGAATGAGCGGCTGAGATCTCGCGAGAGCTGTGCGTATGTAAAATGACATTTAGTTCAAATCAAATCCCCTCAGGTAAGTACAAGCCAATAATTGAAATTTAAATAAAATAAGGCTTAAAGATTAACAATTGTCCTGTATTTTAAGGGGAAACAAACTGGACGAAGAGACCTTGGCTCCCGTTCCAGCTCCACCAGTGCTGCTTCCAGTGTTGGGAAAGTTCTCTTTCTACGTTGAACTAGTTCAAAGTTCAGTTCACACATTTTAAAATGAACTAGTTCAAAGTTCATGTCTTGCATAGTTCATAATTCAAAACCACTAAATGAACTAGTTCATAGTTCTTTTTTCATATATTGCTCCATTACCACCATAGCCTACTGTAGAAATTGCAGATTAATGGTGATGTAGCATCATAATTTATCAGTTGTAACCCTGAAACTGTGCGTCGTTGGATTTCATCTTCATATCCAGTTTTTGAATCCTTATCCAACCAGGGTTTTTACATTAGCATTGAGGGGACAGCATTTCCCCATTGTTGCTTTTAACGCTTTTGTTAAGCTGTCCATTAACTTCACACTCAGTAGCAGCTGCAGCTTTCACCCCTACAGTATATTCTCAAAAACATCAGGAAAAAAAAAATGTGCTGCTTAAATGGTTCTTTTATGAGTAATTGGCTTAAAAGAAAAATAGGAAAGTAGTCTTTTAAGGTGCAAAAAAGTTTTGTTTTTATTTTAATAACTTTTTTTCCATTTGGAAATCCATTTCAATACATACTAAAAGGAATCCTGGAATCCTGGAAAATTATACTCAGGCAGGTTTTTAACAAACAAGTTACATGGATAGTAAAACCCTCAAGAACAGGGGTCTTCTATTGTTTTCCAGACCAAGGACCCCCAAACTGATAAGTAGGATGGAGCGGGACCCCTCTAACCTCTACTATATATAAAGTGTTGCTTTTCAGGCGAAATTGTGTCCCTTATAGTCACTTATTACAGATGGAGTAATGTAAAGAAATTAATTTCTCCCTGGTTTTTGGTGGATTTCTGATTCCCGGTTGTTGCGAAGGAACGGGTGTCAGCCGGAAAGAGCTCCTTTGTAAACGCGAATGTGCGCAGGGGCCGGGATGCATCGGAAGCATTCTCGCCTCCTGATTTTATCTGCTTCTACTACAGTGTGTTGATTCTCGCCGTTAATGGAAAGTATTTAAAAGACACATTTCACTGGTAAAAATTGTAAATACTATAAAATATCAACTAACCATGCAGACCCTCATGCAGTACCTCCGTGACCCTTAGGGTCGCGGATCCTCTGTTGAAGACCTCAAGAAGATTTTACACAAACTGAGGACCAGGCTGAGGTAGTGGAATTTAAGGTTACTAAAGCGCGATTTTTATTGAAAGCCGGCGGCAAACTGTTGCCATCATCCCCACCGCACTACCTGGTCAGCGTAAAAACCGGTTTTTGCGATCATACCAGCTGCTTTGTCGCTTCCACGGGTCGCTTCCATGCTGTGACATTTTGTTTTTGATGACGCGACGCCGCTGACGCCGGGTAGCTGGTGCTTTCGCGATTGGTGTTTTTCCCGGGCTACATATGGCCTGTTTACGGTGTGTGATTTAGCCGGGGTTTCAGGAGGACTCTATTGAAATCTGGCAACCTATTGAACGGAGTTGAACTGAGAGAGCCGCGGCCGTTCATGCAGACGTCACCTCTGAATGAATCGAGTTCGGCTGGCCAGCGTTCATCAGGCAGTAATGCGCAATACGTTCCTCAGTTCATCGCTCACCCAAAATATGAACGAAGTTCATGAACTTCGGGTCAATGAACGCCAAGCTCAGGGTACAACACTTTGGTTGCTTTACTTTGTCTCCAGTACAGCGGAGTTGGGAGCCGGAATCCATTGACAATGCATGTTAACCAGCCTTGGACGCCCATCTTGCCTTGCTGAAGTCCCACAAAAAGCAGCTCGTGTTTCATGAGAGAGTCGGGGTGGAATACAGCCAACTCCGGGCAGCTAGGCCTCCATTACCACCAAGAATCGTGGGTGCTGAGGGATGAAGTCAATGCATACCACTGAGGTGATGACCAGTGTTGGGCACGCTACTTCAAAAAAAAAAAAAAAGTAATTAGTTGACTATGAGGCACTTCTTCCAAATATAACTGAGTTACTAACTGTGAGTTACTCCCACAATAAAAGTAATAAGTTACTAGTAAAAGTAACTAATTACGTTACTTTTGCTTCGCCTCTGTAACCTCACCACCCGCCCCCACCTTCTCGCCGCGGTGTGTTTGCAAAGCCAGCTGAATAGATGGACGACAAAGACAAGAACCTGCAGAGAGTTTTTAGTATTTATTGCAACCGACGCAATGACATCGGGAAAGCTTATCGCCTAAAAACCGCCTACATAGCTGCCTCCTGCTTAATATGGGAACGCTTTCGTCTGATCAAACCCTGTCAGATAGCTTTCCCCTCTTCTTAACATGGGGACGCAAAAAGTATTCCTCGGCGGGCTTTAACCTGCTGTAGATAGCGTGATGTGGTGTAAATATCACTGTGCTGCATTACCTTTGCATTATCTGCTCATTGTCTGTCTGTTTAGCTGGGGGCGTCTCTGGCTCTGTCCGGCCCCACCCTGGCTATCTTTCTCCATATAGCGCTAACATTTGATCCTTCACTCTACCTGCCTCTGTGCTCTAAGCATTGTGGGCATTACGCACCTTTTAGCTTTGCGCATGAGCCGCTTCCTGTCACGCCAGGCGGTGAATCGCGGCCACCCAAGCATCGTGCGCGAGGATGGTGGGGAAACAGTATCTGGATGGGGAACGCTGCTCGACGCGGAATACCCGCGTATTTCCCTGTAAAGTTTTCGCTTCTATGCCGCCGGAAATCCTTTCACTCTCCAACTCCCTGTGTGTGCTGCACGCTAAAACCCTCAGAATACTTATTCTCATCCTCCCCTCTTCTGGCGCACGCGGCACTCCACGAGTCCTATCATGAAAAAGGTCATTTTGCGACCTGAGTAACGCAGCAATGGGGTGTCGGCAATGGGTAATCGGTGTTATAGTTACAGTCAAAAGTAATTAAGTTAGATTACTTGTTACTGCAAACGGCGGCGTTAGTTACTTTCAATGCCGCTACTCCCATCACTGGTGATGACCCAGCTGTCCGGCGAATATAAGAAGATGAAAGGATCTATTCTGGACATTCATGTAGCTATATTTGAACATTATAAACAATAGAGCAAGTCAGAAGTCGGAGCAGAAGGCTGAAAGGAACGAATTTCAGCGTTAATTACCATTTTCCAAAGGAAATCCTAGATCGTAGAGTGTTATTCCCAATCAGGATGAAATACATTACTGAAGGCGCCAGAAATACAGATGACACTTATTGACAAAGATGACAAAGACACAACAATGATAAAATATCATGATACAAAGAAATGAATATGGCTACCTTAACGACAACAATTCAAGATCAACATTTTTTTCACTGCATAAGCAGCATAATAAAGATCAGTGTTTGCTGAAACATTAGTTGGAATACAAGTAATCCCAACAGTACACACAATGAAGTTAATGCTACATGAAATAAAAATAAAACTTTTCAAGTTTGAGAAGCTGATCTGTTTTTCCTTTAGAGCATAAAGCGATGTGTGCACTTTTATCACTTTTCATCAGTGAGGATTTCTTTCAGCAGAGAAAAAAGCAAATCTGCCTAGTCAATTCTTCCTACAGGGCTGGTTCAATACTAATTAATTCGGTCATGTCAGTTGGATTTAAGCTTGAGGTCAGGCTGTGGATCAGAATGACACTTCTGTTCAAACAAAGGGAAATAACATTTATTTAAAATAGAGTTTTTCTTTTGTGGAGACATACAGAATTCATTGCATATTCAGAAGATTAATTTCTGGACAACAAAGAAGAATAAGAATCAGTTTTTTAACGCTCAATTCCTTTTTCTAACACATAGAAAAAGAAATGGACCCATAGAGAAACTGAATAATTTTTTTTACATTTGACACAAATGAAAGAGCAAATGTTTATCCTACTATTCCTTTTAAATCTGTTGCCAGAAACACTAAAAAAGATGAGCCTTTTGGGGATTTGAGTGTTATATACTGTCAGGTTGAGTGGAGGTTTGAGAGGAGGACCCAAATGCAGAGACTCAAGCTGAAGGCGGTTTCTTGCAGATTGAATATAAAAAGGTGGCAACAGAAGCAAAAATCCACAAAATACTGAAAACAAAGAAGAAAACAAGGCAAAGAGATGAAGACGGGGAACCAGTAAACAGTGACGGAGCAGGAGATGTATAAATGGGAGACAGAAATAAAGACCCAGCTAATTAGCAGATTGGGAGCAGGTATGGACAGAGGAATCTAGAAGGGAGCTACGGGAAAGGAGACAACAGAGGGCAACAGAAGGCAAACAAGAAATTCATAAGAACTCAAATACAAGCAAAAATAACTAGAACAACACAAAAAGTAAATAACACCAGTGAAAATTCAAAGATAAAACTTAAACCGAACCTAAAACATGACATAGGCCTATACAAAGCTACCCAGACCCTGTTAAGGTATTCACATTACTGCCTAGTAACTTTGGCTATGTTCACACTATCCTGCCTGAAGTGAGCTTTCATCCGATTTTATTGCATATGCAACCTTTATCTGATCTTTTCATGGCTGTCTGAACAACACTGATCCGATTTTTTCCAATCCAACATGAGGCCACTTGTCCCCATGTGGTCCTGAATGCGTAAATTCATCTGATCTTTTCAAATGACTACCTGTAGTCTGTACGGCCAGGTAGCATTCATCTGACTTGGATGATGCCATTAATACCCGACAAAGGTCACTATTCTGGGCTCCTAGCTATGAAGAAGGTAAGAAATAAACTGTAACCATGGCAGAATCAATGATGCAGATAATTAGTTCATTTATTGTTAACCATATTGAAATGATTGCGCTTTTATGGTTGGGAAAGGTCGCTACACTCTTGGCAATTTATAATCTATGTTTACTCACGTAGATCACAGAGCACACTGTTTCGCCTCGCAGACGCCCCTTAAGGCGCCCTCTACTGCGCATGCGGGACAATGCGCTAGGCGACTGCAGTTCACACAGGAGATCACATACATAAGTTTGCCATATATTTAAAATGTGAACAGCAACGCGTGAAAAATCGGATTTCACTTAAAAAATTGTAATTGAGCATCAGAAGTATTTCATGTGGACCAGATGTGTTAAAACAAGGCATATTTATACCGGACATGTTACCTGAAAGCTAAGAGTCAAACTTTTGAAAACACAGTCTGGACAATCTGACAGAGATCTGCGTAAATAAAAGGAGACAAAATGAATCAACGCAAGAAACATCAGAAACAAACCATCTGCTGGTGGCACAGGTAATCTACATCATGGACAGTTATTGTAAATTGACTCATGGTTCCTTACAGCCCCATCTTGCCTGCAATATAGAAGCCAAATAAGGTGTATTAAAACCTCTATTATCTGAAATCTGCATGGTTGTATTTGGTCAGCAAAGTCATTCACAGCTGTATCACTTCCAAAAATATCTGTTACTAAATCAAAAAGTTAGGGCCTGTGGTCCAAACAGTCGGAAGAAGCCAATTTAAACAAGATATCGAACAGCAGACAAACAAAAGAGCATAGAAGCAAAAAAGCTTCCAGTATTTTCAAAGGACAATACGTGAAATATAATACTGAACACAAAACATCCAACAATGAAGACAAAGGAATGTACGTAGAAAAATCAATCAAATGGACTTACGGTGGATAATAGTATCAAAGGAAAACTTGACAGAAAAAATAACAACTCAAGCAAAGAGAATGACTTTGGTAAAGAAAAAGAAAGACCATTATTAGAGCTTAACACAGATATGAGACAAATAAAAAAGAACTGAGCCAACACCTCTTATGGCAATTTGTGGAGACATTGTTTTTTTAATAAATGGCCAATATTTAATGTAGAATTAAAGTAATTGCAGTTATTAAACAAACAATAACTTCAACACCTTTAAAAACTGATGCCCTTTATTCAAACCCAGATAAGATGGCTAAAATGTAGTAAATGTAAAATCTTTCCAATCATTAAAAACAAATTTAGCTGAAAGCAATTGTCCGTCCTAACTTGACAAGTATGGACGACTAATCCTGCCATAATTAAAATACATACAGAAATGAATGAACAAATTAATAATATAAAATTGCTTGAAAAAGTAGGTAATTATTTTAAGTATTCCTGCCTTTTTCAGCGATTATATTGACTTTAGACTAAATTTAAAAAAAAACACAGGAAGAAGTCTTATATTGCCCAGGTAGGAACAACCAACCAGATGTCAGAGATGCTATGGAAGCCGCACTAGGCCCTAGCCCTAGTTTATTTGATGGGTGAGGTTTACAATTTGAATAATTTCAGTCTCCTGCATGCCATGAAATAAGTAAAAAAAACTAATGAAATGTATATGTACAATAATTTATTTAAAAAATGGCTTATTTAATATCACAATATCAAAGGCATTTACCAGTACATTTGATTATTTAATTTTACAATTAATAAATTAAATGTGTATTTGATTATTAGATTGCACATTAATTCTATCCATCCATTTTCTTACACCTTTGTCCCAATTGGGGTCGCGAGGGTGCTGGTGCCTATCTCCAGCAGTCAATGGGCTAGAGGAGGCGGGTAGCCACCCTGGACAGGTTATAGCCAGTCCATCGCAGGGCAAATACAGAGACACACAGGACAAACAACCATTCATGCACACACTCACTGCACATTAATTATTTAACATTTTATTATTTCCCAGAACTTTTAGTTATTTTGTTATACATTAACACCTATTACATTACATTAATACCATTAACCCTCCATAGCAAAAATGGTAAAGACAAAGGTTGGATGGATGGATCATAATTTGAAAACAGCAATTTGTATTTAATCACTATCCTTGTTGATAGCAGTTAGGTTTTACCAATAAAAGGAAAAACAGAATAATTCTGCAAAGGGTCAACTAATTTTTTTTTACAGCTCTGAATGAAGTCATGAATAAACTGCGTTGTTTTTGTACGTGTTGAACCCCTGAGGCTGCATGCAGGTGCTGCCCGCTGATAAATGCTGTTTCACACGTTCTTCATCAAAACTGGAAATGTTTTGCTGTCTTCTTTCTCTCTGCTGTGTCAAGTCAAAGTATGCTGATAGCTGCTGTTTGTCAGGTTGTGTACATCTTGAGGCAGGGAGATTTAAGCTGCAACTGACAGGCAAACGTATGTGTTACGAAAGAGGGAATGAACATACTGGGTGCTGAACCTGTTCAATTTACTTCAATTTCCAAAGGTATACATAAAATTAAGATATTGATGTTTGGATTATACAAATGTCTCCACTCTGCAGGCCCTGTTTGCAATGTTTCCTCACAGAGATTAGGTCTTGGGTTTGAATCCAAGCCATGTTTAAAGGTTATGCATAATCTATGAGCTTTTGTGGGTGTTCCCTCAAAGTCTGATTTAATCTCACCATCCAAAACACACATACTACTGTAGGTTGATTAATAATTCTTCGTTGCTCACAGGCATGTGCACACATGGCCATTAGTCCCATCTATGCCTCTAGAAATCCACTTGAGATTTCCATCCTGAGACAAAGCAAGGATTAAGCAGGCATAGTAAATGGATTGAAAGTTTCATTCTGGTGTATTTCACTATAATACGTTCATTCTATGAAAGCAGAGTAGCTCTTATCACCAAGCAGGGAAGGAAATAACTAATTGTGATCAGTACATTTTAAAATAATCTAATGGCAAAGATGATTTTAAAAAGTCTCTCATTTGATTCAAAGACCACATAAAGAACTTTGAAAAAAACAACAAGAAAAAAAACAAATAAAAGTCAGACTGATGAATAATGAGTAATATCCACCAGATATAAGCGTTGAAACAGGGGAATGTAAAATTCTGCCATGGATGAGACGAGATGAGAATCCCTCGCAGGTTTAATATTCAGTATTTTCTGGTTCATCATTTGTTCCTTCTGTTTATTTACTTCAAGTTTTTTATTCTTCCACGGCACATTTTGGGCAGCTCTTGTAAACTTCACTGACTATTTTTATTTCCAAGTTCTTCTGTTGCATTTTCTTTACATCACTTTCCAAGTATTAAATTCCAGTAACTAAACTCTTCTTCTCTTCATTTCTCTAACATTCCATAACCTAAATAAAAATATTTTTTAGATGTTTCACTGATGCCTTTCCATGAATTTCAATGTAACAGAGGTTTTGCAAACATCCATGGAGAATTTTTTTTTTTTCCCAATCATGACTTCCTTCATTCCTGGGTGTCTGAGCTTTTCGCTGTATAATTTCATGCCATTACACATAAATGGTGTGCCACTTTGGGCACATTTTGATGTATCATTTATTTGAAGCTTTTAGGCATCTGCAGGTCTTTCCAAATCCTTTTACTCTGTCAAAATGGCATGCCAAATGGCTTGGATGAAAGTTACAGACTGTGATCTCTTTACACTGGAATGACAGTGACTAGAGGAAGTCATGTCCCTGCACCTGAATCAGTACATCATATTTTGTATATTTTTTTTTTTTCAAATGCATGAGTCGTTAGTATCCATGCTTATTTCAGGAACATACATGCTAATGTAAAACAAAGAAGCATTAAATGTGAAAAAAAAATGCAGTGTTACATTTTGCTCCCTTTCTTAAAATGTTTTGAACTCCTAATTCCTGATGTGTCTACATTCTGCACTCAATACAGCATAAAGAACATTTCAGTCCATGAAAAAAAAAGCTCTTTAGTGAGATGTTGTCCTTATTGCCTCTAGTAATTATGAGGGACTTAGTGTTGTTTTAATGTGGAAACATGTTTTAAAGCCGCACCAGGGAATTTTGAAGTTACGGGACCTTTTGAGAATCTTGATCGGAAGATAGAGCAGTTATGATGTTGTCCTACAAATATGCTGGATCATCCCTGCAAATAATTCTCTATTTCTCATAAAAATACAAGGTTAATATGATAATACATGCCATGGCTAATGAATACAGTTTTTGCATCTTATTTGTACAGTATCTTATTTTACTTAGCAAAAAATATATTATTTATTTGGGACATTGATTCTAGAAAACCAGCCTTCTCTGACTATACCGTTGAAGAATACAACTGACAGTGACTGTCTGTCTTATTACATCAGTGCCTCTGGTGGCAAAATAAAGTATTACAAGAACAAACAGGAAAATTTGCCTTTGATTTGTTTTGACTTTCCTTTAAGGGCAGAAAATAAACAAGGAAAATAACTTAAAAAAATGTTCTTTTCAAGATTTTTTCTTCTCTTGCCTTTGGTCAGGGTTCTGCCCTCTGTTTAAGTTTATTATTAGTTTCTTGGTATTTGTAGTTGTTTTCTAGCAGTGTTTTGTTCTTGAGTTACTCTCCGTTGCCCCCTTGTGTTTACTTCCTTTCCCCTTGGCTTCCTTCTAGATGCTTCAATCCACACCTGCTCCCAATCTGCCTTTGTTATGTCTCCTATATATACTGTGCAGTTCCTTAAAGCTGGTTCCTTGTTGTTGTTTAGTTGCTTCTTTATCTCTGGCTTCCCACGTGAGTTTTTCCTGACATTTCCTGTTCTTTTGTTTTTTGGATATTTTGAATTTTGCATCTTTTTTTGGATTTTACATCTACAAGATTCCCCTTTGTCTCCTGATCTCTGCATTTGGGTCCTCAAAACCTAGTGATGGGTTCATGCTTCATCATGAAGCATTTCGACACATTTGTAAAACTGTATTGATATTGTTTCGATACTGTGTCACTGAATACTGACACCTTCTTTCTTGATTTATTTGATTATAAATCGCAAAAGATCAGATTTTTTTGGGGGGCAGATTCGTTGTGTTGACAGATCGGCATATAAACACAGTTTAGTGCGTCAGTCAGTCCGAAACAGCTCCTGAATCGGTCACTTGACTTTTTTGAAACTATATGCACACCAGCACAGGGTTTTGCTGTTACAGCTCGACACATGCACCAGCGCATCGGTGTTGCTGAACCCATCACTATCAAAACATCAACCATACTGTGACACCTTTCAGGGTAGGAAACAAATTGTAAACTCTTGCCTTTCAGGGATTCTGTAAATTCAGGAGGACAGAAAACAGATAAAGTAGTGATCCTCTTTGGGCCTTGCAAAAAACAATGAGGGACAGAAAGCATACTTTCAATAGCATCAATCTCCAAAAAAAAAAAAAAACACTTCAGGAGGAGGAAAAAACACAGATATAGCCTAGTAAAATGGTGACGCTCTTTGAGCCTCAACAAAAAGGGTATATCTTTCACCTCTACGAAGAAAAAGAAAGGACTTCACAAATCTCTCTGAGAATCACTTCTCACTGCCTCAGTCTGCATATAAACCTTCCCATAGTGTTTATTGCTGTGTTTTTATTTTCTTTAGACATAGATCTCATTATGTTTTTAATATAGGCATATAATGCTGCACAAACTTGTTAAGTGGGGCTTTGCTTTATAGCATGCGGCAGTTAATTTTTATTTATTTTTTTGTAACGTTTCATATTCAAATTTCCAAGTCAAAAGTGGGAATTTGTTTCAATTAGTGCTTAGCCCAGAGACAGAAATGAAAATGAACTGCGCAGATCTGCCCACCCTGTCTTGTTGGAGCCTCTCTACGCAATCAGTGTGACATGGAAAAAAATCGGATCAGAGATGAAAAAGTTAACATACTGTAAGCGGTGTGTTCAGGCCTGTACCATCACAGTTCTTAGAGGAGGATCTGTTATGGTAAAAATGTTACTCAGTGCTGTTTTGATACATGAGTAATACAAGACCATATATATTTAAAAAAAAATTAAAACCAGGGTACATAGGACTTCTAATTTTCTGTAAATGCTTTTAACAGTAATAAATGGTAATACTGATATTTAACTGTTTTAACAGCCTCAGACATTTTGCATGTCTCCAACTGGTTACATTTTATATGAATCATAATCTTTCCTATCATGGCCTTAGGCTGTTTACACTAACATATGTCAAAATGCCACCATACCATTCACTGCAGAACAAAAGCAAGAATTTCCAAGCCCCAAATCAAACTAATCAACGGGGAAAAACCTTGAAGCCACAATCTCAAGTGAGAAATTCAGAGGCTACAGTGGACCTGAGATATAATGATAAGCTGTTACTTTGCCCTTTAAAGAGGTTAAATCCTAATAAATCATTCATACACACAGCACTTTGCAACCTCTGCTGCTGACCAAGTAGAGTTTGATGTAAAAAAACAAACAAAAAAAAAATGCTGTTTTCTGCTTGTATTTCCAATAGCCCAAAATATGTAACAAATTTTGCTCATTCTTCATGTTTTGCAAAAGGAACATGATTGCATTGCATTTTAGTAACACAAGTTATATTCATTTATTTTCCTTTCAGATTTCATTGCATTAAAACCACACATTTCAGAGTATTTGATTGATACTTCAAGAAGCAAACAATCAATAACATCTGAATATTCTAAAGCTGGAGAAAAACAGAACGTGCTGTTCTGTTTTTATTTAAAGATGGAATACTGGGGAGATTTTTGTTTTATCAAACAAGAACACTGTCTTCCCTTGCTTATTTCTCTGAGGTCTTTCTCCCAGATTCTCCCACCAGAGCTTTTGGTCTGTTAGTTTAGGCGGGTTTGCTGTTGTATTGTATTTTTGTATGTTTGAATGGATTGAATAGAGCTTTGTTAGATGCTAAAAGCTTCAAATATATTTTAGAATCTGATTCTACTTTAAACTCCTTTACAACTTTACATCTGAGCTGTCTGCTGTGTTCCTCGGTCTCCATGATAATGTGTGTTCTTTAGAAATAGCCATTTGGGTCCTCACAGAGCTGCTGAATTTATACTGCAATTACATTTTACATTGGTAGACTTTCTTTTTAAATTAAGTTATTTTTAATTAGTTGTTTCCAAGGAATTTTTTTTCCCCAGCATTTTGTTGTCATTACACTGTCACAAGAACAAACCAACGATATTCACTCTGCAATTAACCCATCCCCTTGGCGAGCAGTGGGCTGCTATTTGTGGCGCCAGTGGAGCAGTGTGGGGTTAAGGGTCTTGCTCAGGGACCCAGAGAAGCTGTCTGTGGGAGTGGGTTTCAAACTCACAACCTTAGAATTCCAAGCCCTATGCCCTAAGCACTAACATAAATGCATGGCACACTTTACAAATATTTTTTCGTGCAAAATGTTCAAAGTTATTCATCTTTCTGTTTCGCTTCATTGTTCTGTTGCAATTGCGAACATTTAACACTCTATTTGTGCCTTTTTCTTGCAGCCTTTGCAGATCAGTAATTACTCTCTTCTCATTTTCTCTCCATCTGTCAAAATAAAAATAAACACCTCGACTGAGCTCACCTACTTTTAGATATTAACTTCAAATTAGGGGTGTAAAAAATGCTTTTTGTGTTGAAAAAGTTCTGGTAAAACCAGAAAGTGAATGGTTACCCGTGAAACAGCAGACCCATTTATCAGTTTATGTCCAACCATCTGACTAAGATGTTAGCAGCCCTGAAGCTGACATGACATCACCTGTCAATTCTTCCTGGAGGCTTGTCAGCAACTGACCAGTCAGTGATTGCGATTTGTCCTTGAGGGAAAGGGCCTTCTCTTGCAGGAATGCTTTCTGATAACTTGCCATGATACTAAATTAGCATAAAGGATGTGGGATATTTTTTTTTTAGAAAACACATTTAATAAAAGGCTGAATTTTGTTATAGGGAAACATGCAATTCAGACATAAAGTATTTAGAGGGAGAAACACTGTTAATGCTATTTCCAAAACTGAAAAGGAGTCTCAGAAAATATAAAAAAAACAGAGGAAAGCCTGCCGAAAACCTCATGAAATGCTGAATACAGCAGTTACAAATTCATTTGTACAAAACCAAAAAACAATCCTTCAATTTATTTTCAAAGGTAAATGTTTTCTTATGCTTGGTTAGGAAAATGCATGCATTGCTTATTTAGTTAGAAACCCTTGTGTTAATGAATTGTATGCAAGGCAATGTGGTGCAAAAACTATTGAGAAATAAGTAAAAACTTCCTAAATCCCCTAAAATAGGATAATTAGAAAATATGCACTTGAAATAAAACAATGCCATTTTTTTTCTTATTTTAAATGTAAATTGCCTTGTTCCATTGGCTCACTCACAGTATCTCCTCATTTTAAGACACATTTATTTTAACAAAAAATAACCTATTTAGATTTCAATTTTTTGCAGAGCAAAAGCTACAAATATTCAAACACAACCTGATTATACGTGTCATAAAAACAATCATCAGGTTTTCACCTTCTCGCTCACGTTCTCTATTCTCTCACCTGCCCATGTAACTGTAAAAGTCCTCTGACAAAACTTCACTCACAGCCAACTCACAGTGCAGCTTATTATTCCTCCTCTGTCTGTGGACAGCAGGGGCTTTAGCATTGATTTGTCCATTACTGACTTGATGTGGTAAAAACATTCCCCGATGTCTTTGCCTTAATGTTTGCTGATCAGGCAAAATGCCTCATTAAATGCTTCAGATAACGTTATGCTTCACTGCGTCAACGTTGTCTGAGCTTTGAACACTGGCTTGCATTTCTACGTAGGTGAAGCAGTTTGGATCTTCCAGTTGGCGTCATATCAATTGTTTCTATGAACTCACCCCTCACACCGAGTAGCATCAAACTCACTTTGCCAACAATTCCCCTAAAGGTTACGTCGATACCACAACAAATATACATCAAAAAAGGAGTAACTTCTGTGATCCGTGCAGAGAATTTGTCCACTCATTTGCATGTGTGGTCTTTCATTTGTCAATGCCACTGCATTTTAATCAGTGTGTTTGTCCCAAGCTGCCAATGTTGATTCAGGACATGTTTGATCAGTCTGCCTCTTGTAGCATCCAATATGTCAGCGGATGATAACACTCTCCCACTGTGTGAAGCCTCTGAAGGGCAGCTCTCCCTGCATGAGAAAGACAATCAATTTCTGTCCCAGTCAAAGATATTATTAAGATAGGAGATGAGAGATTCAGAGCTGGTGTAGCTCAGTGCCGACATGCTGATCGACTGGTTAAACCTCTGCATCTCACAGTGTGAACATTTCCTGTCTGGAAGAGCCTGATCTGTCTTTGAATGTGTTTCACATAGTTGCTTCGACCATTTGCAGCACCAGCAGCATTTACATTTACAGCTCTTTACTAACTTTTAAGGTTAATCTTACTTTAGTTGAAATAACTGGTTTCATTTGCACTTTTTGAAAATTGATGTAGATACAACACATCTTTCTGCATTCATTTGGTTTGAACTGATTTTTATATATAGCTACTCTATCCAGCTGTGTATATATGTCCTTAATTATACACGATGTTTGCATGTATTCATTTACAGTTTGTCCTGGTTTGTCAGACAAAAAGTTATTCATTTATTAATTCACATTCATTATTGCACGTTTGTGCTGATCTGCTATTGTATGTTTGTTTTCACTAAACATGATGCTCTAGCATAATTCCTGATCGGCTGCTTGTTTGCTCTTTTCTTTTTCTTTTCAATAATCACAAACACACACATCAGCACATTCCTTTGCAAACCAAAGCTATGCTGATATTTCCTTTTCTGATGGAGATTAAGCTCTCACACGACATCTCTTCACTAAAGCAACTAAACTTCTTTTTACTTAATTTTTAGTGCTTGGATCCTAGGATCTCACCAACATTCTTCGTCTCTTCGATAATCTTTCTTTTTATAAGATAATAAACTATAACAATAATAAAATTATTCATTTTCTAAGGTCACTTATTATTTTAGAAGAAGCAAATGGGTAGTTTTTGAAATAAAAGGTTATTTGTTGTTATCCATTTTATATTATTAAAAATAATATCTGAGCAAGCATTTTTGTACAAGAGGTATTTTTTTTCAAGTTTAGATTAGTTTTCTATGACTTAGGGCATATTACTAAGTTATCAACAGAGTCCTGTAAGAACTTCTTTTAATAAAAGTCCCTTTTTATTTGCTATCAAATCAGTTTGTTAAATTTTTCCAGATTGTTACCATGTTTATAGCCTTTTTTTTTTATAGCAATTGCACTTAGTGTACTGGGTCTCATTTTGAAATCATATTAGAAATGTTACTTGGTGTTTGTGCATTTAGCAACAATCATTATGTAAAACTTTTACATTTGTGGTACTTTTTAATGTTCCATGCTTTCATAACTTTGCACTGTTTATTTATAAGAAAAAACAAACAACTAATTACACCATAAGTCAACGCCACAGTTGAGAGTTTTAATGCCCGTTTTGGTCATTGTTTCATGGAGAGTGCAGATATTAGTCATTTGCATTAAGAACTAAAACATATTCTGATATATTTAATGTTTAACACTTAACTAAATGCATTAAATGTTCAATATGATTTTCGATTTAGGGAAATCCTTTGTGGGACCAACCTTAAAAATGGCTTCTGAATTTATTCTCATCTTTGAGGTATTCCATTTTTCATTTTATATAGCAGTGTTATTAGAAAAAAATGTGTGTTTCTTCACTCTCTCGCTTTAAAAAAGTTGAATCCATTCTGCAGTTTTCCTTGGAGCATTTAAAGTGGAGTTTGGAGGCTCAAAGCTGTAATTGCTGACGTGAGAAGTATTATTTTTTTCCACATCAAAACACTCAATGAGCTTTTGTGGATGAGATTAGAAAAACGATTACTTACATGGATTTATATTACATTCACACAACGAGTTGCTTATTTCTACACAATCAATTACTGTGCACAAAGAAACATCCACACAAGGCTATAATGAAAATGAACACTGTAGACTTTCTCCAGCTCTGTGCTGAAAAAAAAAACCCACTTGAAATAAATTAAAGCTTTAGAAACCCAGGTGCATTGAAACTAGAAGACAAATAGTTTAACAAATTATTTTAAAAAAACAACTTTTCTAACACCAGAGAAAACATGTCGTTGGTGAAAAGGAGGTATCCACATTGCCATAGGAGAGGTGGCCTGAACATGCTACTAAATAAATCATGTTAGCACACACTGCAATTCTCTGAGAGGATAGCTATAAACCTGCAGTGGACGCCTGAATTTATCTTTCCACTGTCATCTATATTCTCCACACACCTCCTTACTTCACTGTTTTAGGAGTTTCTCAACACAGTTGCCTCTCAATCTTTGCAGATGCAGCCTATTTTCTTTCTAATACCACATAGCTGTTAGTTGGACATACTCCCAACATTTCCCAGAAGTTCATAAGCTAGATCTCTTTCACGTCATTTCAGTTAACACGCTTCATTCAATTAAGACTTGCATGCAAAATAGTCAAATGATAATGGGCTGGAGATAATATTTCTCACAAAATAAAACAAAAATGAAATGTCTTTTGTTTTACAATTGAGAAAGTATTTCCAATTGCCCATGTGGTTTTATGGGCAAAACTTATATGAGGTAATTTTTTTTTCCCATTATTATAGCAAGCAAAGAACACCTTCCATAAATAGAAATAAAAAAAAACCCAACATATTTTAGTAATTGAAATTTGAATAGAAAAATATAGTCCAGATAGGAAACTTTAAAAAAAAACACACATTTGAATAATTTTTTTCACACATTTATTTTTTTATTTTTATATTTATATTTTATATTTATGTAATTTTTAAATATTTTTTATTATATATATATATCTTTTTTCAAATTGAGTTTTACAAATTGCTTTACACTCTTCCATAACATTTTAAAGTCACAAAATGCAGAAACAAGCAAAACAAACTGTAGGAAAGGCAGTAGAAAGCATCCAAAGAAAGCCCTGGCGATACATGCAGGCAGAAAAACATCACTTTTGTTTCTGCAACTATGAATTTTCCAAATTTTCTAAGCCTTCACTGACTAATTCCACGGTAAAACTAACTATGGTACATCAAGACATTACAAATGCATTCAGTTTCTTTTATTCTTTTTACAAAGTTGTCTCTGCTAAGGTGCAAAAAGTGAATGTTCCATGTGTGCTATCTAACACAATCCTAGGATTAGTTGTAGAGGAGTATGACTTATGTTATTATCTTAGATGCAGTTCATGATACATAAAGAGATATACGTTTTCCAATCTCAAATATATAATATGTTCATCATTTGATAAACTTTCGCCCTGAGCTGTAACATAAAGATAAAACTCCCTATTATTAAGTGTGGCAAGTGCAGCAAGGAAGAAAAACATCTTGAAAAGACAGATGAGAAAGAGCTGACATTTTATCACTATCACTTTTCTTATTTGGACATCAGAATTATTGTGTCTGATGCTATCATCCAGAAAGTGTCCATAACCAAGTTTCTATAACAGAAAGCAGTCAAAAAGGGGTCAGACAGAGGCAGAAGTAATAAAAGTTTGGACCAGAAGAGGATGCAATAAAAATAATCTGTCAATCAAGAGTTTGTGCTGGAAGATAAATGGAAGGAGGAGAAGCTGTAGCTGAGGAACTTCTTCAGGAAGTATGAAGACGTGTTGCTTTTCTCCGTAGGATTTGCTCACTCAGACTGTCAAACGCTGCATGTGTCACACATTGAAATGTTATTAGATGTTGTTTGTTCTATTTTAACAAAATTCCACCAAAAGTATAGGTATATTGTAAAAAACTGAATGGATAGATACTCTAAAAAAGACTGCAATATTTAACATTTTGACATTTAACATTTTTCTTTCACTCACCTGTCTAATTCTTCACAGTTTCCAATTATCACTAATCTCATCCACCTGCTCTTGCCGCTTTAGATTCAGTTCAGCCCAGGTATTGTGGCCAGATCATTGTTTGATTTCTGTTTGTGTCCTGTCTGTTAGATTTATTTGTTAGATTTATTTCCAAGCTTTATCTCCCTATTCCAGTAGGAGATTAGTCTTGAGCCTTTGTTTTCAGGCGAGTTTTTTATTCCCTTGGAAGTGGTGAGAGCATTTCAACGATTCCTTGTTTTTCTGATTTCCTGATTCTGTTCCTTCTCAACCACTGGTCCGGTCTGTCCCCCCCCGATCTGTTCCCCTGAACCTTCTTTGGAATCCTGCTGGATTCTGCCTGTCTTCATTGCTGCATTTCTGTTTGAGCTGGTCGCTCAAAGCACGAGACTCTGAACCTGCCTTCATGCTCTGAGGATTCCTAGAAGCCTGGATCCCTCTGCTCCTGTTTGGATCGGAACCTCTGATCGAGCCGAGAACCCCTGGATCCCTGAACTGTTCCTGCCTGATCTGTTTTCCCCTGAGCTGGATCTGCTTCCTGCATGTTCTCCGGGGCTACAGCATCGGGGACACTCTGGGTGGCTCAGGGCTGCATCTTGTTGGCAGTGCATCGGCTGATCCTGCCTGTAATTGAGAGGATCGACTAAATTGTTAAACCAGAATGTCAGTGATTGGGCAGTGCCCCGCCCCCCCTTCTGCAGCCACTGTGGTCAACGGCTCTGGGCTTCTGTTCTGTTTCTGTCTATTTGTTTTAATAAACAGCAAAACAGAAAGCTCCACTACCACCAATGCAGGCATCTTAGAGTCTGGTTTGTGCATGATCAAGTTGATCTTATAGCTCACAGCATGCTCTGTCCTGATTTAGATCTGGCATGAGCAAGTCTAAGAAATGTGGGGTTTATGTTAGGATTGGGATCCTACTTCTGCATTGTGCCTAAAATGGATATGGATTTCACACATTTTATTATACCTACAGTAAATGGACTGCATTCTTGGTTCACACTGATACTCATGTCTAAGTATATACATGCATTTTGGATGAGAAATTACACTTTAAAACTAGATTTTTCAGTCTTCCATCTTGAAATCACAGAAAGATCTAAAAAAAATACATGAACAATAAAAACTTGGTGATCTTTACCTCATTGTGACAAACTGATAAACTGCTTTTCAGATCTTGCTAGATGTAAAAACAAAATCAATAGAGAATACGTATCTGCCTCACAAAGCAGGTGCATGTGTAAGAAATGCAGGGAAAACATGGCTTGGTTTATTAGAGCATTCCAGTAGGTTAAAAAAATAATCAATTATCTTTAAATCTATATATCGGGCACAGTTGTATTTAAAATTCAAGCATTAGAGAAAGACAGGCAATGCATTTTAATTCTGAATTCTCCAGCAAGAAATTGCTTCATTTGTGTTTTTTAAGACTTCTTTAGGATGGCTAGCTTCCAACCTGCAGTAGTTTTAATCATTTCCAGAAAATGTATTGAGGACATATGTAAATGACACATATTTTGCTACATGTTATTATATAATTCAGTTTCTTGCATCTGCCCAAGCTTTGTAAATAAAAATGTTGTCTGTAAAAATAATCTCCAGGATCTATATGCTGTGCCTTCTGAAAACATATCACAAGGTTTAAACACACAAAGAAAGAGGTACCTTCAACAATTCTTTTTTTTCACCGTTTCTGTAGATTGTCAAGATCCATGGCCCCTTTATAAGCTCTCTTCTCTTCATTTCACCTTAAAGGTTTCAGATACCTGAGGGGGACTGAATGACGATGGGAGTAAATTGCTTTTTTTTCTGGCAAACCAAGCATGCATGGCTCTGAACATGCATATTTGATCATTGCCCTCTTAAGAACAAGGTGATGAGCCTGTTTCCGTTATTTAACAGGGGCCAACATTCAGCTCTTCCTTTTTCAGTCACTACATTTGATCACAAAATATCCTTTTTCTTCTTAATTTATTCTCGCTTGCTTGTGACTTTTACCAAGTTGTCATTTTTTTATGTTCTCTCCACCAACAAAAGGAGGAAATAAAGTAATATAATAATTTTCTGTGTCTAGAAATATATTTTTTACATTTTCTTGTATTATTTAATAAAAACACTTTGTTTTAGTTTTTTGCTGAAGTACAATGTTGAACCTGCCCCCTTTCTCTTCTACTTAAGCAAATGGCACCAGTAGGTACCTTTACTTTGACCAGAGTCTGTTTTTTGCAAATGTATCTGTACTTTTATTTAAAAAAAGAATGTGAGCACTTTGACATGGCAAACTAAAATTGGGTTTTATACTAATATATAAACAACCCAAATCAACACAGCTTAATTTAAAACACCAACTAATCAGTCATTTTATCAGTTTTCTGACCAAAGTACTAAACCCATGAGAATTTCTTGCTTAATGTGCTGCAATTTGCCAGGTATATCAGGCTTTTAATACCAGCAGCAGGTTTTCTTTATGTTTGAATGGATGTTATTCCTGTGATGCAGTTTTCTTTGAATGCATCTTCTGAGAATCTAAGACAGTTTCGCTATTTAACACCATATCTGTGTGGTGGTGAGGAACGGGTCTAATGGCTTTTAGCTACTGCATTGGTGGGCTGGATCAAAACCCCGGTGCAATCAGTTTTTAATTTCCCTGAAATCAAATTACATGGAAGGGCAATAACTGGAGCACTGGACTGTGGGAGAGTCATCTTGAAGATTATAAATCGACCCTAGGGCCCATGAGTGTGAGTTCTCCAAGTCGGTGTGTGTTTCAGCTTGCAAGTCTTTATGCCTATATCATAGATCCAGCAATTTACCATTATGGAGCAGTTCCTTAGCGACACACAGTGAATGTTGGTTTGTGAAAACAGATTTTATTTTTGATTATGTAAAATTCTTTACAGCATTGTATACAAGAGATCCTTAATATCCAGTCTATGATTTTTATTGATGGTAATTTTTATTGATGGCATTAAAAACATGGAATAAAATGGTTTATTATATCTCTATTAATAGTTTCTCTGATATTTTGTTGCTTTCGTTGTCATGTAGACCATTTGTGGTCCTACAAACAATTCAGAGTAATTTCAAAGTAGTGATAACCACTTACATTTCACTTTATGTTATGTGTCAAACACAAACTGTGTCATTCGGATTTTATGAGAGATCAACAAAAAAAAAAAACATCATAACTGTATAGTGGAGCCAAAGGGAGACAAGTGAGAAGTTTGTTGAAAGTTTTTCTGGAAAAGATATCTGCAAAATATAATATATTTTATATATAAAAAAAAAAGTTACCTTTCACAGTCTTGGTTTTGTTATGTTTATTTAGAGTATTCAGTCTTACTTTGCTTCTTGTTTTAATGTCTAATTATTATTTTGTTTTTTTCTTGTTAGTTCCTGTCCTCCAGGTTTTCCATTTGTTGTCCTCTGCTGCCCTCTTGTGTCCTCTATCCCTAGCTCTGTTCTCTGCTCTGTCCTCCCTTGCTGTTTTCTCTGTGCTGCTAGCACCTGTTGCCAATTTCCTCATCAGCTCTCTCCTTGTCTCTGTCCTTTAAAAACCCTCCCTCTTCAGTTCTTGTTTGCTGGATCCTCGTCTTACAACTCATCAAACCTCTGGTCAGTCCTCTGTCGCCCTTCCTTGTCTCTTCCTGGTTCTTAGTTTTGGTTTTCCCTGATGTCTCCTAGATTCTGGTTCAGAAGATATTTTTGTTGGATTTTTGACTCCTGCCTTGTAAGATATTTTTGTTGGATTTTTTGACTCCTGCCTCTGAGCCTGATAACCTCCTGCCTCAGAACCTGATTAAAACACATTAATTCATCTCAACCAACTCGTCTCTGCGTTTGGGTCCTCTACCAACACCACCAAACCGTGACAATCCAAGGAAGAGAGGAACAAACGTCATCAGCTGTTTCAGTGTATCTACTGCGGAAGAGAGGGACAGACTCTCTGCCTCCCCAGGTCTCCTATTACCCAGACCTCAAGTAATTAATGCCAGACCTAATGACCCTCCACTATGGCCCCAGCACCCACAGAATCAGATCCGGTCTGTGTTTTTAGAATAGAATACCATAGAATAGAATTTAACCTGATGCTGATGGCTGGCTTAAATGCTCATTTCATTCACTTGTCTAGCTCTTCCCTGTTTCTCATTTCTGCTTATCTTAGCCATCTGCGTCTACTTCTATTTAAACTCCTTGTTCCCAGCCTTCAGTGCCAGATTATTCTCGAGCCTTGTGTGAACGTTCTCTAGTGTACCCAGGTGTGTTTCTGACTACCTAATCCTGACTATACCCTATCTGATCTGTTTGCCTGACCTGTCTTTGGACTCCTGTTGGATTCTTCTGTGGACTAAACCTGGATCTGCCTCTTGACTTCACTCTGTGGATTATCCTGCCTTCCGTTGTCTGCTTGGATCTGAACTCCTGCCAGTTCTGCAGCCTTCCTGGCTTCAGCATCTGGAACTCTCTGGCAGCGTCCATTGAATCTTGTTTTGTCTGTTCTGAGTCATTTCAAAAATAAACATTAAGAACAAAGCATTACAAAATGAAGCTGTGCAATAGTTTGTCATGACTACCTGAAACACAAAAATGTAATGATATAGAACAATTAAACAAGAAAAACCCTAACACGACTTTTGTTTGCCAAATATTTCAAGGCCAAAATACTTTTTTTATTGTATATAGGTACTTGCAGGGACAGATAGCACTAGGTGGTGCTAGAGCACCTGTCCTTTTCCTTTCTGGACAAAAAGGTGCCCCCCTGAATTATTATTTTTTTTCTTATTTTAGTCTTTGGTCAAAAATAAAATCTATGAATTTAAAAGCCTGCCAAACCAAAAGTCTAAATGTCATGATGGATCTCTGTGATCAAACCCACATGCAGAACACCACACGAAGCAGAGTAAAAGTTTAACAGTTTATTAAGATGAGCACACACAGGGTAAAGATTGCTCTGGTTCTGGTACTGGTCCGGGACCAGGTTTCACAGAGAAACTCTGGGTAAGAGAGGGGTTGTTTGCTAGCCAGGTAGCTATGATGTCTTGACAGAGTTTTGATTCTGATTTGTACCTGAGGAGGTTCAGACCGATCGTGGAGAGAGGGAACCGTTGGGTCCAGAGATTAGGATTCAGCAGAGAGCTCAGTAGCGCAGTGTTTAGCTTCAGGCTAGCGAGGTTCAGACCTGAGAGTTGTTCTCCTAGGTCTGTCCTGACAAACTAGGTGGGAGATTCAGACTGAGGATCTCAGGTTTGGCTTCTCTCAGCAGGCAGGCAGGTTTCCAGACAATGAGCTCCTCCAGAGCTACAGACTTCAGTCGGAGTTTTCCTATGAGCAGTCAAGACAGAGACTGACGTTAGGATCAGGTTGCTCTCTAGAGCAGACAGAGATTGTAAATTAGAGGCCCTGAGGCTCAGGTTCCGCTAACCAAAACTGGTCAACACTCTGGCACTGAAGACAGGTCTGAATTCGCTGCTTATGTAGCTATTATGTAGCGCTCTCTGCTGGAGAGCAGGTGGCAGATCTCCAGATCCCAACACTGAACTTTTTTTGATTTTGCTTGTGTAGCACCAACTCACCAACTGGAAAGGGCCAACTAACAAGTCCAGGTAACTAAGCAAAGCATATTTACTTCCCTTCCCTAACCAGTTATTTCACTAGCATGACATATTGAAATGGCCTCCTACAAGGCTACAACGGTTTAAAATGCAACTCTTTGATTAAATTAGAAAAAATGTAACGGTAACACTTTCTTCCCAAGAATAACATCAATATACCATGGTGTTGGGATATATTGCCAAAATGGAGCTAAACCAGTGGGGTGAGCCATGCTGAAACATCCCCCTTTTCTTCTCCACAAACAAGAACAATGGATTCCCGCCACAAAGAAGACCACCGTACGCACCCACTTTAACGGGGAGACCGTACCGAACAGACCAATCAGCCGATACTCCAGCCAGGAAGTGCCCCCACGTCACTCATGGTTTAAAACTCTCACCTGGACGGCGTTCTTCCTCTTTCCGAAAGCTTTTCAAAGCCCGTAAGGAGAGACTCGTTTCACGTGAAATACCAGAAGAAAGCTGACTGGATGTAGCAGACGTTTTCCTGCATCAAAAGTCGGGGATTGCGGTATTCCATCATGCATAGCGGCAGCGCCAACTGGGGAGAAGGAAGCCGCTGAAGCTGACCGCAGAGTCGCGTGCATTTTTCCCCCCTTTTGAGCGGATCGGCCGGGAGGCCCGCTCCTGCGCCGATCACTTCCGCTAATTCCACGCTCCTCGACTCGGGAGCACATCGAGCCCTCTGCTGTAGCACCGAACTGACTGAACTTTCCTGAGGGCGGACCCAGTGCCGGGAAAAACATCTGCACGGCCGAAACCAGGCCACCGTTGCCTCAGAAACACCAATCCTTCACGGACCGAAAGCAGCTCACAGTAAATCAATTTCCTTTCCTTTTTGATGCATTAATGAGGTGCTGCGCTCGGCGAGAGAGACAGGTAGATTCAGGAATTTGAATTAATGCTGATTTTTAATCTGTGCTGGTTATAAGAGTTGGTTCATCTGGTTGAAGTAAGTGTGCTGTGAGACTGCAAGTAAGATTTCTTTCCCCTTTTTCTTTCCTTTTCTACCTTATTTTGTTTCTAACTTAAGACCATTATAGAATTGCCACATTCAATAGATAATGAAATCTATTTGACTCTTTTGTAACAAATACGTAACACATGTTACCTTTTGTCTGTTAAACCATTCATAAAACAGCAAAGATAAGGCCAAACATTTGGCCATAATTCGAAAAAATACCTTTAACAAAGAGTGTTTAACCATAAAATGTGAATATTAGATAATATACACTGGAAATAAGATAATAGAGTTGTGTTGTTTTTTTTCATATTTTAAATGTGAATCTTTGTCATCTGCAAATTGTCATATATACCAGCTCAATTCAAGAAATAAACTTAGGGATATTCTGGAATCCTGGGCTTCGCATTAGAATTCTCCTCTATTTCTATGTACGTTGGAAAACTGCCTGACAAACTTTGAGCGAGTGACACACATTTATGGAAGATATTTATGACTACAAGCAATAATGTAATTATGACAAAGGCCACCCACGCTTAGTTAATCACATAAACTTCATCCAGGGGATTGAGACATCGACATTTCACTGAATCTCCAGAAGAAGAAAGACTGCTGAAGAAATGGGATCCTCATACATTTAAAGACTAATGATGGCAATTACATGCAAACTGGAAGCACATGTGTTGTACAGCATAATCTGTTGCCTGCACCTGATAACTCTGAGCAGTAAGTTAAAGTAAATCATGTTTCTTTTTTTCTTTTTTTGTGCTCTAGCTTTCGATTGTGTTCTTTTTTTTCACGTGAACGAAAAATAAAGTGAAGCAAATATCTAGTCTAGTTTTTCAGGTTTGTTTATATATTAGTGGATCTGTAATTGTTATTTATTTGACACAAATGAGGCGTTTCTACCAATGGACTGTGGGAGATCGTTAAACGTCACCATCAGGTGGTGTTTTGGCTGCTACATGCCACGTATAAGGTGCCCTTTTTCCAACCTGAGCACCTGCCCCCAAAAATGTCTGTGCACACCACTGTATACTCTCATATAAATTCTGGCTTCAAGGGGTTAAATTAACTATCTTTAGAAACGTGTTTATACATTGACAGAACTACATCATTAGAGATTGTTTTTTTCTCTTTTCATTTGGTTGAACAGGGATTTTGATGGGCTTTTGAAACGCCAGCGACTCAGCTGTAGAAAGAGGCAGTCGGAGGCAACCAAAGAGGACTCAAATGCAGGAAAATTAAGTTAAAAAAATATCTAATGCACTTGTGCACAATGATTTGTAGCAACTTGCAAGTGGTCGTTAGCCTCAAACTTAAGGTTGTTGTGCACTCTCTCCAGGTGTTTCCTGAGGTTACTTCCCTCACCTGCCTGCCAGCACACAATGTGCATCTCACTGTGATGTTCTGGGAGTATAGCCACTTGGAAACATTGAAGCGGTTGTAGCCATATTGCCGCCACCTTTGCTTCTTTGGTTGTTAGCTGTCTTGTTCTTCTGTTTTAAAACCATCTTCTGATATAAAAAACACCCCTCCAAAAACAGTCTTTTTCTCCTTTTTTAAGCTGGTGGCTGTGGGGTGTTCATCTCAAATTGTAACATGTTACCCACCATAATAGCTGTAATAATACTACAGAAATTGTGTTTGTAATGCGTTATATTACTCTGTTGCTGCTGAATGTAATGTATTATGTAATTATATTATACTCATTACCAGTTTGTTGTTTTCTGAAGACGTACAGTATAATGTAATCAGTGGTATTAGGGTTAAGGGGCAGAGGATAAACACGCCATATTTTAAGATCAGGTTAATTCCCAGGTAAGTATTGAAAAGTGCAAGTTGTCTTTCTACTCTACATTGGTGCACTAGATATATCAGATGATATCGCCCCAAAATACATTAATGGTTATAGCGGTGACATAATGATATGCAAAATAAATAAATCTAAGGTGTATAAATAGTTTTGCTGGTTAGTGTGTATAACTCAATTTAACAGCTGAGATTAGTTTTTTTTTTGATTAAACTATGCTTCTGCAGGAATATTTGTGACTTTCTCCTAATTGTTGGACAAAACTTTATCACTGTGGAAACCAATTTGTTCTAAATTACTTTAACCTCATGGGGGAGACGATCAATTGCTAATGGAGACGGTCTTTTTAAGCTACTGCTTTCTGCAACTCTAATTAATGTGAAGTGGTTTTAAAGTGCAACCAGTAGAGCATTGTTAGGAGCTAAAACGATATGATAAAATGAAGAAACATATACAAAGGATGGAGGATAAATGGGCGAGTGCGATAAGAAAGCAGAAACAAAGATATCAAGTAATTAAATTTAAAAACATCTGTGAAGCTAAATACAGTATTTTGAACCGTGAGATTAACAGATATGTAAAATGAGACAGGTATAAGTGTTCAGTCAAGTGGTCCATAATCTGGAGAGGTGGATCTACTTCATGTGTCAAAGAGAAGAGAAATGTCAGTCAGATGACATTACACGTCGGGAGAGTAGAAGGGAAGGAGAAGATTGGGGAGAGAAATGTACTGGCATCTGGAAAATGAAAGTTTAAAAGGTGCGGTAGTTTTTAGGACCCCTTCTTGGTTGATAAGTGTGATGATTAGTGTTGCACCGATACACATGTTCAGTATCGGGCATCGACGTACGATACTTCGCCACCTAATGAAGCTCTGGCGAAGTTCCAGTGTGAAAACTCTGGCTTTTCCATCCATCAGAGCTGATCCATCCTCCAGCTGACTGAATCAGCCAGACTACTCCTCACCACGCGAGCAATCTCTGGCGTCCTGCTTTTCTTCTTTATAAACTCTTTCAAATCCTCATCCCAGCAGCCGCTGATTCCATGCAATGCAGCCGGCGGTTCGATTCAGGCGGACAATTCTGTACCTCCATCCCTTCTCCCAGCCATCGGCTGAATGGTCCTGCTCATTGACACGACTTTACTCAACTCATCAGAGAGTTATTAATCCTCCCAGGTTGTGTCACTATCCCTACGTCGCCACTGTATGCGGTCCGTGTGAAGATCTCACCATGTTGGAGGGCGTTCGCCGCCCAGAGGTTTCTTCCCAAGGGGTTTTTCCTCTCTCCATCTGCAAGCTCATGCTTGCTCATCATGGACAGTTCACGGTACCTGCATCACCAAGCAGGACGTCTATATCCGAAGTCTCAGAACTGAAGCCTCCGGGTGTCAGCTCCCTCAGTCTTCTGCGTCCCACACCAGCTGCACAGCAGATCGCCTTGTCCTCCAGCTCGGTCAACCAACCACGGACGCCAGTTTCAGGCCGGGGGGAAACATCCCTATTCTCAGATCTACTCATGCCATGTTAAACATGCCGAATTCAGCATGAATGTTCCTGCCGAGGTCTGAGCACCAAAGCCTATCCTGCTTATCAATAAATTCTTCTAATTATATTTCTCTCTGTGTGAGTTTTCGTGATTGAAATGGGGTTGGCAGGTATCGGCCTTTTAGTACCAACAAATAGGGCAATCGTATGACCATTTGAGAGCCATACGTTTATTCAACTGTCACCCACTCCTGGTAGGCAATAAAAAAGTTCTACTGGATTCTACTTTGTATGCCAGATTTTTCTCCCGCTTCACAAAGGTAGGCAGCAGCTTCTGGACAAAGCCATGATGGCAATTATTTTTCTTACATTATTATGGTATCAGTATCGGGCTGATGTACCGTACAGGCCAGGTATCGGTCACGTGTGATGGGGCCTGGGGAAAAAATTTTTTGGCATCAGCGCCAACACCAGTGATGCGATTAACGGAGCAGTATATATTCTCAATTGTTCAAAGTGAAGCATTTTATCATTTATTCCATTTTATTTAGTAGTAAGCATAGTGGTAGGAACTCCATCATTTCATACATCCCTCCCAAACTGCCTTGCAAGTTTACCGGTAAGGTTAAAGGAAGTTTTCTGGTCAGCAAGGAATAACCAATCGGGTATTATTTATACCTTAAACTAATATGTTTGTGGTTATTTAATGGAATTAGCATTAATCAGTAAAAAAATAAAAACTATTTTTTTCGTTGCGATCACTGAGTCCAAGACCATCCATTCTCCCCGCTATACAAGCAAAATCAGAGGGACTGCTAGACACATCTGCAATCAACAACAATTATTTAAGATTTCCAGAGGACTTCACCATTGAAATTGACAAGAGCTACAGTTAAACTGACAATGCACACATGCATGGCAGTTGGATGTTGAAATACTTTGGGTAAAGGTGGAAAAAAAATAAATTAGTTATTTCACCTTTCCGATTCATGATCCTCCACAGGTTCGACGTTGGATTGCCAACGTAAAGAGGGAGGATTTGCCATTGAATTTAGCCAGAGAAAAAACACGTCATTAAACTGTTACTTTCTGCTTCGCATAGTGCACTAGTCATTTACTATCTTGGATAATAAGCTGGCGTTTTGACAAACACCAGATACAGCACTGGGACTTGCTCAACAGCGGCGTACCGCACTATGACGTCACCGAACCAGTAGGTGGCAGTAGTGTTCTTTGACAAATATGGAGGCCTCCAGTAAAGCACATTCAAATGAAAATGACTCTTAATTAAAAGCACTTATCCATTTATTGAAAATTGTGTAATAATATAATACTAAAAGTATTTTCAGAAGATTGTATTCTGAATGTAACCAGACTTTTCCTTTAAAGGACGGTGTGTAAGAATCCATCTAGTGGTGCACAAGATGAATTATAAATGACAGACATCGCATATCTCAAGCACATAAGGTCAATATAAGGTCATAGGTCAAGCATATAAGGACTTCTATGGCAGCTGCGGATGGACTTGCTGCTGTCTGAATGGAGGGCACACATCAACCTCCATCACTTTTGTGAAATCTGCTAAAATAAGTTATGAAACACAAGGAACATTTCTCTGAAAACAAGACTGCTTAGAAGCTAGTATGACTTCTGTGAGAAATAAGCAGCTGATAACTATTGAATCAGATATCATACAGTGTACAATGACAGGCAAACTACTCGTCTTTACCAAGAGGATAGGGTTGTCACGATACTAAACTTGGTACCGATAAAATAAATAATAAATAAAATACAATAAATAAATACAATAAAGGTTGTATGCTTTGCAAAATATTAAGCAAGCTTCATAAAAAACTTATAAAATATTTAGTGGTTCCTTCCTTGGCTATGCTTTGCACACATAAATATGACACTAGCCAAACCGGTTAAGAAACAAAAATAATCCTCAGCAGCTGCACCTCTTACAAATAAAAAAAAAGTCTGAAAACTGAAAAGTGCGTGAATTATTCAATCACAAAGTTATCAGAAAGTGCATTGTCCTCTATTCTGCACTTTAGATGAATGATCGCTTAGGTGCCACTGGTGGTAGCACTGTATCGATACTTTTTAAAAAACGAATGTATTGTATCCGGATAAGCAAACGTTTCAGTATCTATACTTTTATGAGTATCGATACTTTTGACAACCCTACAAGAGGACGAAGCCAACTTAATCAGCTAAAATGAAACACATGAAAAATGAGCTAAAAGAAGCTTACGCCAGGCTCACACTAAACACATTGCAGCTGAAGACGTGCTGCAGAAAGTCTTGCAGACCGAATGCTGCAACCAGGCTGTCCATGCTGCAGCTACAGCTGCAGAAACGGTGCTCAAGAGGAAAGAGGGTTACATACAGTTCAGTCGCTATCAGTCTAAACTCAAAAAGATCCATAAATATATAATCATTTTTCATTGGTTTTTATATCTTTTTCTCTTTTTGAATTGTTTTCCTTTCCTCTCACAGAATAAGGAGTACAGGCGGCCCTCAAATGAAACAGAAAGTGGAAGGTAGACTGATCTGTGGTTGTTTTTGCTTGTTTTAAACTACAAGTCAAAAATGGCGATGCAACATGGCGCTTCCCACTGGGTGCACCACCCCAATATATTTATAATCTACTGATTCTAAGCCATGGGAAAGCTGTCATTTTTGTTGTGTTGTTATTAGACTCTCACTGAATATGTATCTATAAAAGTGATACCTGATTTTTGCTAATAAAAACCAGAATTTCTTACATACAGTGCCCTTAAACACATGTATTTTTGCATAGCCGTTTCCCAACACAATTTAGCATTCATAGTTTGAAAGGCGCCATGGTTATGCTTATAGACTTAGACTTTTATTGTCATTTTGTATACACAGAGTGTATCCAAAACGAAATTTCATTTGTGCAGCTTTCAGAGAGTGAATGAGCAGCAGCTTAGCAGCAAAATGAACATTTTCATTTCATAAAGATATTAATATTAAAAAGATATAAAGATCTTTCAGGTTACTAAATTTTTAATTTTATTTTTCCAAGGCAGTGTATAATCCTCGTTAATAAAATAGGAGATTTTACATATTGAAATATAACACAGGAGAATAGATGAAACTGTCAGAGAGAAGGAAAACAGGAAGAGGACAAATTCTCGCAAAGACTAATGAGCCTTGACATTTTCATCCTAAGATAACTTTCCAGTATTTTTAGAAATCATTTATAGTCTTATAAACTGTCATGAAAAATGTTACGTGGGGAAAAAAATGACTATAGCCTGAAATCTCAAACAGATGAGGTCTTAACATTAAACTTTAACATTTAGGAGTAATTTACTTAAGCAAAAGTTACAATAGGTAAAATAATGATCTGTGAGAAAAGAAATCCAATAATAATGTTTTCTGAGGGGTATATTTGTAAGGTTGAATAGAATTCAGAATTAAGGTATATCAAATAAAATGTTTGGGTTAGAGAAAAAGGAGCTCTTCTTTACCAGTGATCAAATTGTGGCATAACAGTAATATGTAAATACTATGCTTTCATTTCTGTGATTTCGGTGAGAGGATCAACAATACTTATAATAAAGCAGTGCAAATGTGAGGTTTGGCAGCTGAGGGGCTTTAGATTTAAATAAAACAAGATGTCCTCTGCCAAAAAAGTCCAAACCAGAGCCAACTGATGCGCTTTAAAAAACACAAACATCTTCTACCTGTGATATACAGAGACTATCACAAAGGAATGTTTTTTACATTCAGTCTCCTTTTTTTTGAGAATCCCACATAGAACTGTGTTTTTTCTCTTATCCTCCATCTTGCGTGCAGCCAAAAAGAATTGGATTAACCATTAAGACTTTGAGCTGTTTTGAATTGAAAGAATTTTCCTGCTATTGATCCTCGGCTTAGAGAAAAGCTCTAAAACAACAAAACAAAAAAGAAAACATCTCATTGAGGCTTTTGTGTGACTCTGAGGAAGTTAGTTTAGTGCTTGTTTTCCTCAAATTCAAACTTTTAAAGAAGCTTTGTTACTTTACAGATATAAACTTACCACCTGCCTTTAAGATGTTTAATAACTGTAATTAATCATGTTTTAATTGATTGTTTTTAATCTGTTGTCTCACAACCATCAATCCATATTCTACCACAGCGGTGTGAGAGAGGTAGAAAAAACGTCACTTTCAATTTATTGCATGCAATCGATCAAGAGTAGAGTTATTGTTCACAGAGCATGACAAACATATTGCATGTCCATCTGTGCTGCATTCTGAATCTTTGTAAATCAATGGCTAATTGTTTGTGCACATTTGTTTAACGTTGTAAACCTGCCACCCTGATGAAAGGCTGCTTGTGATGAATCAGCTGTTAATTTGAATGTAAAGATAAAACTGATGGTGCATGAGGCCGGTGGCAGCTGGTTGCTTTAATTAGGCCGCTGAGAGTAAGATAACTAGGGAATGACAGGGACATAAACCAGCCCTGAAGCTTGGTCCACTCCAAGCAACAAAACCAGCTTGTGGACAAAAATGATCTCATGATAGTAAAGCAGAGATGACTTTACTTCTGAATTTGTTCTTTATAGACCCATTGCAATATGAATCAATGAACCCCTGGAATAGACTCAGTTTTGCTTTGGTTATAATTGTTCTGCTAGCATACAGATATACTGTGTTTTATTAAAAGTGGTGGTGGTAGCTTTGTGAGTTTTACAAAGGATAGCTGCCATATTTGCACTAGCAAAGTATTTTCTGATTTCAAAAGGTGGGTTACCACTGAGCTATAAAAAAGAAAAAAGGTGTCACTTGCCTAACGTATTGGCAGAAATACGTTTGCTGGCAACAACAGTTCACACAGCGGGTTTCATTCGTCAACTAATCTGTGCTTCTTGGTTCCACCAGGATGAGCAACATGGAGTTTAGAGAAGGACGGCATTGTTATATACTTTTGGCACATCATTATTTTGTTAATTTTTCTTGCTGGGTGGTTAATTAGTGGCTGTTGGACCGCCTATAAATAGGCTGGGTTTTTGATCTGGGTGTGCTCCGCCCTTATGCTCGCTCATTCATCTCCACCATTGAGGAGGCGTACCTGTCTCCAGATGCTGTAGGCCGCAGCCGACACCTCCGACCTGCAATGCAGTATTTTTGCTAGCCTTTGCTTGGATGCAGTTTTCGTTGTGATTTTGACCTGCTGGGACCGGTTGTCCTGTTTTTGATTCTTTATTTCTCTTTAGTAATTTATTTTTTGCTGTAGTCCGGGTTGGCCCCCTGCTGTACTATTTTGTTATTTTTGATCGGCTCACCAGGTCCACCTTTCTGTTAATACTTTGTGTTTTTTTCCCTTTACTTTTTTTTTTCCTTCTTGGACATGGAAGCTGAGGATATTTCATTCTGTTATTTTTTTTTAAGAGATAAATAAAAATAAATTATTTTGTACCCTCAGTTTTTGAGTCCTCAAATATGTTGTGCCCTTGTGGAAATAACAGGCATAGATCAGAGCGATGACCCAGTCAGAGAGCAGTAGAGCTGGGAGGGTCTGCACTGGAGCTTTAGTAGCAGAATGATTTAACAGTCCTTCTAGGGCTACACTAAAAGGTCTTTCCTAAAAGCATCTTAAGAGAATTTCTCACTTCATCTTGTTAACATTATTTTCTCTATTTTCCATTTTGATTGAACAAGACCCTTGTCTCTGTTGCTCTTCATTTTACATCACAGCCACATCTAGTCCTTGACCTGCTGTCGGAACACAATTTTCACAAAGGTTCAGATTTTTCAACTCCTGTGATTTTTGCTTGACGTCCTTCACAGCTTCACTGTGCTTGCCAAAAATGTGTTTTTCGCCTCACCAGAATCACATCTTTCACCACTCTTCGTCTCCCACTGCTCCTGAGTCACCCTTGTGGTCAGATGCCCTCTGGGCTCAGTGAAGGAGGCGGGAAACAAAAGGACCCTAACTAAGATAACATCTCTGTTGGATAATGTTTTCCCACCCCATGCATGAAGCTCTTGCTGAACTGGAGAGCTCCTTCAGTTCACCTAAATGCACCAAGGAGCGTTGCCAGAGATCCTTCCTCCCAGCAGATGTTATATAGGATTTTATAACCATCACTATTCCCAACAACCTTAATAACTTGTTACATTCATGTCAATTCATGCCAATTTGCCAATTCATGGCAAAGTTTCTCTCTTAGTCACTTAAATAACACGGTGCTGTCATTTTTGCACACATCTGGTGTTGCAGCAAATTTTTTTTATCATATCCAGTACTGTAAAAATGTCCAAAGCTGTATAATTATTCTCCAGATGCAACATATTTATATTGTAAAAAATATTGTAAATTACAATATTTTCTTAGTTCATTTTTTTATATTTTTAATATTATATGACTTTATTCTTATTTTTTATAAAGTTAAGTCCACATTTATGTGACCACACAAATGTTCTGAAATCAATAAAATCAAATGTTCTATTCTGCCCTATTCTATTCTATCTCTATTCCTATTCTATTCTATTCTATTCTATTATATTATATTATATATTATATTATATTATATTCTATAACACACCATAACAGTTTGGAAATGAGAGGAGGCCTAATGACCACACATGAAGGGAGGGTAATGTCTTGCATCTTCGACCTAAATACTCTTTTGATTACGTAGGTGCACATGTGCTGCCAAACCTGCTGGGCTCCACCCTGAGATGAAGTCAGGAACAACACAGGCAGGCATCTGCATCAACGGTAACAGACATAAACATTTGTGCTAAACATTTGATAAATAAAAAATAATTGTTCTTGTGGTCCCCCTAGTTTGACCTGACCTGAGCAGTCACTTAGTTTACTTGTATTCTTTCCGCCATGACTTGGAATGATTTTAACAGGAACTGTTTGCTTCAGTTGGGATGTGAGGATCTGTATATTGATGTGTTGTACTGTGGGACAATTTCTGTATTCGATCCGAACAAAAACGGCAACCTTCTGATTTTTTAAATTCAACAGAAAAATCTTTCAGCTGAGAAGAGTGCACCAGAAATAAAACAGGGTTTTTAGGGAGGAATCCCTGAAGCTGCCTCTCTCTGTATGATGTGATCAAATGAAATCTTTATTTGCTCTAACAAACATTTAGAACTTTTTAGCATATCCAAACACTATGCTATCCTTTACAGTGTTGGAGGAATACTCTTTTATATCCCTGCTGCTGTTTTTGTTTTTTACTCATTAATGTGCTGTTTACCTCTTCAGCAGCTTGTACACCAAGGATGCTAGAGCCTCAAAAGAAAGGTCCTGATCATTCCAGGCACAAAAACACACTTTTGCTGCATCAGCTCTCTGGGATACTATAAAAATGATTTTGAACAAAGTGGAGCACAGAGATACTCATTCATAATGGATAATGAACCCACCCATTTATCTCTCTTTCACTGTCCTTGCATCTGCTGCCTTTCTTTCTCTATTTTTCTCTAATGGATAAGATATGATAGTAGATGAATGTTTGCATTGTTATTCTTGTTTTATTGAGCAGAAAAAGCCAGCTGAGCAGGAATTGTGCTGCCTCAGCATTTGTACGTATGGCGGGTAAATCAGTGCTTACAACAGAAGGAGCCTGTTAATGGGGATGAAGCAGGACAGCCTCACAACATGAGGTCTGTGTGTGTGTGGAGGCAAAAGCAAAGCAGCGTAACTGAAGCTGTAAGTTTTGATGAAAAGGCTAAGATGTGACCTGAGAGACGATATTAAACTGTTTGTAGGAGCCATATATAGTTTTAAAAGTGACAAAAGAAACTCAAAATTGCTCAGCTAAAAGTTTACTGGCTACCAGAGTGGAGCTAAAGGGGGGGCAGAAATTACTTTTTTTTTCAAAAGAAAACCACCTGATTGAATGGACTCACTGACCCCAGAACACAATCCCTCACACCAAGCATCCTTGTAGCAACAGTGGAGAGAAAAACTCCTTTAAATATGGAAGAAACCTTTAGCAGAACCAGGCTCAGGTGTGAAGCGGCCATCTACCGAGGCCGACTGGGGTTCAAGGAGACAGAAGCAGAGATACAAAAGGTAACTGTCAATCTGCTCCACAGGCGGCCCTGTCCAGTAAGGAAACAACCAGGCATATGAGCTCTGAGCCAGCTCCCATGTCAGAGGATGAAAAGAGAGCACGTACAGTTAGGTCCCACAGTCAGAGAAACAGGACTACACTGAAAAACAGGCCAAACTCAAGGCTTGATGCAAATAGTAAAAATAGCTACAAAATTGCTCGCTTCAAAGCCGCTGGACCTTTCAGGGTTTGGTTGTGGTTTGGAGGACCCAAATGCAGAGGCTGAGGAGATTTCTTGCAGCTTTAATGAAAATAAACAGACGTAACAGAGGCGGGAATCCAAAAATCCAAAATCAAACATGAAAAAATATAAAGCAAACCAGAACTATGGAGACATCTGGGGAAACCAAACACGAGGAGACAGGGAGAGACGAGGAACGTGGACAACAGCATCGGAGGACAGCTAAGACAAGGAACCAACAAAGAGTGAGAGAGCAGAGGGAGAGCATATATAGCAGAGAGAGACAAAGGGAGGGCTAACGAGCAGACAAGGAGCAGGTGTGACAGGAGACAATGAGGGAGCCAAGGGGAAAGGAACATACACACAAGAGGGCAATAGAGGACAACAGAAAAACATGAGAACTAACATAAATCTAGAAATTACAACAAAACTGGAATTAAACCAATAAAACTAGAAAACAAGGAGCAAAGTAAAGAACAGCAGAACTCAAGACCATGACAGGACCACCTAGAGGGAGTTGAACAGAAGAACAAACTATATCGGATCAGAATGCTACTTATACTATATACATAACTATGCTGTTATTCTGTAATACTGTAAAACTATGTGTTTAACAATGAATTAAGAACATCAAACTTCTCCTTTCTTCTTCCAAATTTTTCTTCCTCTCTGTACTAAAGGTCTGGTCCAATATGAGCCAGATTGGCTCTCTTCATAGCAAAAGCTATGGGCAAAAAGATCCTAGGGTGAGGCTTGAATCTATGGTCAGTGAACAGAAGTGGGGTTAGAGCCATGGAGGCTGATTCAGACGAACAGGTCGGGGCAGAGAATTGAGGATATACCCAGTGATCAGTATGGGCAAGGGAGGTGTGGAAAGATTGTTAGATATTCTACTCACATACCTGTAAGGTTTTCAAAAAAATCTGGCAATGACTGGATCTCCAGTAGAGGCTAACAAAGCCAGGAGACAAGGTCAGCTAAGTTGCACTGATCGGAAATGAGCGTGGTTGGCACAGGTGGAAAGATTGAGTACTAAGCTTGGCAGTGAAGAACAGGGCAGAATGAAAACAATACTGATCAGCCAGGTCAGAATCATAACACTGGTGTTCTACAACTATTGTTTATTTTCTGCTTCGGATTTGAGGGATTTAAGGTAAAATATAGTCTCCCCCCTTTTACTTAAAATATCTTTTTGTTTTATCCCTTTAGGCGTTTTCCTACATTATCAGCGCGAGTGTACCATTGTGGATATTATATATATATATACATCGTATATATATGCCATATATATATATATATATATACACACACATAGTATTATATATATAAGGAAGAAAACTGAAACAAAGTGCTAAGATTTAAGGTGCTTAGCAGTTTTTTTAGGGCAGATGTTAATTTACTTATGCACTTTAATGCACATTTACCACATGCAAATGGCATCAGGAACTTGCCTTAGTCTCCCCAGCAGCTTGGGTTTATACTAAAAACTGTCTGCTTGAGACTTTTGCATTTTTCTCCTGCTTCTGGTCCAGCTGTGAATGGACTTCTCTCATTTTTATTAACTAATATCATTAACATGTACATTTTAGTGATAGTAGAAGACTGGATCTATTTTTAAATTGTACACTCCTGATTTTTTACAACACTTTTCTCTATTTAAACATTGGACATTTTGCAGGGATATTGAAAGTGCAGTTGAATGTATTTGCTGCATATGGTTCCTGAATAAACTGAAATGTAAAAACCTTGTTAGGTTGTCAGAGTAAGTGATTTTGGAGCTGGACAGAGGCAGAGATCTTGAGGGTGGCATGGTTGATTAAAAGACTTGATAATATCATCAAAAGACAAAATTTGAAACAAAAAACAGGCAGAACAGAACAGGAACAGACACCAAGATGAGAACTAACAGAGATGCTAAATGAATGCAGAGCAAAACAAAAGGGGAATCCTGCAGGGAGCAAAGAATCATATAAAAGAACATACTGAGGGACCAGTGGAAATGTGTAATTGAAAACAGGTCATTAAGGTAAACTGTGTCAGAAATTGTCTAATTTTTAGAGCACTTTTTAGATGAAACAAATGTATGTCAGTGTTTGCTATGATAAGTTTGTTCTGAGTAGTGCTGACAGTAAGAAACCAGGTAGTAAAAAGAGCCTGTATGTTTCCTATCCTAGCTCATTTAGTATAGGAAGTTTGCGACGTCACTCAATGGCACTAAGAGAGGAATCCTTTGTTCAAACCTCATTGAAATGAACAAAAACAAGTACTAGATTAATTTACACTGGCTTCATTACATCGGAAGTAGTTAAAATGTACCCACCATCATATGTTTTGGTGGGTTTTAAAATGGAACGCTTCAACCATTCAAAAAATATAAATAACTTTGTAAGCATATCTGTCAGGTAGTGACGTCTGGAAAGCTAAAACTACCATGGACTGGCACAGAAGTGCTGAACTGTGTTTCTACCAACGATGGAGTTTTTACTGTTGACCTCATATAAAGTGAAAGAACAGAAGGTAGGGGCTATAATTAGACAATGTCAGATGCAGACTAAATCAGCACATAATGTGAAGCAGCTTGGGCTGGAGCGCACGGAGACTGAGGAATGGAAACTATTTAACATAGTTAAAGAGTTGGGCTAGAAAACACAGAAAATATCAAACTGAAAAAAACAAACAGAAATGAAGTAGAAATTATAACCAAACAACTGAACGCAAGAAACTAAACACTAAATTATAAAAAGACCAAGATTACCATAAATGAGCAAGGAAACAGTAAAAAAAAAAATAAACACATGCAAAAAATGAACATATAATCATAAGATTATGACATGGATCTGAAAACTGTGCCATGATGGAGTACTCAGGGGACTCTATAGAGGCCTGGCAAAATGCTCTACTCCTTCGACTATTTGAATATTTAGACATCCCATTCCTGTATATGTACTCCTGTCCATAACACTTCTTAACAACAAACATGTCAAAAGATTATAAATGAGAGGTCTAGATGTTCTTTGCCAGCACTGTGTAGAGTCGGGTCAGCCACAAAGACATGCTCACTCATTCCTCCCCTGCATGTTACTCCCACTCTCTGCATTGGTTTCAGATTATGGACAATGTCTGTTTTGTTGCAGATCGAGATAGGAGGAGCAAAGCAAAAAAACATTTGTTTTGCTGAGACAGCAGTTCTTTTCAGAACAGACAGCAGGACAGGTTTGAAACTCTCGTCTCTGACCTGTTTTGATCAAACGTGTTCAGTGGCCTTCTTCCAGTTCCAGTCCATGCCTCTCAATGTAATGTCACGTACAAGTGAAGATTGTTACCAAGAGTGAGAATGTCTTCAGGGATGACCACGTGCAAACACGTTAGTATCTGTGAGAACTGTGGCTTCATATTTAGGGATTCATAAATTGCATATTTTACCTTTGGGGCAACTGTGGCTCAGTCTTTGAGAAATGGTTCACCTGCAGTTGAAAGGTTATAGGTTGCTACAGTCTTCCCCTGCTGTGTCTATGATGCTTGCCTATTGTGATATGCCTCTAGGCAAGGCCTTAAACCTATTCCTGTGTATGCTACTGAGTATGACTGGGGAAATATATAGTGGTGGAGCAAGAACATTTTCATAGAGGTGGCCAGGCTGGGACCAATGCGCACAGAGGGGTGGCCAAAAAGTGCTATGCATCAAAATCGGTTTAGTGTCAGTCTACACTCTACAAGCTGGAGATCAACAGGAAAATGAACCACCAAAACATTGTTATTTTCCAAATAAATCAGTTTAGAGTGATTAGAGTTTTAATGAAGCCATTGTTTAAAAATCTACACACATTTTTTTGCAAATATGTTAGGTATTTGCATAAGATATACATTGAATGAATTGAGCAGTAGGTCCATTACTATAAGTTAACACCAGACTTCCTAATGATGGCAAAGACTTACAGTCATTTTTGTTGTAATGTATGGTTAACCCTTGAATACCAACATAAGTGCTGGTGCTCTTATTGGTATTTAAGGTGATGATGATGTATGTATCTTTAAGAGCAACAAATCACCTTGTAGGTGTGATCAAAGGGGGCACAATGATTGGCTTTGCATGGTCATGACCACTCTTGAAGCTCCGCCCCTGGACATGTGTTTACAGATTAAAGTGCTTTGAGTGGTCAGCATGATTTAAAAAAAAAATTATATACATTTATTCAATTTACCTTTCCCATTTCAAAGTACACAGCGAGTGCTGAGTCAGGGTCCAGGTTATTCATAGCGATAACTGACTCAAAAGCTTGCTGGACAAGATTTTGCCAAAATAACTCTTGGTAATGATTACCTTATACATCGTTTTTAAACCTGTATAGATTTGTCCTACTGTTCTTTTAAATATTTTTGCTTTATTTAATCAAATTTGCAAACATTTAATGCTGCCCTCCCAAAAAGATTTGTCAGTGTAAAGGTCTGGCATCAGACTGTACCTCTGCAACATGTTGCTTCTGATGTTTGAACATTAACCTACTGTTAAAATTACAACATTCATTTACATATATTTCTCCCAGTTTTGGTTCTGTCATCATCCAGTGTTAATAAATATCACTCATGTTTTTGTTTATATATATATATTTAAGAGGTTTGTGTTTCATAGACCCTATTAATTATGCCTGTCAACATTGAGATAAAGAAAACAAATTTCACCATCTGCTCTAACTATTAGCTCATCACCTTTGTAAAATGTGTCCTCAACAAGCCATCTATTCAGAATGAAGGACGCCTAATCAATGGCTTCATTAGACAAGTTCCACTCACAAGAGGTGACAGCTGCTGTAACACGTAAAAGTCAGCAATATAATACGCAATGCTTACATATATTTTTTATTGAAATTAAAAAGAAAAAAGAGAATTAATATCCTCTGTTTATTTATATTATGTACTGATGAAAATTTAAGAAAAATATTTGGACAATAACTACCTGAATTAATAAAATTGATAAAGACCAAAGCTATCATGAATGAATTACACTTTGGTTTTCAGAAATCAGACACCATGGAAACAGCTATATCAATGTCTTGAGATCTGTTGTTTGTAGAGCGAAAGAAATATTTTTCTCATGTTTTGTTTTAAAATGGTTTGTATTGTATCTTGTTAAGATACTTTTGAATTGTTTCTATAAATTAGCTGTTTACAGACACAGCTGTTCTGTCTTGTTGCCTACCTCGGGGATATGTTATTGGCCCCTTCCTCCTTAAAGAAACCTTTAAATGCTTTAAACACGTGTCTAAATAAATGAATGCTGACTACATTCAGTTGTGCTGCCCCTGTATATAGCCTGAACAGTAAAAATTACATGGACTTGTTTGTATGTTTGTAGTAAATTGAAATGTGACTTTAAGAGAACCATCTACATATTAATATAAAAAGGTAGAAACACTGATCGTTGCTCCCAATGATAAATCCCAGTTATCAGGCAGCATGTGACAATTTTATCTACTACTGTAATAGATTATGTCAAAAAGCAGTACTTTCTTTGACAATATTCATTTTATGAAACTCCATGTAGGCATGTTGGTAGAAACTGGTTCTAGCACAAACAATTTAAATCCCGTTGATCAAACACAGATTTAGAAGTGATTATCCATGTTTTTATTCCATCTAAATTAGACAACTGTAACAGTCTTTTTACTCTAACTCTTTAAACAAGGCATACCTGAACAAAGATTTCAAAAGCTCTTTAGAAAAACATCAGAATTTCACATTGTTGCCTGGCTGTATCCCCTTTTGTCTGTGATAAGCACTTGCGCTCATGTTTTCAGTGGCTAATGCAACATTTTAAGGTCTTTAAGATCTGCAACTCTACTTTTTGATCACATTTTCAGCCAGGGTGAATAATATTTTAATCATATTCATTTTTGTAACATAAACCATATTTCAATCATTAATTTCACCTATGATTAAATTAATTTTTAGCAGAATTTATTAAATTCATGAGGCTGAACTGTTATATAAGTATATAATCTTACAGCTCGCCTTACTTTTCAAGAATCTGTCTGAATTTTTTTTGTCTTCCAAAACTTAGAGCTATTCTTTTACTCACCTTTCTGCAGCTTCTCCACTTTTACCCATCAATTACCCCAATGAGACTGTGTCTTGCCCATTTTTAAAATCAATAATTCACAAAATAATCTAAAAGGAGTAAATCATTAGCATTATTATGACACAAATTGAGGAGAAAAAATTTCAAACAGGAGTTACATGTTGTATATTGAACATATGATATATCTCCTAAATAGTTTTTATTTAAATACTTGATTTGAGATTATCAGGGTGATTTAGTTTGTCTTACAGAAACCTGGTTCCAGTAAGAGAATTATGTTAGTATAAATGAGTTAGCAACATTTCAGCCTGATGTTTTGAATTGTTCAACGTCAATTTATAGTTATAGTTCTTGTGATTGAATCCTTTCTTTCCCATATTCAATTGTAAAGCAGTAAAATCATCCATTAGGCCCTTAATCTTATTTTCTAGCTTGGTTTAAAGACTTCTTATCTGACTTATTCTTATCTGACTTATCTGACTACGGACATGGTCGCTATAGAATTAACTGTCTTGTTAAAATTACCTATCTTACTGTGGACCTGATGCTGACATGTGGCATTAATTGTAAAGATATAATAGTACTCTCTCACAATCCTGTCTTATCAAGCCACTTTGTGACCTGTAAATTCAATTCAGCTGAGTTCCTCTCCGCCCAAAAAGAACATTTCAATTTAGAAGAGCATTGTAGAATAATTCCATAATGCATTTTTAAGGATATATTCCTTTTTAAATGTCCAATGTATCAGAGAAAAATACTTCAAGAGGCAGCCATTTCATTTACTCCTCTTGACAAACTGTTATGATTTTGTTGAATCAATTTGACTGTATGATCTGGTGGAATTGTACCTTGACAACATGACATCTCATGTTTGAGATGACATGTGTTTGTTGGGAGCTGGAGAAGTTCCACCTTTCTCCAGCAGAGAGTCGCCGGCCGTGGATCCCCTCCTGAGTGAGCCTTCTGCACAGCTGCAGCCCATCAGATCATCAGAGGATCCACTACATAAGCTGTCTTCAGACCTTGCCTCAACGCCGCAGTGTTGATCCAGTTGGCCAGCGCCTAAGCCTAGACTCTCAGTGAATCTTTTAGACTTTGAATCCAGCCTGGATTCTAACCCTTGTCTCTGTCTTCCAGGAAACCAGTTTCTCCTCTTGTGGAGCTCAGGAAGAGCTAACCTGCCGAGCGACCCTCAGAGCCAAACCTGAAGAACCTCAGTGAACTTCCATGCAGTTCTGGACTAAGAGCTGGAAAACCCTAAGCCAAGGTCTGCTCAGAACTAGAAGTAAGACGCTGAAGCAGCTAACGGACTCTGCTGATCAACTCCTCTCCAGATCCAACAGTGACCCTCTCAAAGCATTATGTACAAGAACCCTCAAGGTACAATCAGTTACAATCAAGAACGCAAGCTCCAAGCATGCAACAGCCTAACTGAACTGTCTCTCACACAGACTCGGTGAACCAGTTCCCAGGCCCGAACCAGAACCAGTCAAATCAGTGTGCTTTGTGACAAAATAAACTTGTTAAACTTTTTATTCCTGTGTCCGTCTAGTGGTGTTCTGCATATTTGGGTCACTCTTAGTGTACCCATCATACGACAGAACACTCGCGGCCAAACTCAAGGCCCAGCGCAGATCACTTCATCCGTCGATTGGAGGAACAGGCGGACCCAAATCCATGGACATGGCTTGGCTCTACGTGAGTTAAATACCCACATTGAAAGGCAAAATCAAGCTATTCAAAGCTATGCTAACTACATGAACGGCGCTAATGCCGCACCGGCCCCACAACCATTTCCGGGTCCAGTTCCTCCTCCGAGGTCACCAGCAGTGACGTCATCCGAGTTCCGCCCAAGTCTTCCAGAGAGATTTTCTGGTAACATGAAAGATTGCAAAGGATTTTTATTTCAATGTCGTTTGATTTTTCAGAACTCTCCAGGCAGCTTTTCCACGGATTATAAAAAGATAACCTTCATCCTTTCTCAGCTAACAGGAAGAGCCTTGGAGTGGGCTCAGGCAAGATTTGCCTCCGACGATAGCCTCAATTGCTATTACTCTGACTTCATTTCCGAATTTACCCAAGTATTCAATCAAGAAACTGATCAAACTATTGACTCTCGAGCTCTTTTCAATTTAAAGCAGGGAAATTCTTCTGTGGCAGAATTCTCCATCAACTTCCGGGTTAAAGCGGCAGCTTCCGGATGGAACCAAAGCGCTCTGAAGGGAGCCTATTTTATGGCATTAAATGAGCACATTAAGGATGAGCTCGCAACTCTCGACGAACCTGCCACCTTCGAAGAATTAATTCGTTTGACGATCAGATTGGATAATAGAATCCGTGCCAAAAACAGTTCTAAATCAAGAAATCAGGGGACACTTTCCTCTGCCTCACATAACGTGACTGTTTGTTCTTCCCCCACAGAGCAGCTGCCCATACAGAGACCTAAGGCCCAGTCTCTCCCTCTGCCTATTCAGGCCTCTCATTCTGGTGAAAGAGATGTCGAACCCATGCAGGTGGGACACACCAGGCTCACCCCTGAGGAAGGACAAAGACGTTTTCTGAGTAAATTATGCATTTACTGTGGTGAGAGTGGACACTTCATCGCTTCCTGCCCGGCTAAATCAAAAGCCTGGGCCCGCCAGAGGATCTGAGGAGTCTGGCGGGCCAAATTAACACAAAGAAATCTCCTCGACTGTTGCTTCCAGCCACGTTGTTTTGTGCTAACCAAAGCCTCTCTTTTTCTGCATTCATCGATTCAGGCTGTGAACGGAATTTAATCGATTCGAACCTCGTCCAACAACTTCAGATAGAAACCATTCCTCTGACTCAATCTCTTAGTGTTTCTGCCATTGACGGGAAAAGACTCCACCAAGTTACCCATCAAACTCAACCCCTCGAGCTACTTCTTTCAGGTAACCACCGAGAGACAATAACATTTTTTGTTTTTCCTTCTGCATGCTCTCCCCTGGTGCTTGGTTTTAGAATGGTTGGAGAAGCATAATCCACGCATAAATTGGACTGATCGTCACCTGGAATCATGGTCTACTGCTTGCCATGAAACATGCCTCCGTTCGGCTGCCCCTTTGGTGGGGCCTCCTAGAGGTGGGGGGGAGATGGACTCTCCTGACCTTTCTTCAGTTCCTTCCGAGTACCATGACCTGGCTCCTGTCTTCAGTAAGGTCAGTGCTACGTCCCCTACCTCCACACAGACCATATGACTGCGCCATTGAGCTATTACCTGGAGCACCACTACCTAGCAGCAGGTTGTACAACATTTCCAAACCTGAACGAGAGACCATGGAGAAGTACATAAATGAATCCTTAGCTGCTGGAATAATCCGCCCATCTTCCTCTCCATTGGGCGCCGGGTTCTTCTTTGTTGGTAAGAAGGACGGTTCCCTGAGACCATGTATTGATTACAGAGGTTTGAACCAAATTACAATAAAGAATAAGTACCCACTTCCTCTACTCGCCTCAGCATTCGAACCTGTACAAGGGGCTACAGTTTTCACAAAACTGGACTTAAGGAATGCATATCATCTTCTTAGGATCCGAGATGGAGATGAGTGGAAAACAGCCTTCAAAACCCCTTGGGTCAATTCAAATATTTGGTGATGCCTTTTGGTTTAACTAACGCTCCAGCCTGTTTCCAAGCCCTCGTGAACGATGTCCTCAGAGACTTTTTAAATGTGTTTGTGTTAGGTCTATATTGACGACATACTCATTTACTCGAAGGAACCTTTCTGAACATAAAAGACATGTCCGCCTTGTGTTGCAGAGACTACTGGAGAACAAGCTGTTCGTTAAAGCAGAGAAGTGCGAATTTCATCAGTCTTCAGTCACCTTTTTGGGGTTTGTGCTCGAGGGCGGCCAGGTAAAACCATCTGAGGACAAGATAAAAGCCGTGTTAGAATGGCCAGTTCCAGAGAACCGCAAACAGCTACAGAGATTTCTGGGCTTTGCAAACTTTTATCGTCGTTTCATCAGGAACTATAGCCAGACCGCCCTTCCCTTAACCTCTCTGACCTCTGTCAAACGCACTTTTCAATGGACTCCTGAGGCACAATCTGCATTTGAAAAATTGAAATCTTTATTTTCCAGAGCACCAGTGTTAATGCAGCCTGACCCAGCTAAACAGTTTATCCTCGAAGTGGACGCTTCAGATTCTGGTGTTGGAGCGGTCCTATCCCAGAAACTTGACACGGATCAAAAGATCCATCCATGCGCCTTTTTCTCTCGTAGACTTTCATCCGCAGAGCAGAACTACGATGTGGGAGACCGTGAGCTGTTGGCCATCAAATTGGCGCTGGAGGAATGGAGACATTGGCTGGAGGGAGCTGAGCACCCGGTTCTTGTATGGACTGATCACAAGAACCTGGCTTACATCCAGTCAACCAAGCAAGCCAATCCCCGTCAATCCAGGTGGTCCATCTTCTTCTCACGGTTTAATCTCATTATTTCCTACAGACCCGGATCCAAGAATGTCAAACCCGATTCTCTCTCTCGTCTTTACTCCGTCGATCATCCTGAGACACCTGAACCAGTCCTTCCTGCTTCCTGCACTGTAGGAGTGGTTAACTGGGAGATCACTGATCTAATCAACTCCGCCCTGGCTACAGAACCCGATCCAGGTAACGGTCCAGCTAACAGAACCTATGTGCCATCTTCTGTCAGGTCCCGTCTCATCCAATGGATGCATGCAGCCAAGTTTTCCGCCCATCCGAGGGTCAGTAGAACCATCGCCTTGATTTCAAGACGCTTCTGGTGGCCGACCCTCCATAGAGATGTCAAGGAGTATGTGTTGGCTTGCTCCACATGTGCCCGAAATGAGGCCTCACATCAACCCTCCTTCTGGCCTGCTACAGCCACTTCCGGTTCCCTCGCATCCATGGTCCCATATAGCGATTGACTTCGTCACCGGCCTCCCTGTTTCTCGAGGTATGTCCACAATCCTCACCATTGTTGACCGTTTTTCGAAGTCCTGTCATCTCATCCCTCTTAGGAAACTTCCCACGGCCTTCCAGACAGCCCAGCTCTTAGTTAAACACGTCTTCCGCTTACATGGCATACCCCAGGAGATCCTCTCGGATCGGGGTCCCCAGTTCATATCCCATGTTTGGAAGGCATTCTGTTCTGCACTCGGCTGTAAACCCTCTCTGACATCAGGTTATCATCCTCAATCCAACGGACAAACAGAGAGGATGAACCAGCAGCTAGAATCAACCCTTCGTTGTCTCACCTCCAACAATCCCGTCGACTGGAGCCAATATCTTACATGGATCGAATATGCACACAACTCCCTCAAATCTGCTTCCATTGGACAATCTCCCTTTCAGGTCAGTCTCGGTTATCAACCTCCACTTTTCCCCGCAGACGAGAGAGAGATTTCGGTCCAGTCAGTCAATCACCACATCAGACGCTGTCAAAAGATTTGGAGAGATACCATCGCAACCCTCAATCGTTCATCTGAGACCAACAAACGCTTCGCTGACTCCAGGAGACGCCCCGCCCCCGAGTACTTGTAGAAGGCCAAGAGGTATGGCTGTCCACTCGAGACATTCCCCTCAAGGGAATGTCTCGAAAACTTTCACCCAAGTTCATAGGTCGGTACAAGATTTCCCGAGTCATCAATCCATCTGCCGTCCGTCTCCAACTGCCCCAGTCTCTTCGGATCCACCCTACCTTCCATGTCTCCCAAATAAAACCTGTCATCTCGAGTTTCCCTCTGTGCCCACCTTCTCCGACTCCCCACCACCCGCCCTGGAGGTTGATGGTCATCCCTTTCACCGTTCGACGCGATCGTGGACTCCCCGCCGACGAGGTCGCTGCTGGCAGTACCTCGTCGACTGGGAGGGGCTACGGACCGGAGGATCGCCAGTGGGTTCCGGGCTCGTACATCCTCGACCCTGCCCTAATCGAGGAGTACGAGCGTTCCTGCCTCTTCGACCTCTTCCGTCCACTCCCAGCTTCAAGTTAATAACAGAGCCAATCCACCAAGGCTGGAGACTGAACAATACTGGAAATGTATATCAGAGAAAGAAGAAAGAATAACAAAGAATAACAATGATGCACAGTGACTAAAAGAAACTTTACATCTGAATTAACGCTTATATAAACTGTGAGATTGGCTGTCATTTCTTATCTGTGTAAATGTTTACCATTACCTTTGGGAAGATGATGTTTTTACTGTGTTTTGGATACATCCTGGAGGAGCAGGTCAGCTGAGTGAGGTGCTTTGGATGGGGCATGGACAGGCGGCATGGACAATTTGCAGCCTGTTTATAGATGCTTGGTCCAAACCACAGAATAAGGCATTACAGTTATCTAAACGAGCTGGCGATGAGGGCAGGTAATGCTCTTTCCAGTTTGTTTGAGGAAATGTAAGGTGATATAGGACCAAGCATAGCAATATCTTCAGCGTTAAAATTTCCAAATAATACAACTTCGGTTTTCTTTCCATTTAGATTTAAAAAATGTTGTGCCATCCAATATTTTTATGTCTTGCAGACAATTTGACAAGATTTTTTCAAACAAAGTTGCTTTTAATGGCAGATAGACTAAAACTATCAACTGGGAAGCAAGAAAAGAAAGCCTGTGCTTTTAAAAAATCGAACCAAGTGGAAACATATACAGAGAAAGAGGGTCTGAGGATTGAGCCTTGTGGAACCACACTAGAAAGTGGTTCTGAGCTTGAGGAGTGAGACCCAAGATAAACAGAGAATGTTCTATTGCTAAGATATAATAGTGTCATGATCTGCCCTGATAGCTGACTTTAAATGTTTATTTTACTCACCTGCCTAAATTTGCCCGGTCTCTTATTATCACTCATCCGATCCACCTGCTCCCGCTGCTTCATTCTGTATACGGCTAAGCCCAGTTATCGGGACTAGATCATTGTTTGATGTTTGTTGTATTTTTGTTCATTAGTCTTAGTTTGCGGGATTCCTACATTCATGTTCCCGTCCCCGGAGGCCATTGGGTTGAGAGGGTTTTGGTGTTTCTTTTGTCTCCTGATCGTGTTCTGGCTCCTAGCTGGAGTACAGTTTAAAGTCCTGTAATCTTGGCTCTAGGTGAGACCAGTTTAGAGTTTTGCAGTTACCCTGGTACCATGTCTTGTCTCTGTCCCCCAACCACTGGGCCTGCCTGCATCTGTGCACGTCTGTCTGAGCTTGCTGTTGGACTCATGGAACTCTGAGCCTGCTTTCACTCTCTGTGGATTCCTGGAACCCTGGATCTTTCTGTTCCTGTGTGGATCGGAACGGGGCTGCTGACTCCTGGATCCAGAACTGCCCTGTCTGATCTTTCCCCTTACCTGGATTGGATTCCTGCCTGCTCACTGGGGTTGCTGCATTTGGCACAATCTGGGAGCCCCCGCGCCACAGCTCGTTTGGCAGTCCATTGGCTGGATCCTGCCTTCTTCTGGGTCCTTCTGTACCGCTTTATAACAGATAGTGTGTATATATACTCTTGTTTGTTTGATCTATGTAGTATGTTTTGAAGTCATGTTAGGCCCATTCCAGCTGTGGCTGCTTTAAAGTGCTTTATACTACATATAAAGTTGGTAAGTAAGGTACAATTGGGTATCTTGAGTAGAATCTGTTCCTTACTCTTTCTACTGTGGATAACTGAACATCATCATTGATCTCACAAAGGAGAAATTCACTTCTGCATCTTAACCCATCCCCTTAGGGAGCAGTGGGCTGCCATTGTGTGGTGCCTAGGGAGCAATCAGGGGAAAAGGGTCTTGCTCAGGGATTGAAGCGGGTATTTTTCAACACTGAGCCTGGTTCTGCTGGAGTGTTTTCATCCTGTTACAAAGGTGTTTTCCTCTCCACTGTACGCTTGGTGTCAGGGATTTCCTTCAAGTAAATGACTCGATGCAATCAGCTGGTTTTCCTTATATAGAAAAGTATGAACTCTAATTGTCTGCATTCGATCACCTTATGTGACTAGGGCTATCTATGGCAACAGATGATGAATGCTGTGCTCAACACTTCTGCCGACAGTTATTGAAATATGGACTAAGTTCCGTCATATATTGTGTTAAAGCTACAGTGTGTAACTTTTAGCGACATCTAGCGGTCAGACTGCAGACTGCAGCAACATGAACATCTCCCCCACACGCTTCTCCCCAACAGTACGGCGTTCACCGGGACAAAATGTCTTCCACGGCGTCCAGATCACCTACCTTCTCAAGTGATGAGGTTTGTTTACATAGATAATTTTACAGATAGTATTTCATTAGTCCGTGTGTAGGGTTGAAGGATTTCCTTGTAGACTTAAGATAATAAATATACCTGTTATTTTTTCTACATTGAAATCTGGCGATCTCCCTGCAATGTCAGCTAGTTTGTTGGCTCTGCTGCCGTGGCGCAAAAGATGTCTGCCTCCATGGCTGCGAGACCGGCTCCTATGTAATTATAAATACTTGAATTCTAAGACAACGCAAAATATTAAGGTTAAGAGGCTGAGCTCGTAGATGATGATAAATAACATAGTTGTTTATAATATATTACATTTCTGACTGTATATCCCTGTAATTATTATACACACTGTAGCTTTAAATTAACAATATTACTATATTGTGTTTTACTTATGTGGCCCTAAACTGTAGGTTTTTTCGCCCTTTTTGGGCAAATTTTTCAGGTTCTTGAGATCGGGCAAAGTTTCAGCATCACTTTTTGTTTTACAGTGTGAGCAGTTAGATCACATCAGAGCATAGAGCCACACAGTGTAAGAATAGCTGCTAAAATTGAGAGTTTCATTGTACAGTTTGAGCTGTCGCTGAGAGCAACGATTGAAAATATTGTACAGTGTATGCCTGTATCATTATGTCACGTTTTCTCCCATGACCTTTGTTAGAGTCCTTTGGGTCATTTATGTGTAATGGCAAAACTGTCCCACCAAGGACTGCATGGGGTATTGTAGACTGGTGGTAAGCAAATATCCTTGGCAACACTGAAAAATCTAAGGGCTCAAAGGTGCTTCACTTAAATTGCCCAACTTGCACCATTTGCATCGTTCAAAAGGTGACTTTCGCAACACTGAAAGTACAGCTATGCGCTCCTGAGCAAACCTTTACATAAGAATAACATGAAAATAGTCCACTCTAGTCACCACATTCACATTCAATGAATGTGGTGCCCCACAATAAGAACTGACTCTTCAGAAAAAAAATTACAATAAACACCTCAAATTTTGACAGACCTTTTCTTTGCTATTTGTTTTGACTGTGTATTTTTCTTGTAAAGTACTTTGTTATTTTTATGTGTGAAAAGGTGCTACCGGTATATAAATAAAAAAAATAACATGTACTCACAAGTACGTGTTTATTGTCAGAAGGACTAACTTATGTTTTGAAATTGTCAAATAAAAATCAAGCCTCCTGATGTGATACATTTTGTTTTCTTTTTTTAAAGTCATAATTGTTTTGCAAAAGATTTTAATATATGGTTTGTTTCATGTTGCCATTGTAATTCTGTCTTTAACTGTACAGCAGTGGGAAAAAAAAAGCTTGGAGACAAGTTTCTACCTCTTGGAAAGTGCTGACCCTGTGGTTTAGGAGATTACTTCTGAGCTTAGGGTTCAGATGCTGCCCTGCCAGGATGATGTTGGAGCATTTATTTATCTGATATAAAGAACCAGTCTGAGTTAAATAATCAAGAATATATTTTTTTAAGGAAGGCTTTATAAATCTAAATCACGATCAAGGTTTATTTTACTACTACACATTATGACTCAGGAGGATTAAGCTGAGGAACAGAATCTCATTTCATTTTTACAGATTGCTCACTATTCAGCACAAAGAAACAGCTGCAGCCTGTACTTGCAGTATGTTTCTCTGAAATGCCAACAGCAAGTTTTCCTTTTGTTTTGACCCATGTGTTTTGGTAATTTTCTTGCTTTTTCAAAAACTAATTTTCCCCTCCATTCATCATGAATTGATTCCATCCTGACATACAGAAAAGAAAATATGTTCTTCCTGCAGCTATGAATTGTGAAGCCTCACACCAAACTATAATTATGTAATCATGAATTCCATAAACCAATTAGGTGCACTCAGAAGCAATATGAGTAGATACATTCTTGAAGGGAAAATGCTTTATAAAATCCTAATGTAGCAGAAAAAATTGATCCTAGCATTCAATTCTTACACAAAACCTAGAGCAGCTATTATTCTAATACCTTTTTGTATTCATATGAGGAAAAAAAAGCTACTGTAGTTTTCAGTGCTTTGAACATTTGTTCCACCCTTTGTTACGTTACAACCACAAACTGTATTGGAGTTTCGGAGGTTTTTATGACCAAAGCAGAACATAATTGATGAGGAGAAAGTAAAAATATAAATGTTTTAAACACCTTTTACGATTAAAAATCTAAAAAATGTGGAAGGCACATGTTTTTCTTCTTTGCTTTAGTACCCCTAAACAAAATCTAGCATATAATATCATACTCTATCTCCTCTACGAATGCAAACAAAATAAAAAGCAAGAAACAGAGGACTATGTTGATAGGAAGAAAGATGGCTTGGGGACAGGGGGAAGGGGCCTGGGGTAAAGCCTTGCAGAAAAATAAGCCTAAATGGAAAGGTCCACAAAAAATCCAGTGTGAAATTGAATATTTTTAATAATAAAGATTTAAAATTATACACACTATTGAAGCTGTCAAATTGAACTACTTATCTAGCTTTAAACAAAGAATAGCAGTATTAGTTTTTGTTCAACAATAGGTAGTTTTACAAAGTATTGGCTCTCAGAGGGATGAAAACAAGTGAACGCCGTACTTTTTAGATGCCTGTTTGTTTATTAAAAAGTTGTTCAAGTCTCAGTGAGGTTAGCTACATTTAAGTTGGGGGCTGTGACGTAACAAAATATGAACACCCTGTTAATGGTAATGCAAGAAGTAGGAGTAGAACAAAACATGAGATAAAACAGAGATTGAAATTACAAGAACAAGAAATATATCACAGTGCAGAAGGGAATTTATCAAGCGAAATTCACCAGAACCAGTGAGCGAGACAGCCAGCTCATTGTTCCATCTTTGACCCTGTTATACTCAGGTAATTGTTAAGCAGAAGTCAGTGCATTAATCCTAAAGAAACTTAAAAAGAAAAACAGGGGTGACATTTACCAATGAGATGATGTAACATTTGCAAGGAGATGGCACATGTGTGCTGCGGGTCGTCTTGAAGACCTAATATAAAAATGTTCTTTGAATTACGCAATGAGAGTGTGGGAGCGGAATAAAAAAAAGGAAGATCTATATGTGTTAACATACTTGGCAGATAGTGTTGACAATAGATCTTTTTTCTTAGCTTTGAACTATGATTTAAAAAGATAATAATTAGAAATGTTTCTATTGCTTTCATTTCCCCAAAATCTCTCTTCAACGTCTTGAAAGTTTTCCAGGCCAAGGACCACCAAACTGATGGCGAGATGGAGCGGGGACCCCCTAATTATATACATTGTATGAAACTGTTGTTAAGGAAGAAAAAATTCTAAATAGTTAACTTTGGAAAAAGGTTGGGTGTTTCTCTTCCTCTCCCCAGGTAAACTCCAGCATTTCGTGTGACTAAGGAAGCTCCAGCAAGATATGCGAGCGTCACAGAATCACAGAGGTGAAATCCAACAAAAAGCAGCTTATGAATTAACAACAAAACTGCAGAACAACAGAAACATACATTCAGTTACCTGAGGTAAAGAAAAATAGAAAAGAGAGGCAAAGACGCGTCTTTGGAGAGAGCTGGTGCAAAAGCAAAAAGTGGCAGCTATCTGAATTTTTGCCCCTGTGCACAAAAATTTTATAATGTAGATAAGTCCTTCCCTTTAGTATAAGGTGCCCAGCTTGACCAACGGGAATCTACTTTGACACTCAGAAAAACTAATTTACGGCCGGGCCCCCACTGGACTCTAAGGTCATCTATTGTCATGAGATAAAGTTAACAGAATCGATGTGGAATGTTGAGGGCCTTTCCTGCCATAAATCTCAAGAACAAACTTAAATTCAGTATTCTTGTTCAGGGAAAGGTTATCTTCACAGCCCGCTAATCTTTGCTCTTTGCACCATTCTACCCCCAAAAGATTGAATCGCCTTTTAACCACATAGAATCAACAGAACATGAGATACAATTCCCTTTTTCTCACATATAAAACATAATATTCCAATCTAACATATTCAATTACCCCATTAAACATATATCCTGAGCAATTTTCTAATAGTAAACAAAACATTTTCATTCAAACAATTTCAATTTGATTCTGATATTCACACAGATAGTACAACTTTCAATTAAAAAACATGATATTAATACTTAGAAAAATGTCTTAAAACTAAATGTTGTTTTAACATTCTACATTTTATTCGAGTATCACAGCATCTCAGATGTTTATTCGGAAACTTTTGATCTTCTGTAAACCAAGGGAGTTACTCCCTGAGGAAGCTCTCAACTGTTATTCACCCCAGGAGATACTCATTTTAAGGCCTCCTGTGCTTTTTGAATATACTTACCCATTAGTAGTTTTTAAAACATTAACACAGCCTTGTTCAACAAAATTAAGAAATATGGTCAAAATGAGGTGATGATTCAACATACCTTTTACACCGCCATAAAGGGATTAACTGTAACTATTAAAGCTAAAATAATCATTTTTCTTTAACACTGTAGTAGCAATATCGAAACTGGTCCTATTAGTCACTATTATTACATATGGAGTAATGTAAGCAAAGTAAAGTAATTTCTCCCCTGGGATTATTAAATTATTTCTGAGTTCCACGGATTCCTGGTTGGAGTAAGGGACGGGTGTTATTGTTTGGCGTAGATGAAATGGTCCCCAGCTTGAAATGGTAGCTGCTGTGTGTCAATAAATGTGTGCATTAATGACTGAAAGAGCATCTTCTGCCTCTATTTATCTGTTTTCTACAGTGTGTTGAATTCATGTTAATGTGTATTTAAAAGAAATGTAAAGCATCTAAAGAGACATCCTCGCATAATTTAGCCCTTAGAAGCGCGTACCACCATCAACCCGATTGAGGGAAAAACTCCCTGCAAATAATGATGATCCTGCGAAGATGCAGTGATGATAGGAAGCCCTTTACAGGTGTGGCGTGGCATGGCGCCAGCATGGTAGCGCATGGTATGGTTTTTTATGCTATATCATGGTTGTTGGGCATGTTAACTTGCCATACACATTTGCCGCTTACATTACAACCAGCATTATGGCTAAACACCATAGTCTACCCACGATAATTGATCACGAAATACCTCACTTGTCTATTTCCCTAACCAGCTTCTTGCGGCCCTTTGCGAGTCAATATTTGAAAGCACAATGTTCCTGGTTTTTGTAGCCTTGAACATAACTATGAGATCACTGTACTCCTTTACAGCTCTAGATTCACCAGGGTGTGTGTCAGATTTCAAGGTAGAGCGAGTATTAGGATAGTATTTCATTACAAAAACCTCTGAACAATGTTTTGCTTTGTTTAATCTAGATTTTGCATTAAAGTATACATGAAAAAGAGGTCTAATACTGCGTGGACCTAATACAGTAAGTTTCGATTCAGTCCATTTACTTTGTAACTTATTACAATGCATCAACCAGAACTAAGATTATATGGACCCTGAAAGGAAATCTAATAAATCCTTTTTAACAGAAGCTAGAGGTATGGAAAAAAATTGAATTACACATTGGGTTGGTTTGATGGAGAAATAAATTAGTTTTACGTCTAGGCACAGATTAGAAAGCTATTCCCTCCCTCTCTAAATGTCAGCTCCATTTTTCCATCTTCATACAGAACATGAGCCAGTTCAAGATTTGATGAAGTCAGATCATTTCTATTTTTCTGTCCTCATTAGAGCCAAAGAAAAAAAAAATCATTAACCTCTGTTCCTATACATAGACTCAGTATTACAGCATCCCTCACCAAGCGGCCTTTAATTAACAATGCAAAGTTTAGAAACATAAAATAAAACCCTTTGTCTGCAGAAACCCAGAATGGGCGTACTATTGCAGCATTACAAGCTGCCCTGCCTGTAGTTATTCTAATTCAGCTTTCAGTTTCTACTCAGAATCCAAAGCTGTTGACTTTTTTTTTTCCTCGGAGGGCAACCACTTATATAGCTCTCTGTGTTCACCCCCATCGCACTCCTCCCTGTCCATAGCTTGTTAAATTTGAGTGACAGACCCATAAATCTGTGGCGAGTATCAGGGCAGTGAAGGTTTGGAAATTGAACAGAAATGTCTGTGCATGTAGACTTCATGAAATTAAAATCCATATACAATCTGTCTCAATCTTAAATCTTAAAAAGTTTGCCAGGAATTATATATTCAGCTCCAGGAGGTAAAATAAAAGCAAACGGTTTAAACATCAAAATGATTAAGAAAATGTTTATTGTTACATTAAAATTAAACTCAGTTCCTTTGCCATAATATGTCTCAGAGGAAATCATTTATTTTGGACCCACATTGGTACAGTCTGTGTTTCCTTGGAATAAACCAGTTAGTCATTGGAATGTCATCATAATGCATGACACACATGAATCTGATGAATCCAAAGTAATTAGTTTACAGAGAGGCAGTAATATCAAACAAGTCTAATTTTTTCAGACTTTTTTGTAATTGATTAATAAGGATCAGACTCATGAATACACAATGGTGACACAAGTTTCCTGTTGGTTGGGTCAGCCCTAAATCCCACTAACACCTGAAACTAAGCTTTGACCTGATCTTCCAGGAATTAACTTACCCAAGACAAACTGTGGAAAGTTTTTCTTCTGCCTGCACTCAGTGTAAGCTTAGAAAACTTACTCCTGTTTTACTTTGACAGTCTGTCCTGGGAGACACTGAGAGACTACCTACTTATATGACATAATGACTTCCCTCAGGCAAAAGCATTTAAAAAAAACTAAAGCTATCTGGTATACTTAAAATTTTATCTTTTTTACTTGGTAAGGTGAAACTTCTATCAAAGTCAGACAAAGAGGAGGTGATATTAATCTCACCAGGAAAAAGCGAGAAGCGTTCTGGATACTGAACCTTATGGTTGAGATCCTACAGAGACACAACTTTGAGTTTACCTGTCAAATGGTCATGAAAAATCTGATTACTCAAGATAGATTTTGATCTCAGGTTTGATCAGTTATTGCCATACAAGATTTATATTTGAGAGAGGTCTGAAGAACAAGCAGAAAGGGTGAGGAGCTCAGCCTAAGGTCCTACTCCTCCACATTGAAAGGTGGTTTGGGCATCTGTTCATGTTTGTCTACATTGTATATTTTCCAGGTATGTAATACTGCAGAGAGACCTCCTTTACTGAATGGATGTACATCCTTTTTAGGTAACACTGCCTTGAGATCCTCCAATACAAGATGTAGATAATTTTGTTACCATTTACGTTATTGTTTAGGCTATGTTGTGAAAGTAGTAAATTAATGGATGGATGATAAAGAACACTGATTGCCAAAAAGGTTACAAAAAGCTCCTGAGATCTAGAGTAATGTGTTAAGTATTTTGTTTCAGTGTGGGTTTACTGTTATGACTACGTTTTGGATACGCTCTCTATGTTAACGCAGATTAACAGCAAGCCAAACTCAATTTTCATGAGCCAGGAGGCCGAGCATCTTGCTCCTTTATTACAGTCCTCTTGCAATTTTATACAATTGTGTGGGAAGCTTACTGAAAGCTTTGAGTAAAACTACAAACAGAAACAGAAAATAAACTATGCATCAGCTTCAAATGCACAGAATACACTTCTGTCAGAAAAAACGTAAAATACAATTAGCCTTGCTGTTTTTAAAAAACAGTCACGATCATTACTATGCAGAAAAAAATTATTATTGGGACATGGAATTACTGGAATAAACACATTTGAAAAATGATCTCTAAATGAATTTCTACTAAAATATATAATGCCAAACAGATCAGGGATTGAACTTATAGCCATTGCGTTTGGAGGAGTAAGAAAAGATTGATGACACAAAATTGACGCAAAGTTTGTACATTAATAATAACCTGTTCTGAACTGCCACTACCTCTGCTACCCACAGTGCACTGCTACCTCAAAGTTAATAGAAGTTTCTTTTTAAACTAAATTATTAAGACATATTTCTAACTAACCTTGGGCAGAACAGTGAGAAAAATAAATAAAGCATTACATTAATGATTTTGAACAAATAAATTTCCTGATGGCATTGTAACCTCTCCATGCATCTCTACTCTCAGCAGGCCAACGCTTTCAGAGCACTTTAAAAAGAAATCTAATCAACAGCCTTTTAAAAGGAAACCAAAATCAGATATGAATAAGAGGGTTAGTTCTCATTTAAGACCATGATGTGAAAAGGAGTAGGTCTAGGTATTAATGGTGCCTTCATCTGGTATCGTAATTATGGTAAATACCACAAGCCGACATAAAAATGGCACATGGACACCTGTTTGTTTTGTAATTTCCACCAAAAAAGTGGGAAAATTCTATGAAACCCGAGTTGCCCATGAGGTAAACTTTGACCTTTCAACATGGCGAAGAGCAGATAAACGATTCTGTATGATGCATACTGCATCGTTAACTGTTCTCTCCTGTTGTGACAGTAGCTTACACAATGCTGTGGCATATCTTTTGTCAAAATATATATCACCATTAAAACTCATTTTTTAAATGACTGATATTGTATGATTTTAGCAGATGCTTGCTAGCAGTTAGTTCATGCATTTGATGGCTTCTCTTCTTTCCATAGTGGATGTATTTGGAAGTCTATTACTGCCTTGTCCAAGTAGCAGGTCAAGATAATTTTTGGATTCAACATGTTTCTCTTCTCAACCACGACAAAAGCTCTTCAAGACAATGAGTTGTTAATTTCCACTTTAGAAGTAAAAGGATAATCTATATCAGAACACATGAATGCAGTATAGTATCCTGGTAAAAACAGGTACAAAGAAAAATCTGGTACAGTTGTACAACAGCAGATAATTATAATGGTGTGGATCTGAGCACCTAATTAAAGGATAGTTTTGAAAATCCCCATTTTATTGCTACGTAATAAAAAGCTAAAAGTGCCATGCCCTGGCAACTCTCACAAATACATTTATCTAGTGTAGCTAAAAAAGTTGACAACTCTGGATGACCCCCTGGTGAAGTGTTCGGGGCACATCCCAGAAGGCCCAGAGGCAACTTTGAAACTTTAATGGAAAGCACAGGAAATCCGGGGAAGGTATCCTGATAGAAACTAAAGATCATGAATGTTAAAAAAATAATAATAAAGTTGGAAGAAAGACAGCCAAAATATGAAGGAAAGAGTTTGCATAAGAAATTGTGAAAAATAGAGAAAATATACTAAATCACATAGATGATACTTTACAGAAAGAAGAATCTGGAGAACCAGAAGAAGGTTATTTCATTGTTTTTTGTTTGTTTATTTTTGTTTTTTTGCTTACATTACAGGTGAAAAAGTCCCTGTTGTAAACCATGTTAACCAGTAATATATTTTTATTACACAGTTTTTAGATCTATGATATATCTATGATATAAAACAGTAGGATTTAAGGGTGAAAAAATTGTAAAGGTTTATTTTGTTGGTACACTTTTATTCACTTTTAGAGCCTCTATGTTTTGACAGATTTTGCTAAAAAAAATCCTCAGTTCATCTGTGCAAGATGTGTAGATAAATATATATAATTCAAAACATGCAAATGCTGCAGAAAGTCTACTCAGTGCATTTACAAGTTATTACCAAAATTCCACTTTTGTACAAAATAAACGAGGTAGCGCTACACTTCATGCAGCAGTTAAAGTACTATAGATAGATTAGCATTATCAGGCAAGTTTGCTTTATTTCAGTTAAGAAAAAAACAAGAACATGAGTGTAAAAATAGGCCCCTCATTTTGACTGTCTAAATAAGTTAGGACTGAATTTATTTCTATTATTAGTGAAAGCACAAAACTTTTTTAGATTTAAATAAAAAAAAAAAAAATCCAGAAATGAAACCTTGAAAAATGTCACAATTAAAAAACTTTGAGTAATATTCTGCTGTCTTCTGACATCTTTTATTTCACTTTTTTCATATCTTATTTTTTTTTTATTTCTCTTTTTCTGATAGTTTTATGAATTGCTGCCTTTTTTTTAGACTGTGTTTTAAAGATTACTCTTCGTTCCCTTCAAGCTCAATAAAAATGTTTTTGCTAACTTCCGTGCAGAACAGCAGAAATAATTTTTCTCCTCCTCAATTAAGATGAAAGCCAATCCTCAGAAGAGAATGGGATCTCTAAAACGCAGTTTTAAAAAAATCGATTCATAAAAGTCAATATGAAGAAGAAAAAGATGAAAAATAACATCTGTAACATGTAAAAAAAAAAAGAAAAAAATGTTTTAAAAAATTAAATCTGCAAAACAGCAATTTATTTCAAAATCTTTTTTCCTTTTTTTTTATTAAGAAGTTATTTAAAGTATAATGTCTGTGTTGCATTTGTCCTTCTAACATCCACTTACAAAACCTATTGCTTGTTTGCAGCAGTAGTGGAACCAAATTTACTCCACAAAAAAAGGGACCTCATGCATTGCTGAATGCATGTCAGCTTACATTTTTACAGATACACTACTTGCAAATGGGAGAGTTACTGCTGCTAGTGGATGAGTTCAAATAATTTGAGGTCCAGATCACGCGTAAGGGGAGAATGGAGCGGGAGATTGATAGATCGGTGTGGCTGCTGCTATAATGCAGACGCTGTATGTCGTGTTGAAGAGAGAACTGAGCAAAAAGGTTGGTCTACAATCTGTTGGAGATTAATTATTTTTATTTTATATATGTTAACTTCTGCATCTGTTCATCCTCTGTGTACGTTAACCAAATGGAGGACTATCAGAGAGGCTCCAGCATAACCTTTTATGGTAATGATCTGGTGCTGTGTAAGAAGGATGGATGCAGACTGGGGGCTTTTGAGGAGGCACCTCCCGGATGACTTTTGGATAAACAATAAAGGATGTAGAAGCTCGCTGCCCTTTTGCTGGTTCCTCAGTTGAATGGCCTGAGATAGAAGGTGAGATTTTCCTCTGCAAATTTATTATTATTTTTTTTAAACATGACTGTTAATGCTTAAACATCTTTCCTTTTTTTTGTAAACTATCTGAGAAACATCCCTCCACAAATTAGGACTGTGTAATCAAAATTATGATCAAACAGTTCCTATCCTAATCTATGTTCATAAAATCTGGATCATTACCAAACTCAAGTGGAGACCACCTCACAAACAGACCCCAGTTGGTGAGGCTGAAGGGTCAACTATCTATTTAAGTAGTCCTCAGCAGAGCAGCACCACAGGGGACAGTTTCACCATTTCTTTTTAGTCTGCAACTTCCTATACAAGAAAGAGTCCTGCAATCTGCAGAAATACGCAGATTACTCTGTAGTCATTAAGTGCATCAAATATTATTTATCTTTTCCCAGTGTTTTTATTGTCATTACACTGTTACGAGTATAGCGCAATTAAATTCACTCACTACATTTAACAGGCAGTGGGCTGCCATTGTGCAGCACCCAGGGAGCAGTGTGGCTTTAAGGGGGGTTTTGCTCAGGCACCCATAGTGGGATTCTGTGGGAGTGGGTTTTGAATTCATTTACTTTGCTCCATGGTCCTGGAATAATTTGCAAAACTTGCTCCATTTAAATGATCTAGTCCCATTGAATGAATTTAAGGCCATGTTAAAATGTCATGCAATTCAAAAATGTAACTGCCCTATGTGACCTGTCTTTTCCTCTATGTGAGATTTTGTCTATGTTGTATTTCTGTTTTATTTTACCTGGTGTGCCGGCTCTTGGCCAGGTCTCCCTCGAAAAAGAGATTTCAATCTCAAGGGACTTCCTGGTTAAATAAAGGTTAAATAAAAAGAAAAAAAAAACAACCTCAGGGATTCCAGGCCGTATGCCCTAACTACTAGGCCACCACTCCCCAAGAAGGACAGGTGCTGAGTACAAGGAGCTGTTTTGTGGCATAGTATGGAAACAATCATGTGATGAATTTAGATTTCAGAAGAAAGTTAAATCCTATTAATATAATCACAGAAGAAGTGGAGGTGGTGCAGGAGTATAAATACTTTTGTGTTCACCTAGATAACAAACTTGACTGGTGATGTAAGAGTCAAGCTGTCTAAGAGAAAGGATAGAATAGACTGTACTTCTTAGTACAAGTACAGTAGCTTAGGTACTTCAGTGTTTTTCTTAGCAAGATGCTACAAAGCTTAATCTGTTATGCTGGGCATACACTGTACAATTTTTTGCCATTCTGGCCGATTTTCCAGTCGTGCAAGACTTTTTTCACTCGGGCCGAGTTTCAGCCTCATCATGCTCCTTGCGTCGTGTAGTACACAGGGGGTAACAAGGGGCAATCAGGCTCTTGCGACCACCTTCTGATCAGGAATCATAAGGTCAGGAGAAAAACATGTTTGAAATTCAGTCGGCCCTCGTAAAGTGCTCGTGAGCAAATCCTGTCCTGTATGTGGAAACAAGGGAATTCTTCTTCTTCCAGGTCGACGAGTCTGACCAGCGCCATCTCGCTCCTCTGAGTCTGATGTGTTGTTTTTGGACATACAGTGTGAGCAGTAAGATTGCATCAGAGCGTCAGGCCGCACAGTGTGATAACATACAGTACATCATGAGCTGTGAACTTTTAAACCCTGCGGTTTTGTCGTACACTTTGTACAACCATTAAAACTATAAAACAGTGTATGCCTGGCTTAAGGCATAATTTGCTGGGGTAACAGCATCAGAGCATATTACATAAAAAAAGTTTATTAAGCTGATAAAGAAGAGTAGCTCTGTTCTAGAAACTACTCTAGAACCTCTCAAGATGATTTGATAATGAAAAATATTATTGATAATGGTGAGCAACCTCTTCAGAAGACTTTTAAATACCAACAGAGCGTCTTCAGTCAATAGCTTATCAAGATCCAGTGCAAGACAAGCAACAACAGAAGATCCTCTGAGCCTAAAGCTGTCCACATCTGCAACAACTGCTTGAAGGAAGGAATATGAGTTACTTTAACATTCAACTTCCCTTTGTGATTGATTAAGTGGATTTTAACTCAATTAAATTTAACATAAATACATGACTTGGGTATTGTAAAATAAAAGAAATGAGAAGCAGAGTGAAAAAATTCTTATTATATAGTATAAATTTGACAATTTCATTTATTTAATAGCTTGTAATAAGTGACCAGTCCTGCACACAAAATAATATCTTGTACACAGTGGCACTAATGAGTGTGACAGCTCCTCAACAGAAACATTTTCTCAGCACATTTGGGACACTGATGATGTGCAGTCCTCCTCCTGGGGAGGTAAACAGTCCTTTAAGAGACTTGGAAAACTCAGTCACGAAACTGGGAGCCGTGTTCCTACATATCAGGGCCACATTTCACAAAGCAGACTTTAGATTAGGGAAGCAATGGGAGTTTTGGCTTTTCAGCTGGGTACGCATTGTCAACGGTATGTCAGACTCGTTTCCAGTGAGAGTTGGACTCCGCCAAGGTTGCCATTTGTCACAAATTCTTTTCATTATATTCATATACAGAATTTCTAGGTGCAGCCAATTTGTTGTGGGGATCCACTTTAGTAGTTTAGGATTGCTTCCTGTTGGCTTCATCAGGCAAAGAGCTACAGGTCTCACTGGAGCGGTTCACAGCCAAGTTTCAAGAGGCCGGGATGAGGGGGAGTACCTCCAAATCTGACTTCATGGTCTTGAGCTGGTAAGGGCTTAAAACCTTCTCAGGGAGGAAGTCCTATTGCAAATGGAGGAGTTTTGTTCAGAAATGAGGGAGAGATAGAGTGGGAGATTGACAGGTGGACTGATAGTGCATCTGCAATGAGGCAGGCTCTGTACCGCTCTGTTGTGGTGAAGAAAGAGCTGAGTCAAAAGGTGAAGCTCTCGATTTACAGGTAGATCTACGTTCCTACCTTCATCTATGGTCAAGAGCTTGAGTCGGGGTTCTTCCTTAGAGGTAGGGTGGGAAGCTCAGTAATCTGGAGTTATTCAGAGCTGAGCCACTGTCTTTCCTCATTGAGACAAGCTAGTTGAGGTGGGTTGGGCATCTGGATGACCCCCTGGTGAGGTGTTCGGGGCACATCCCAGAAGGCCCAGAGAAAGACCCAGAGCCTATGTTTCTCGGCTGACCTGGGAATGCCTTGGGATTTCGCCTCAGGAGCTGACACAAGTGGCTGGGAAGGGGGATGTCTGGCCCTCCCTAATAAGGCTGCAAGCCCTACGACACAACCCTGGACAAGCTGAAGATAGATAGATGGATGGATGGATGGATGGATGGATGGATGGATGGATGGATGGATGGGCCGGACGGACGGACAGTTGGCAACACAGTAAAGCATAATGTTACCTGGGGCATTCAATGAGGCATTTTGCCTGATCAGCAAACTTTGAGCCAAAGAAAATGAGCAGCATTTGTTCCTCATCAAGTCAATACAGTTATTTTACGCCAGCAACAGTGAAACTAATTTAAACCCCACTTTTTCTGCAGGCAGTGGTGTAAGGATGTTGGACATAGTCATGTGTCATGAGAATTTACCCAAAATAATGAAGAACATTTATACTCTGTTTGTTTATGTAACATTACACAAATTGTATTGGAAAAGTGTATCTGCTTTCAATTGTTATAAAACACAAAGAGAAAAAAGAAAGAATGCTTAACATTTCAATTAATGTTCTAGTCACAGGTAGGCCAGGATCAAACCTATGACCTTTTCATTGAAAGGTGTCAGTGCTGCAAACTGCACCACCATCCAGTCTACATTCTTTGACTCTTCAGCAGTAATTCAGAATAATTTACCCAACAGGGGTGAACAAGTAAAAGGAAATTAAAAGCTAAATGGTAGTGAATGGGTACAGTATTCATATTGCAACTTTCTCAATCAAAAAATATGAAAATATAATTGTCCTGGTTTATGTACATGTACCAAATGGTGCAGCAGAAAGGTTATTTTACTCCCTTTTGCACTGCAATGTGCAGCCCAGAATCTTGGGGTACAAACTATTAGATATTTATATTTTTGCATTGGTTTTTGTTAACAAAAATGTGTGGTAGATAGGACTTACCTGTGTTAATCTAGGTAATTTGTTTATTATTACATAAAGGTGATGCATGGTTTGCATTTAATTTCTGCCCAAATAATTTCTTTCAGTGGTTAGTCTGCATATGCCTATATGTCCATATCTAATTCAATGGCTTCAAAGGCAATTCCAGCTTTCTGTCCCTCCGTTGCCATGGTGATTGCAATATCTGCGTTCCATTATTGAGTGATTATTATACGTTAATGTTTGACTCAGATTTAACTAGAAAACCACTAAGAGAGAGCAGATCCCTGCCAAGTATCTTATTTCCCCCCCAACGTATTGAGATTTCCACCTAAAATTAATATCTTTAATTAAAGAATCTTTAAAAAAATTCCTGGGTCCAGATGCTGATCTGGATCATCACCAAAATGTAATCATTTATTGACAGTCACAAAATGCATCTTCTCTGAATATTTTGTCAAAATCCGTCCATAACTTTGTTAGTTATTTTAAAAACAGATAAACCAACTCCAATTAAAACATAGATTCCTTGGTAGACGTAATCAGATCCTGAGTTTATTCACCCGATTGTTATCATCCTTTCTGAAACAGAAAACACAGAGAAAAAGAGTATCAGCTTTCTACTTAGGGTAAGATAACCATTTTTTTCTGAAGCAAGATCCTGGTGATTCAACTAAACTAGTTTTCTTAATGATTGTCAGGTTTTCTCAGATTCTCCAGCTCTTGCCAAAACTTAAAAAAGGCCTAGCCACAACCAAAAGGATTCTGGGACACTTCAACTTAGTTTGGTTTCTTTTATTTGTCTTTTACTTTGATTCAGACACATCTCTCAAACATCTGAGTAGGTTGATATCCTACACAGAAAAAATGCACACCAGAAATATCTTGAATGTTTTACATTTCCAACCAGCTTTTAAAACTTAACTGTAAAGGTAAATTAAAACTTTTACCAACCAACAATAAATTGCATATTGCAAGCACTGCACATCTTGATGTCTAGAATCTCAAGTACGTGAAGGGAATAGTACACCTTAAAAAACATGATTAGCTTCCTTCATTTTCTACTCACCCCCATGCTGAACAACACTCTGGAGTACTTTTTTGATATCTCAAATGCATCTGGAGATCTGGGAGTCTTCTTGCTGTCTGCTGACATTCAAATAATGGAGGTCTATGGCGCCCGAGGCAGAAAGGTCCATAAAAGTCCACAAAAAACGTGTCAATATTCCTCCATACTGCTCGTCCAATGTATTCCAAGTGTCCTGAGTGGGTAGCATCCAGAATTTACTCGAAACGAAGTCATTTAGAATGTTTTTAGAGCATAAACAGTAGTGTATAGGATTT
>JAGKQL010000004.1:26972900-27017136 GCA_018398635.1 Cyprinodon brontotheroides | reverse complement strand
ATATAGGAGACAGAATCATTTGGGTGCAGGTATACAGAAGTAACTAGGAGAAAAGGGGAATGGAAAGGACACCAGGTGGCAAAGTAGAATAACCAAGGGAAATAACAGGATATAAAGATAACTAGAAAAGGACTTAAATAAAAGAATAAAATTAAAGACTAAATAAGGTATGGCCAAGGGAAAAACTAGAGAATATGAGAAGGGACTAGAGATAACTGAAGCCATGGAATACATAACCTAGATAAGACAAAGAATAACTATAACTACATCTAGACCACGGAATAAATAATACCAAAAATGTTGGGGGGAAAAGATGACCAGGAAGAGCAAAACTAAGAATATGAAAATTATCTAAATCTTCACAACAACAAAGAACAAATTAAAGCAAACTTGAGAACCCAAAAAATAAAAAGTTAAACAGAAACTAAAGGTCCAAAATGTAAGATCAAAACATATGGACTATGTAGGCAAACATATTAACTTCACTCTTGATTACAAAAAAAACAACAACAGATTATTAAAGTAAATGTTTGCAATTTAAAGTAGTCTTGTCTGTGATCCAAAGCAAAAGCCACTGGTATATAAAAGATTTGCATACATTTAAACACTCATGGGCTGATTTTCAGAAGTTCTGAAGAAGTTCAGGAGCAAACATGTTAATGTCTTGATTCTGCACTTTTGGTTCTGTTTAAGCTTTCTTTTTGAGGTTTTAGTTTCAGTTGGATTCATGTTTTTCAGTGTTTTCTATTTGTATTGGTTTAATTCCAATTTTGTATTCTGAATGTATTTGAGTTCTTATATTTCTTGTTTTCCCTCTTTTGCCCTCTTGTGTCAGTTCCCTTTCCGTTAGCTCCCTTGTAGATTCCTCTGTCCACACAGGCTCCCAATTTGCTGATTAGCCTGGTCTTTGTTTCTGTCTCCCATATATACATCTCCTGTTCAGTCACTCTTTGCTAGTCCCTTGTTGTCATTTCTTTGCCCTTCAAGTCTTTTCCTGGATTTAAGTGTTTTGTTTGTAGACTTTTGCTTGTGTTTTCCCATTTGGATTTTAAATCTGCGAGAAAACACCTCCAGCTTTAGTCTCTGCATTTGGGTCCTCTTCCAACCTCCACACAACCTGACAGTTAAGTTTTAAAGTGATTTGCCTTTGCAATTCAACAAACAGAGTAAGCAAACCTTTTTTTTCTGTGTGGCATCATCAGTGTGCACATCTTACTCTGATAGCAAATATATGGTTGTATACTAATTAAGTGTAAATACTTATCACATACAAAGCAGGGCATTAAAAAACTTTCATCTTTAGTAGAATTGATCCCTGCAGTGGTGTCTTTACAGGTCTGCCTAAAAAGGGGATCAGACCGCTGCAGCTGATCCACAATGCTGCTGGCTGTGTACTCACTAGAACCAGTGGCGACTGGAGGGGCTATAAATTCAAAAAAGACGTATAACAAAAAACAATCAAACATCTACTAAGTTATCACACCAGTATCTTTAAATGAATACCAAAAAAATTTATAAAAACACTTTATAAAAACAAAACATAATTTCATTTACAGGTTTACATTTTGTACATAAATCTTGCCCTTCTGAGGCTTTGTGAAGGAAAATCTGTGTTTTGCATGGTCAAATATTGTGTCACAAACCTAAATAAATAATGTACCAATTTAACAATTGAGAAGCTATTAGTATTATATTTTTCAAATATACAAAAATCTATTTATTTTCTGAGAAAGGGTTTATTTAAAAGCAACGACGCAAATGAACAGAAATCTAGAAAAGATACACTATATTATATTATTTTCCATGTAAATCCCAGCTTGTTCAAGCATCTTTGCCTTTTCTAAAACATGCTTTAAATCAGTCCTAGCTGTATTTATCCATGCTAGATCAGATCCTGATGTTTGAAAAAGGAGGCACGCAGTCAAGGCAGTAGAATAAAGAATGAACCTTTCTCCATGCGGTTAGCCAAGCCTTGTACAGTAGCTAAACCAGGTCCTGGAAAAAGACCGAGTGTACCGTCTCCATCTGTCTTTTGGCCGCTGATTAATTTTGATGTTTGCTTCCCTCCCGCATCTCAGCCTGTTAATCACCCGCACAACAACTGCGATGATGGTTCATGTCACCTCAGTGTGTACCATTGGTGGACCCAGAGCTCTCCTATACTTCTGTATTGCTGAGAAGGTACTGCAAATATACAATTTTTATCAAGAGTCAATGGGTGTTATGGTCTTAGTTCTTTTACGTTTTCTTTGAGTTTTCAGTTTCATGTTGATTCATGTTTTTCTTTGTTTTCTAGTTTATTAGTTTAATTCCTATTTTTGTTGTGTTTTTAGATGTATTTGATTTCTTAGGCTTTTCTTTGTTGCCCTCTGTTGCCCTCTTGTGTTGGTTTCCTTTTCCCTATCTCTTTTTTAGAATCCTCTGTTCTCACCTGCTCTCAATCAGCTCGTTAGTCCTGCCTTTGTTCAGTCACCCATAAATACTCTCTGTGCAGTTCCTCTGTGTTCTTGTCTCTCCTCATCTTTCCCTGAGTCCTAGTGCTTCTTTTTCCCCTGATATATCCATGGTTCTGGTTAGTGTTACATTTTAAGTTGGATTTTGGATTCCTCCCTCTGTTAACTGTCATGATTCATTAAAACTGCAAGAACTCACCTCTACCTTCCTGCCTCTGCATTTGGATCCTTAATTCTCAACCAAACATTGACAATGGGTAAATATTATTGCACCCCCGGGGGGAAATACAGTATATCACCAATCTGACGAAAATTGAAATGACGCTTTACTTGCCATTAAAGATTAAATATGTCTAGTGCACATCTAAAAAATATAAATCAATATATTTCTAAATATTTTTTTATAAATATAAATTCTAAGATTTTTATGTCCCAATCAAGGTCATTGGGCTGGTGGGGCAGTGCCCTAGCGCCCTCTATTGGCCAGTCGCCACTGACTAGAATTAAGAAAGTGGAGAACATCAGTCTAGTTCAAAAGTCCTTCCACTGGTTCTAAGAGAATTGTCTTAAAAAATATAACAACAAAAACATTTTAATATATAAAGCTCCAAAATACATTACAGACTTCTCAGTGGAGCAACAGCCAGACCTCTCCAGTCTTCTGGCTTTAATCTATTCTATGAACAAACATGGTCACAAACTTGTTTGGCAACTACTTTCACAAGAGTTTTAGATAAGGAAGAGAGATTGGATATACAGTAAAGTGGTCCCCACTTCCCTTGATGGGCCCTTGGCGGGTCCCCTAAAATTCCTTTTGAAGCATCAATCTTTGAACTTAAATATTCTTTCTGTCATCATTTGTGGACATTAGGATCTAAAGATAAGCACCTTCTTCTGGTCAGACCCTGTAATTCAGTGGAAGGTTGGAGTCATAGTAAAGAAATATGCATGCCCACGAGATGGAGGTTTTTTTTCCAGTGGCTGGAAGGTAGAGGGGATATTGCTGGGAGTTGCGGGCAAGTGGGCTGCCATTTGACTGCCAAGGGCCATTTTGAATGGCTGCTACTGTAGGTCCATAAAATGTACCATGTCATCTGGATCAAGAGATGGTTTCTTAAGTAAAGGTTTGATTAAAGCTACCCTAAAAGCCTTTGGTACATCTACCTGTCACAGGGATAGATTAATCACATCTAAAATGAAGGTGGAAATCAGAGGGAATACTTCCTTAAATAACCTGGTTGGAATTGGATATAACATAAAAGTTGAAGGCTTTACATGAAGACAATTTGCTAACTCTGAAAGTTCAACTGGATCAAATCAGTCTTAACCAGGCTCAGATTCTATGACTACCTCAGATGCTGCCTGACCTTCCAAAAATAAATAAATTATAGTAACAGCTGTGCCAGTGATCATATTTTTATTCCTATAAAATAATTATTGCTTGTTTTCTGTCCCACGTGTCAGTGTGTGGGAGCTGAGAAGTACCACCTTCCTAGCAGAGTCCGCCGTGGATCCTCCTGAGCCGAACCTTCAGACTGCACCTGTGGCTCGCTTCATCATCAGAGGATCCACAGTATAAAAGCTGTCTTCAGACCTTGCCTCCCACACGCCGCGAGTGTTGAATCTAGTTGGCTAGCACACTGAGCCAAAGAACCTTCTGAGAAATCTTTTATTGCCCTCTCTGAGTCCTGCTAGGATTCTAACCCTTTTGTGTCTCTGTTTCCAGGAAACCAGTTTTTCTCTGTGAGCTCTGGATGAGCTTTAGACTGCCGTAGCCTGCCCTCTGAGCCAAACCTCGAAGACTTCTCCTCTCTGGATTTCCCCATGCAGCTCTGGATTAAGAGCTGGAAAACCCAAAGCCAAGGTCTGCGCCTCTTCTAGACGTAAGACGCTGAAGCAGTTATTGGACTCTGCTGAAAGAAACCTTCTCTCTTGACCCAACAGTTCCTCTCTCTCTGAACTCAAACCGGAACCCTCAAGGTATTAACACCTGAACTTCACAAACCCAAAACCCAATTGCTCCCTCAAAGCTAACTGCTCTGGTTATCTACACAGACTCCAGTGAACCAGTCCCCAGGCCTGAACCAGTTCCAGACAATATTCCATGTGCGCTTGTGAACAATAAACATTGTTAAACTTTTTTACTTGTTTCCGCCTCCGTGGTGTTCTGCATAACTGGGTCTCTTTCTCTGAACCCATCATGTCAGTACTGAGCTGGGTAAAAGTAGTGCGTTTGCTACCGATGCTATTTTTGGCCCCTACACCGAATACTCTCGATACCTGACTGTGCAGTATCGGCCGATACCGATACCATAATAATGTAAAATAATTGCCATCATGGTTTGTCAAGTTGCTGCCTACCTTTGTGGAGGCAGGAAAAAGATCTAAAACTAAAACAGTGAATCCATTAGAACTTTTTAATAAAAAAGTTCTAAAACTGGATAATAAAATAAAAAGTTTCTATTGCCTACCAGGAGTGGGTGACAATAGTTGAATAAACTTATGGCTCTCAAAATGGTATCTGTGCCCTATTTGTTGGTATTACTCGCCGATACCGATACCACCATTTTATCGCAGAGACAATCATCCTCCATCCCCGATACTGGTATCGTGTATCGGTGCAACACTAGTAAAAAGGCCTTTGCTTACTCTGCCCCTTTACATGGAACTTGCTGCAAAATAACTTGAAACTTAGTAAAATTGGTTCCTTTGAATAATTTTAAGCTGAGAATGAGATGTTTTGAGTTGGACTCCCTCACATGTCAATATGTTAATTGAAATTTTATTGTAAATGCATATTTGGCTTTTATGTGTGTGTCTTTGTACGTATGTAATGATGTGGTGTAATTTTGATGCCTATGTCCCTTGCAAAAGAGATTTTTAATATCAATGGGTATTACCTGGTTAAATAATGGATAAATAAAAATTGCTCAGAGCAGGAGGATTGACAGTTCAACAGAGCCATGGCTCTGGGTGAGTTTGTTAACTGTATCAAAAATATATCCAGAAGTATTCTTATTCTCCTCTAATAATGTGAGAAGTATGCTGCTCTTGCTTTATGAATAGTCAATATATACAGCAGTAAACTGTTTTTCCAGAGTAGGTAGGATTCCCATAAGCATATAGAGTGCCATTTCCTCTCCAGTTTCCTAACATTTTGCTTCAAAGTGTGAAGCTTTGCATTTAACCAGGAAGCTTTCTATTTCTATCAGCTTAGAGCATGTGATCAGAAGAATCTCTTTCCTATCAAATCTCTTCACAATATTTTCATAGGAGTGCTCACACCTGCAATGTAACAAGCAGGACCAAGAATTACAGGGCAAACTATGAGAGTTTCTGAAGAAGCTGGTTGGCATGTGATGTCACTATCGAACCTACCTGGACGAATTCCTGAATCCGTCCAGGTAGGTTTGAAGGAATCTTTCTTTGACAGTTATTAATTGGTCCAGGGAAATGCACAGGGTCTGATCCATGGGAGCAGAGACAGGCAGAATGATCAAGGGGAAAAACCAGAATTCAGGATCGACAGCAGGTTAAAAATCAAAGCTAGGTGATCAGTGATCCAGAGACAATCCAGGGGAACATCCAAGAGCGAGGTCAGGGCAGAGAAAACAGGTCAGCGATAAAAAAAACCACACTATGTCAGGTCTGATAGGGTCCAGGCAGGTTCAGGAAATTAGGTTAGAATCAGGCAGAGAGGCAGGTAACTGGAATGCAGGATTAAACTCACCAGTGGCTTTTAATAATCTGGCACTGACTGCCAACCAGAGGGCTGAATATGAACACAGGACAGGTAAGTGGCATGATGCTGACTGAGTAGCAGTAAACTGGTGGAGCACATAAGCTTGATTGCTGACAAGGGTCATAGGGATCAAATAGCAGGGAGACGGGCCAGAATCATAACATGCAAGGCAACACATTGTTTGGCTGAGAGGGGTTATTCTCAACAGTACAGAAGATACTAGAATGGAAGATATTTGTTTTTTTCATCACAGTTCAGACTCCTTCCTCTCAAGGTTCTTTCAACATTTTACTGTTTTCCTCCCACTGTATGTAATTTGTTTTTAAATATGTACAGGAAAAACCTATGAAGCTGCCTGCAGGCTTCTTACAGTAAGTAGTTAAGGAAAACCTGTGTGATTTAAAACAGGCAGGGATAATGGAAACAGTATTTCTGTCCTCCCTGTGAAGTTATTTGACAAATTGCCGCCTTGAATGAAAAATACCGGACCTTATTTTTCCGTCAACAAGCATCATCTTTATTACTGTAGGCAAAGAAACCAAAGTGAAGCACATGCTTCAAGAAAAGAGTAAACGTCTATATAAAATGATTAGAAATTCTATTACACACCTGAGTGTAATACAGAGTTTTTTTAGGAGCCTTTATAGTCCATTAGAGAAAATTACTTCCACAGTCAGAAAATTGTGCAATTTACATATTTAATACACCCTTTTGACCCATGCTGTCTGCATCAGAACTTTATCACCCTCATGAAAGGCTAATTTGAGCAGGCAGGTTGGGTAAAGACAAATTTATTTTGTCATAAGAGGGCCTGCAGGACATTCCTGCATAAAGACTCAGTACATTTCTACTGGAATAAAGCATATCAGAATTTAAAGAGATAATGTTCTAAGGTGAATGCTTTTCTTTTTTTAAAATACATCAGTGACAGTGAAGAAACTTTTCCTGATTCTTTCACTTCATCTTCCAGACAATCAAAGTAAAATAAAGTCCTTTTTATTTTCATTCTAAAAAGTTTTAAGTTGGGTATGGGAAAGTTTCTGGCAGGCATTGAAACACTTTTATGTTTTTAAAGTAAAAGGTCAGCGGGTTCTTCCTGAGTCCAGCTCATGGTCCAGAGTGTTCTCTGGATGTCGGTCGTCGGTCATTCAGCGGGCAAAGCAGAGACACTCCAGATGGAATCCATCACCCTGAGGGATTCAGGCTGATGTTTAGTTAGTTGTTCCAAATCCAAAAGCAGCTTTCCTTTCGGGGAACGCTTTTACTGTAATTATAGACGAAATCCCATACTTGATACATACGGAAGTCAATAAGCTGCAAGTTTATTTAAATGGAAAAATATTCATTACTCTGAGGACTCATAGCTAGTTGCCCTTACAGAGAAATTCAGTAAATTTTATGTGTTTTGCACATGTGAAATTCATTTTCATGTGGCACACTTTTCAGTCACATGTATGTATTATATGTAAAAGTACATTTATATATGTAGATTTGAGCACATTAAGAGCACATGTAATTTACATGTTTTTGCATGTGATTGCCGTGTTTTTCAATTGTGATACATGACTCAAATTTGAATCCTGTGCATTAAATGGCAATGAAATGTAAAAAACAACATGACTCTTATATGCTTTTAACACAAAGTTCCAAATCCACACATATACGTGTGACTCACGTATGTTTTCAGTTTAACTTTTTAACAAATGTAAAAAGGATACTACGCAGAGCACTATCTAATGATACTCACATGGGAACCAAACCTTAATGTCGTACACATGCGATCACAACTTTCACATGTGATCATCTTAATTGAAAGGTATTGATCTAACATATGAGAAATTTACCTCTGCATTTAACCCATCCCCTTTGGGAGCAGTGGGCTGCCACCGTGGGGTGCCCAGGGAGCAGCGTGAGGCGAAGGGTCTTGGCTAGAATCACTTTTGAAAGTCATGGGATTTGTCTAAAGGTAAAGACCAGCTTGGATACATTTGAACTCTTCTCACTGCTGTATTTAAATGAAGCGAAAAATGCAAGTATAGCAATATCTTAGGGTCTCTTGGCTTATTCCAATTTTAAAATAAATGCACTGTGAGCATTTTGACATTTTCCTCACATCACTCTTAAACGGGATGGTTGCCTGAAAATCAGGAAGCAATCAATGCCTTAGTAAGGACATGATCTTCAAATAACATTGGGATGTAGGAAGAATGTGGCGACTTGTAACATAAGAATAGGAGGCATGTAGGAGAGTTAAGCAATACAGGAAGGAGATAAAATGAAGGAGTGCAGGGTGTCTTTACATGCACTGGATAGAAAAAAGAAAACTTAATCACAGAAAAACATTAATCACAGTTGGCTTCAAATGGCTATTAATTAATTTTGAAATATTTTATTTTGAAATAGCTCTTTTTATCTTCCAAAATAAAGAGAGGACGAAATGTGGTTGTGTGTTGCTTCTTCTTACTTGCTCTTCATATAACAGGAATTATGCAGGGTATTACATAGTGATACAAACATAAGAAAATGAATTAGTGTTAATTCTGAGTTACCTATGAAGTGCCACGACTAGATAGTGACATATATTGTATAAAAAGAAATCTATATCAGTCAAAGGCTGAAACTTATTACTGGTGGGACGAGATACAGTTCTTTATTGAGTTAATTATAGAGTTTTGTAGAGCTTTTTGATACTAAAGTATAATAATCTGAGCTTGTTAAATGGAGGTAAAATTATCTATTTTAATTAAATTTGTAAGAAACTTTCTCTGTTCTTCTGTGTGTGTGAAGAAACCAAATAAGAGGTTGGAATAAAGCAGCATCAGATTTGAGATGAAAAAGGGGAAGTTAGATACCTGCAGAAATCAATACCATCCACAAAGTATACATCAGCATCACATTATGCAGAAAGGATTGTAACTTAAAAAAGTTTAAATTTAACCATACTGAAATTAGTAAGAATTAAACTAATTTGGTTGAGTGAGTACGTCTGAAATAAGAAGTAGAATTTCACACATTAAAGCATCTGTTAATATATCTGGATATATGAATCATAAGGAAACTTAATGAATTAAATTAGATATCTGAAGCTCCAACTATTTGCTTTTGCTCATTAAGAACAATGCAATTTACTTCACAAAAAATCAATGTAAGGTTAGCAACATAAACGTTATAAAAAATATAAATAATTTAGTATTATTTAAATTTTTTTTGAAGGTTTAAAAGTTGGCCTATTCTCATTAAAAAACTGCAAAATATTTGTTCTTTCATCCTTGTACAATTAAATCTAATTTTTCAAAAGGTGTTCCCCTAAAGAAAAGCAGAAAAAAAACAATTATAAAAACAATCATAATTATTATTATCAGTCTAGTTTGCTTTATTGGCATGCAGAAAATATCTTAACACAAAACATGGTGAAAGAAAATGATGATATTGATGTTTAAAACACTTTTTTTCCCTTTTTTTTTTGCAATTTGCTCACATAGGAGGTAGAAAGTTATATCCACTGTCTTGGAGAAATCTGCTCTAACAATAATATAACAATTCTTGTGATGTCATCATTTCTTCTGGGTCATAAATGAACATAAATGTGCTGCTTTTTCCCCTAGTTAAGGTTGTGGATGTGTGCAGTTTTAGGGCATCTGCCAACTCTTTCTGTCAGGAAAGAAGAAGGGGAGAAAATTTATGGGATTCAGTTTGAACTTTTCCTGGTTTCGGGTCAGAGAGATAATCACCCGTATCGGCACATTTTTTTTTTCTTTTTTACGCAGAGCCCTCCTATCTTTCCTCCACCGCTTCAGCACCTCAGCCTGCCGGATCCAGCTGCTCCTCTTATTATAAGCTGCGCTCCAGTCGCGCGTCTCCACTCCAGGATGGACTCCTCTCGGTCTCCTTCTGCGCATCTTTGTCCCCGACTGTAGTTTTGTGGGAGTTCCTTCAGCAGGAATCGAGTCCTGGTCTTTTTCTGCCTTCGCTCAGTATTTGACTGAACAGCGACAGCGCAATCCTATCAGAGCTGCAGTCCAGAAATGGGAATATATCTGCATCTGCTGCTCTTGCAGAGCTATTTTGTCTCGAATTTTGTGTGCAATGCCGTGGCTTTCGTGGAGGAGCCCGCCGGAGGCAGGTCGGACGGGTACTGCGGGCGGATCCTTCGGGCGCAAACGCAGGGGACCCGGAGAGAAGGGCACCATGAGTTCAGGCTCAGGGTAGAGGGAGACCCGGAGACCTACCTGCCGGGCAGCACATACAGAGGTATATATCCACTTTTCCTCTTCTGTTAATATTTACCCAACTAAAAACAAAAGTACTTCTTCAACATATATTTTTATTTGCACAACAATTTTCAGTCTTGTTATCTTTCACAACATTCCATAAGTGTAAACAGCAGCCTCAGGGGAGCCAATTTCCAAAGAAAGTCTTCCTCAGTCTCCTGCTGGGAGGATACTGGTTTGATAAGGCTATTAAGTGTTATAATCTGTGGCCTATATTCACTTCCTCCTCTCTTCCTGTCAGAAAGTGGGCGCTCTCATATAACAGCAGGCAGATACAGGCTCTGAGACAGACAGATCTGGATCCAATTAAGTTGACAAAACAAAGTTCCCATCCGGCCAGATGTGTTTGGCCATAATGAAACAGGGCAACTTTCTCAGAGTGATTACAGATGAGGTCAGAAGAAAGTCTGAAAAGGTTTTCAACTGAAACGTGACTATTTCAACCGTGCAGCCAAAAAGAAAGACACAAAAGATAGAAATTAATAGTCTATATTCAGTTTTCTTTTGTTTCTTTAACCCAATTTTGGAGCTTAAATCTCATATATGCCTTTCAAGTGATTTAAACTGAGATTATGTTTATGCAAAGCAAAAAAATTATGAAGGAGAGGAATGAACATTTAGCACTTAAAGAGTCATCTGAATTTGCCATCCTTCACTGTATCCTGCGCAATATCCCTACAGTGAATTCGTACAGTATCTTTTTTTATTATAAGTTTCTTCCATAAACCTTTCCATTATTTTAAACATTACAAAGCCAAACTCAGTTTACTTTATTAGAATTGTATATATATATATATATATATATATATATATATGCAAAGACAATGATAAGTTCACTTTTTTAACCAGAATCTGACGTTTGAGTTGTGTTTGTATTTATCTTTCTTTGGTCAATAACTTTGTCAAACTTTTGCTCCTTTTTTCTGTAGCCCTCATCCAGTATTCCATATTTGAAACTGAAAATTAACCACCTTTCTCTTAAGCTTATTCAGTTGTAAGGAGAGCATCTGTCAAAAGCATTTTCGAGTGTTTAATAAACTAATATATTGAGGTTAAACTATTTAATAGAAACTATATGTTGTAAGGTTGCCTAGCTGGAATGTGAACTAGTCTTTTCCAAGATTTTCCACGACGGGGCTATATTTTGCTTAAAAGCACTTAGTCACATTATCTATCTATACCAAAAACACCAAAATCTAATTGATTATGATAAAATAAAGCAATATACCTTAAATGTCTGTGCTACTACAGTAGTGTTTTGATAGTCCTATTTGAGCCTAAATAGAATCCCAACACTGGGCAAAGTGAGTTTACATAAACAGATGTGGCGCCATCTACCTGCAGTACTGCTGAAGTATGACAAAGCCAGATGGTGGCCATTGATGCAGCAATTACATAAGTTCTGACTGTGCCGTAATGAAAAGTGAAAGCCTGGAGGAAAGGGCTGAAAGGCAGACACCAGGAGCACTGTAAGTGATGACATGTACTCATGTATCTATTTAGTTTTTTTAAAACTACGCTGGAAGTCACAGACTCTTTCCAAAACAAGTTAAAAAATAATCCATTGGACTTGGTTTCCAAGTTTGAAGACGGTTCGCTTCCCATCCAGGAAGCTTTTCAATTCAAAATGTCAGAATTAGCATTGAGTTTGAAGCTTTATATAGTAGCCCAAAAACTTGTTTTTGCTTAGAAAGCATGCAAATTGAACCAGAAGAACAGGTCCGCCTTTAGGAATGGTGAGTCGTTTTCATTTCTTTGTTCTTTGGGCCCTAACGATCCCCCTTCCAGAGGCATAGACCGGTATCATATATCGCAGGCTAACAATTAAACCAAAATGACTCCCTGGAACTGTTCTTCTGGTTTAATTTGCATGATTTCTAGGCCAAAACAAATGTTTGGGCTACTATATATAGCTTCGAATTCAATGCTAATTCTGACATTTTGAACTGAAAAAGCTTCCTGGATGGGAAGTGAAATGTTTTCAAACTTAGAAACCAAGTTGAGTTGATTGTTTTTTTTTTTACTTTTTTGGAACGACTATGACCTGGATGACCGAGAATCTTGACCAGAAAGTCCCAGACTCCTTCGTCTTTCTTCGGCTTGTTGACCATTTGTAAGCATGTCCAGTGATGTAACTCAGTCAAATGATGTTATGGAAAATATGCTCAGAAAGCTTATATTTACTGACAAATTGAAAAAAAACCAAAATTTAAAAGATAAAAATATCAAAGATTACAATGTAAGCAGCCAGTTAATGGAGAATTAATAATAATAATAAAAAAAAATTAATAATTTGTCTGTGTACCTTTAAGCTTTTCCCATCAACTCTGACCAGCTATGCTGCTTCAGCAGAAGACATCATCACAATGTGATACTGCCACCACCATGTTTTCAGTGAAAGCAGCTTTTATACCGAATAAATGCTTTAAATATATCTATCTATCTTTACCACTTTTCTATAAAGACCGTGATTGTGGACACATTTCCTATGAACACACATTCTAACAAATGCAACCCCTCCAGGGTGACAACAGGCATCTTGTCTGATTCCCTGATTAATTTTCTTCTTGTCTGGCTGTCAGTTTGGGTCGATGGCCATGTCTTGACTTTTTATAGCCGTGTTATCCTCTTTGCATTCTTGGTAATGGATGTAAAAGTGCTCAGTGAGATGATAAAAGCTTTGGTGTGTACCCCTGGTCTTAGTGGTGCAGTTTGTTCGTTGTCTAACAAATCGCAGAGGCCCTCAAAGAACAGCTGTATTTATACTGAGACTGACACACACAGATGGACTTTAATGACTAATTAGGTGAGTTCAGATGGCAGGATTTATGAAGTGGCATCAGAGCAAAGGCAGCTGAATACAAATGCATGCAACTTTTTTTGAGATTTTCCTTTGATAGTTTTTCCTTTAAAACAATATAAATCATGATAAAATCTAATCTAATTGTTGTGCTCTGTGACAAAATGTAGAGAAGTGGAAGGGGTAAAAAGATTTATGTAAAGGATCAAGGCTAGAGGGGCTGTACTTCAATAGATTTTGGATATTTTCCTATGATCAGCAAAACATTTACACAATAAACACAAATTAACTAACCTAATTTTGAGGTAATTTGTTACCTCAATATTTTTAATTTGATCAAATTAAACATTTTTAGAAATTTCATTTCATATTTTAGTTGCTTCTCCATTCAGATTTCAGTTTGATTAAATTAGTTTATTACACCTACTCAAAACCTATGCTTCTATTTAAGGTTCTCATATACTTTCATTTGCTTTCATTATTGATGCTCATTTGTTTCATTATCCTTCACCCTTAACACAAACAGGTCACATATAACTGGATAATTAAGTTGAACCCAATAGATTTAAGAAAATCCATTGCCTCCAACTATTTAAGTCTATTATTAAACTATTAAATAGAAAATCTAATTAATAACATTTAACATTTTTGCCCCAATAATTAGGTATTAATATTTTAACGTACAGTCTTATTCCATAAAATGTACTTAAGACCAGTAAATTTCATACATTGACATGCATTTTCTTTTTTTATAAGCATTTACATTAATTTTATTCCTTTATATAAGAGGAACATGTATATTTAATTGTAAGTTAAGAAAAAAATTAACATTTAAGAAATATTATACTGTAACATAAAGCCACATTCAATGAACCGGATTAGATCTGTGGTTACATTTTTTCTGCAACTATATTAACCTTTTTTTTCTTCAAATAATTACACTCAGACAGAGTGAAGATTTTATAGCTTTTTATTTCGGTTCATTTTAATTTAGCAGTTACAGCTTATAACAAAGAGGAAATTTAAGATTAGAAATAGAATATCACTGTAGAATGATTCAAATAATAATTTTAAATATCGAAATGTGGCCTTGATAAAATAGATGCATATAAAATATCTGCTTTCGGTATATTTTGAGAGGTTATATTAACCGTATCGGCATACACGTTCATTTCAACATGATAATTCTAAAATATCCTTGAAGTCATTCTAACAGTCCATTAAACAGTTAAAGCCTGCTACACTAGAGTAACTATATATAGCATAAACAATGTTTTTGTAATCGGTATTGGATCTTTTATCCTTTGAATAAAAGGAAATCTGCTTCATATATGATGTACTTTATGTTTGAAAAATTGTAACTGTTTAAATGACACATATGACTATAATGAGTTTTGTATGTCTATGTAGAAGAAAATGCTAAGAAGTAGGTTTGCAACTTATTGATTCATTAATTTATCTGAAGTTGATCTTATTGAGCCACTTCCCATTAATTCATAAGAGCCCATTTTATCAAAACTTGAACTTTATCGTCTATTAAAATGATCTATCCATAACAAAGGCAGAAAATTGTTTTTTTTACAATATACTGAATAAAAAAAAGAAGCCGTGCATCATTATTTGCACCTGTATGTTGTTCCACCTGTGTTAAATTCTGAGTGAATAAATAGCTTTCTTTTTAATGTAATCAACATTTTGTGGGAGAGACGTTCTGTTAGCAGCCCTTTGAAACGGGACGTTCTGGTTGCTCTCAGAGGAATGTTAAACTTGGCTCCATGAAGAGCGTTAATATATAGAGAAGCCTTCCAAGCTTACTGACAGCATCTCTTTTTCTTTCATGTTAGAAGTGTTTAGCGTAACGCCCTCCATTTCTCTACCATCACAATGTCGCCTTCTGAGCAGAGAAGCTCCAAAGTTTAGGATGGACAAATGGCCGTTATTTATTTAAGAATGAACAGCTGGACTTTCTAGTGGACTTAAATGATATTACAACTTGGATTGCAACTAACAATTATTTTGCAAATCGATTAATCTGTCAATTATTTTTTTGTTGAATCGATTACTAATCAGTTAGCTACGACGGAGTATTATTAGGCCACACATGAAGAGAAAAATATTTTTGCCATGATCGACATTAAACGACGACATAATAGACTTTAAAGTCGACATGTCGACATTAAACTCAACATTTTGAGAATAAAGTTGAAATGTCATGTTGAGTTTAATCTCGCCATTTTCGAGAATAAAGTTAATATTTCGTGGCGACTTTTATCTGGACATTCCAAAGTTTTGGAGAAAAGAGCAAATCGTAGCTCCCACAGCCGTAGTCCTGCGCTTTAAGAGTGAAGGTAGTCTTTGACCGTGCTGCGGCACTGTATAGATTCTGTGCATGCTTATCCTGTGCATGTGTTGGCTCTCTTGAAACTAATAGAAACTTTATTGTCGACAGACACGCCAAGATTAAACTCAACATGACATTTCAACTTATTCTCGAAATGTTGAAGTCGACATAATTTAAAGTTTAAAGTCGACATGTCGAAATTCGTCATGGTAAAAATATTTTTTCTCTTCATGTGTGGCCCTAATACTCCGTAGTAGCAAAATATTCCTAAAAGAAGACTGAAAAAAAAAAAAATTCTAAAACTTTCACCTGCATAGAGCAAAAAAATATATTATAAAAAAAATTATTAATAAAATACATTTTTTTTATTTTAAATGCAAAATGTTTATAGATAAAATTAAGGACATTTGTTTAGACAAAAATAAGTAGTCATTGAAAATAGCAGTTTTGTTATCCATTTCTACACTTTGAAAATAATATACTCAAATATATTTTCATATGCAGATATCAAATTGATTTTTAAAAAGCGCGGTATCGATCTATTTTTACTTTCAAAAAATCTTTGTGAAATTTCATCGTTCTATTACAAGTTCTGCAGTGATTTTTGCCAAATTGTTGGCGTGAGATTTTGTTAGTAAAATAGATCGATACCCACGTCAATATCAACATATAAAAAAAATATGGCAAAATTTGAGTGAACTTTCGGGGGATTTAAATTAGCATAACCATGACATATAGCAATATTTCATTAGTAAAAGAGATTGATATGGTGTTTTTAAATGGCAATATATCAGATGCATATGAAGATATTGGGATATTTTTAATGGATCAATATTTTTTCCCTCAGCTCTTTAGAAGTTTATAAGTCTGTAAAAAAAGTTTTTGAGAAAAGGAAGAAGTAGTATTTTTATTTTTTAAGACTCTAGAAACTCAGAAGCTGATCAAAAATCCGCAGCGATACCATATACGGATTGAGTGGCCGATGTCCGATATTCAGTTTTAAGGCCGATACCCATAGGGGTCCGATTATATCATGCATCCCTAAAAATAACTGCTATAAGTGGGTTGCTCTTACGACAGTTAAACGCATGTTTTAGAGTTTACTCCATTTAGCTGTTAATCGATTACTGAATTAGTTGACAATTATTTCAATAATTGATTGAACACGATTGATCTGATTAATTGTTTCAGCTCCAATTACAACACTGATAGAAATTTCTTCAAAGTGCTTTATCAATTAAGTTAATGTAAGTAATTTCAATCTTATAAACCAGTAGTTAATTTATTGTAAGTCAGTTATTTGTTTACATACCTACTGAAAGTGTTTCATGTTCTTTAGGGAGTATCATATTTCTTGGAGGACAGCTTTAAATAATACTTGATGAATTAAATAAGAGTAAATAAAAAGGGATGAAGGAGAGGTAAGGACATTTTAATCTAATAAACCATTAGTAGACAATTAATATAGTTGATTATCTGTTTAAATCTCTACTAAGAACTGAACATGTTTAATGTTCTTTAAGGGTTATCGCAGTTCTTGGAAGACAGCTTTAAATAATACTTGATGAATTAAATAAGAGTAAATAAACAGGGATGAAGGAGAGATAAGGAAGTGCGACTCGGCTGTAATCTTCTTTGTTACTCCAGATGTTAAGCTGCTGTTTACAGCCGTCATTCTTCCGCATCATGCTCACAGTCACGGTAAACCTTCTGTCACAATTATCTGCAGTGACCCTGGGTATAAAGCCTGGTTAATACTCTGGTTGTCTGTGCAGCTGCTATGTTCTCACTCACACTCTTTCCTCTCTTCATAGTGGTGCTTCTGGCGAGCAGCCCTGCTTATTTCAGAGGCTTCACCCTCATCGCACTGAAGGAGGGCAGAGAGGGCACCACAGACGACGACTACGCCGGCCAATTCCAGGTAAGCCTAAGAAGGTGTGGGGAAGAATCTCTGCATATGGATGAGCTTTGTGTTCAATGGGAACACTGGCAAAAAGGAGCTCATTTGCAAGCTTTGCTGCGCCGCGCTGTCGACGAGGCGGCGCCCTGCTGTTCTCTGATGTGGAGGATAGAGGAGGTGTTTCTGACAGAGACTGGGAAGGAGCTGAGATACAAAAGAAAAGGGGATCTCTCCTTGTCTTTGGTGCTACCCTTCCAAGGTGCAGGTAACCTGGCACCAAGTTCCAACTAAATACCAGATATTCTTCTTCTTTGAGGGGAAAAATAAGGTGATAAAAACTGAGTGTGAAAAAATGCAGGTGGGAACAGAGAGAAGTGATAAACATTAAGGAAGAGATGTGAAATGTTTGTTTCAGTAGTAACACGGCTCCCACTGAGCAGCAGAAAGCTCCTAAGGAGAGAGGCAGGCTTTCTCAATTACCTTCCTCTCAATATAAACAGGAACAAACATCTGTGTTTCCACACGCTGATTCCTACCAGACTTACAGCAAACAGCGATAAATGATTTTCCTGTTAAAAGCACTTCAGAACAGCCGGTTTCAAACTTTCAGCCTTTTAAACCCACAAACAACATGAGAACTGTTTGATTCTGATTAACAGCTGAATACGCTGAGTCAATTATAAACACAACACATGCAGCATCAACAACCATATGCTACTTTTTAAAAGTCTTTTTTCTGACCCTTGCAGCACAGATGTGTTTTATATTCACCATTAAACCGGATTTCTGAAGAAAATCAGTGAGCCTCAAACTCTTTGATTTTTTGACCCCATTCTGACCCCAAACCCAACATCAGGAACAGCTGGTTTAACAGGAGGACTGAATCTGCTGCCCACGTCAGTCCTCTAACACTCAGGTTTCATGTTGCAGCATCTAGATTTGTTTAATTTCATGCACGCATGCTTAACAGTAGCAGGTTTCTGGGACTGAAAGCATGAATTGTTGCTGAACTTTAACCTTTTTTCCAGCAATATTTTCTCACACTGTTACAAATATTAGTCATGTTTGTTTACTTTGTTCTTGCTCAAACTTGAAGCAGTTAGACCAAATCTTATCTATTCATTTTTTTTTTTTTTTTTGTTAGCTTTCATTTTCAACCCCAAATGTAATCAGTTCCTGGAAACCTTATGGAGTATAAGATCACTCCTTAACAGAGGTCAACAACTGCAACTACCCCCTTTACTATGAGGTTTTCAGAGGTTTAACTAAAGACATTGACTTCATTACTTTACTCAAATGTTTGTACAGGATAATCTTTACTTTTTTCAGTATATGTTTTTTATTAAGAGTATTATTTTGTTTTGTTAGGTAAGAGACATAAAGATGTTACATTTACTTATTTAGTAATGTCACTCACTACAAGTTGAAATATTTATTTTGTCATGAAATTCAGTTTAGGTCTGGATTGCCATGGTATTACAAGGAAATTACACTCACCGGCCACTTTATTAGGTACCCCATGCTAGTAATGGGTTGGGCCCCCTTTTGCCTTCAGAACTGCCTCAATTCTTGGTGGCATAGATTCAACAAGGTGCTGGAAGCATTCCTCAGGGAGTTTGGTCCATATTACGATGATGGCATCACACACAGTTGCCGAGATTTGTCGGCTGCACATCCATGATGCGAATCTCCCGTTCCACCACATCCCAAAGATGCTCTATTGAATTGAGATCTGGTGACTGTGGAGGCCATTTGAGTACAGTGAACTCATTGTCATGTTCAAGAAACCAGTCTGAGATGATTCCAGCTTTATGACATGGCGCATTATCCTGCTGAAAGTAGCCATCAGAAGTTGGGTACATTGTGGTTATAAAGGGATGCGGACATGGTCAGCAACAATACTCAAGGTAGGCTGTGGCGTTGCAACGATGCTCAATTGGCGTACCAAGGGGCCCAAAGAGTGCCAAGAAAAAAATATTCCCCACACCATGACACCACCTCACCACCAGCCTGAACCATTGATACAAGGCAGGATGGATCCATGCTTTCATGTTGTAGACGCCAAATTCTGACCCTACCATCCAGAACGTCGCCAGCAGAAATCGAGACTCATCAGACCAGGCAGCGTGCTTTTCCAATCTTCTATTGTCCAATTTCCATGAGCTTGTACAAAATTGTAGCCTCAGTTTCCTGTTCTTAGCTGAAAGGAGTGGCACCCGGTGTGGTCCTTCTGCTGCTGTAGCCCATCTGCCTCAAGTTCCACGTGCTGTGCGTTCAGAGATGCTCTTCTGCCCACCTTTCTTGGCTGTAACGGGTGGTTATTTGAGTCACTGTTGCCCTTCTATCAGCTCCAACCAGTCTGGCCATTCTCCTCTGACCTCTGGCATCAACAAGGCATTTCTGCCCACAGAACTGCCGCTCACTGGATGTTTTTTCTTTTTCGGACCATTCTCTGTAAACCCTAGAGATGGTTGTGAGTGAAAAACCCAGTAGATCAGCAGCAGTTTCTGAAATACTCAGACCAGCCCTTCTGGCACCAACAATCATGCCACGTTCAAAAGTCACTCAAATCACCTTTCTTCCCCATACTGATGCTCGGTTTGAACTGCAGGAGAATTGTCTTGGACCATGTCTACATGCCTAAATGCACTGATTTGCCGCCATGTGATTGGCTGCTTAGAAATTAGTGTTAACGAAAGCAGTTGGACAGGTGTACCTAATAAAATTGGCGGTGAGGTGTATGTATGTTATCTCTGTTTTTTATATCAAAGCCCTGTAAAATTTAAATCTACTTTTGACCTTTAAGCAGCTTTAACAAAGGGGGGAATTTAAGAGATATTGGCAAAATCGCAAAAGTATAAAGAATATTTTTGTTCTTTGCTTTTTTTGAAGAAATTAAGATTTTATTGATCGATGTGTATAATGCAAAATTCATTGTAGATCAGGAAGTGTTTGCTTTTCGGTTTTGTTTTTTACGACTAATCTATATATATATATATATATATAGCAAGGAGGAGGAGATAGCAAGACTGCCACAGCTAAATACCTACAAAGAGTAAGGCAGGTCCTGAAAAGTCAGCTGAATGGGAAAACGAGATCCAAGCCATCAACACACATATGCCCTACCAGTCATCAGATACCCCCCGCTGGTATAATAAACTGGCCAAAGGAGGAGATAGAGGCCACTGACATTAAGACAAGAAAGCTCCTCACAATGCATGGAGGGTTCCACCCCCAAATCCAGCACTCTGAGACTGTACACCAAGCGTAGCGAGGGAGGCCGAGGACTAGTGAGTGTCAAGACCACTGTCCAGGATGAAACAACTAAAGATCCAGGAATACATCAGGAAGATGGCCCCCCAAAGACAAATGGCTTGGCGAATACCTCAGGCAGGAGAAAACTGAAAGTGAGGACAAGAAAGAGGAAGGAGAACCATCATGGAGGGACAAGCCGCTGCACGGCGTATACCACAGACAAATAGAAGAAGTGGCTGATATCAAAAATCCTACCAGTGGCTGGAAAAGGCTGGACTGAAGGACAGCACAGAGGCACTAATCATGGCAGCACAAGAACAGGCACTCAGTACAAGATCAATGAGGCCAGGGTCTACCACACCAGGCAGGACCCCTGATGCAGACTGTGCAAAGATGCCTCTGAAACAATACAGCACATAACAGCGGGGTGTAAAATGCAGGCAGGAAGTGCATACATGGAACGCCACAACCAGGTAGCTGTCATAGTGTACAGGAACATCTGCCATGAGTATGGGCTGGAAGTCCCAAGGTCAAAATGGAAGACACCTCCTAAGGTAGTTGAGAATGACCGAGCTAAGATCCTATGGGACTTCAAGATCCAGACTGACAAACAGGTGATGGCTAACCAACCAGACATCGTGTTGATCGACAAACAGCAGAAGAAGGCAGTAGTGATAGATGTGGCAATCCCAAGCGACAGCAACATCAAGAAGAAAGAACACGAGAAGCTTGAGAAATACCAAGGACTGAAGGAGGAGCTAGAAAAAGATGTGGAAAGTGAGAGCAGCAGTGGTGCCAGTGGTAATTGGAGCACTGGGGGCTGTGACCCCCAAATTAGGAGAGTGGCTACAGCAGATTCCAGGTAAAACATCAGAGGTCTCTGTCCAGAAGAGCGCAGTCCTAGGAACAGCTGAGATACTGCGCAGAACCCTCAAACTCCCAGGCCTCTGGTAGAGGACCCCAGCTTGAGGATGACATAGTTTTTTTTAAATTTATATATACATATTTAGTTTAGTTTTTATAAATATATATATATATATATATATATATATATATATATATATATATATATATATATATATATAACAGAGAGGAAGATTAGGAAGATTAGCATGAGGGTGAATACAGAGATCAGTTAAGCAAGAACCCCAGTTAAGACAACCTCAGGCTCGCTCGACTCTTTAACCACGAAAGCTCTGCCACATTGTTTCATCTCTAGCCATTCAGTTTCTATGTGCATCTATTTACCAGATGAAATAGTGCATCAAGCATCCATCAGCTGCTGATGACATTAAGGGTAACACAGGATTGTTTTTTTTTTATCAGAAGATGCTCATAATTTATTTAACAAGTGTTGTAGCTTTTAGAAGTTAGGGTTAGTGTATTAACAATGATTCTGTAGGTGTTTGTTTACAAATTAAAATGTCTGCGAATTGTTAAGGCTATTAAAAATCTAACCTATATGTGGAGTAAACCAGGCAACGTTCCTTTTAGAGCATATTAAAACAATTATTTCCTTCAGAAAAGATGCACTTCATGGAGCCCTTTAAAACTTTTCCTGCGGGCCTGAGAAGAGAGGGGACAGGATTCTGAAGCACTGAGATCAGCCATCATTAACCCATGCAAAGCCGAATGGGAAGGTTGGTTACTGCTATGGAAGAAAAGCGGCCCAAAGACAATGGATTGGAGTCACTTTGTGGATTTTTTATTTTATTAAAAACACCTGAGTTAAACATTTAGCTCATTTATCGTGTCTATAAGCAGACGTGTCCAAATTCAGATATTGTTGTTACTAATGTGAACATCCAAATGACAAACATGTGCAAATGACTCGCTCTACAGTATGAAACCCTGTTAAAATCCATCAGAAAAAAACAGAGAAGGTTTGAAGAAAAATCTTTACATTTTGATGGCTTCACTTTTTAAAAAATGTAAAAAAAAAAAAAAACAGTTTCTACTGAAAATCAAAACTTACTTCAATTTTGCACTGAAATTTATTTTAATGAAATATAGTGGGAGTCAGATCCATCAGCTCCCAGCTTTGCCTGGTTCTTCTAAAGCTATTGGAGATTAGCTTAGGTCAGGGGTGTCAAACTGGTTCCCGTGTGGCTGCAGGTTTGCTTTCCAAACAATACCACACACCAGACGCCAGTCATCTAGTCAAGGGAGTCCAATCTGAACATGATGACTGGATGAGATGAATGGAGTCTGGTGTGCTACTATTGTTTGGTTGGAAAGAAAAACCTACAGCCACACGACCTTCTTTCTGGAACCAGTTTGACACCTGTAAGGCTTAGGAGATAAATAGGAGACAGAAAAAGGTAACTTTTAGTTAATATCAGTGTTGCATGTGCGCCAATACCATTTTGGCCCCGAGCAGTGCCGATGATACCTGGCTGTGCAGTATCGGCGGCATAAATCGATGCCATCTGTTTGAAATTAATTTGTATGTGTATATATGAAGAACTTCGCGTACTACTTGGATGTAAAATAATTGCCATCATGGTTTTATTGAAAGCTGCTGCCTACCTTTATTGAAATTAGGAAAAAGACTAATACAAAGTGAATCCAGTAGAACGCTTTTATTGCCTACCTGGTAATGAATGACAATAGTTGAATAAACTTTTTGGCTCTCAAAATGTAAGTTGGTGCCCTATTATGTGTGGTACTCGCCCATACCGATACCACCTTCATTTTAGTGTTGTATCGGAGCCCCAGCCCGATACTGGTATCGGTGCAACACTCAGTTAATATCATATTAGGCTTCAAACAGCTACAAAAAGAGGCTTTTAGTCCTAGGGCCTGATCTTCAGAAGTGTGGACAATTAAACCACATAGAAACCTCTTCGCTCACTCAGAGTAGATTGCCATAGACTTATGTTTTTGCAATTTAGCAGAGAGTGTGGACACACTTTTTGTGTTTTGTAAATATATAGATCATATTGTAATTACCAAACATCTACTGTATGTTTATTACGTTTGAAACTCAGTTGGAAACTGGTGCGGCAGTGGTGCCCACAAACGAGGGACAGGTAGGATTTCAGACCAGAGTTTATCTGCAGGTTACCATGTTTGGACGATCAAAATTTAAAAAGAAAAATACATCCAGGCGGCCCGGCACAAATTAACAGAGTGAGAAACAATTCTTAATCAAAGTGAGAAACACTATGAATGAACTGAAATATTGTCTCAGGTTTATTACAATTGAATATCAACAGCCACCAGAAAACAACCATCACAGAGCTGCACCTGGCAGTTTGCATCTCTAATGGCAACAGGGATTGTATTTTTGTTATATTCTAACAGGCTCCACATGGATCACAGATGTGTTTTCTTAAATCAACACTGACCTACCTTTTTTTGCAATATATTTCGTCATGTGGTTTTTGAGAAGAGTTTGTTGCTGTAAATGCAGCTGTGTAGAATCTGCTGTAATTGACTTCTTCTGGGATGGATTTTGGATTTTATGAGCAGAGAAAGATGTTTCCAATGTTTTAGATTTTAGTTTTATTTTAATCTTTCTTTTTAAGTTTTAGTAGTGAGATACTTAGGTAAAGTGCACAATATTATAAATTATTTTTTTCTAATTATAATCATAATTATGCCCACCTAAATACCTTTCAAATTATCTTTTTTTTTTTACAGCCACTGCCAGTAGCAGACACAATCTGCTCATTTTATTCACAGAACCAAACTGGTTTGCATGTCAAATTTGTTGCATGGGTAGTCTTTTCAAATCACCTGCAACGTGCCCATTTACTGCATGCACCAAAAAGTTTCTCCAACACAATTTATTGCTCCTTCTTTGAAATCTTTGAAGATCAGGCCAGTTTGCCTCAAATTGTATTATACACAAGAAGACATTTTCTATTTACATAGGTATTTCCATGAGGTTGCTTCCAAATAAAAACACAGTGGGATAATAAACAGGAAATAACAGTTTTTAAATGTATTTTATCTGAAGTCTTCAATAAATGCATTTCCTCTAGCCTGTCCTGTCTATTTGTTGTAATTTTCGATGCAAACAAACTGTTGATTGTGTTTAGTGAATATTTGTACAACTACTCACAATACCCAGAAAAATCTGCCTCAGAATTCCTTTGCTGACAATCAGAAGGATTTTGTAGAATTATAGATTATACCAAAGAATATATTTACTCACGTCTACTCTGATCTGGTGAACTGCGGTAATTAGCCCTTTCATCTGAAGGTTGGATCTTATCCATGGTAGGTCTTTACAGACCTACCATGGATAACCTTGAAGAAATGCAAACATTATCTATAAGAGGGAATGCTCTGTTCGATTTTTAAGTAATTATGTCAGCTGTGATTTGATGTGGTTTGTTGCCTATAATCAAGAGACAGAGAGAGCCCAACTAGGTTTAAATATACATATGAAAACAAGTGAGGATTTATGAGCTTCATGCATGAAAATAAATATACAAATTCCAGCTTACCTCTCTGTGTGAGGGTTGTCCACCTTAACTCTTTTATAATATAGTTTAATCTGAAAAACTCACACGAAGAGAAAAGACAATTAGAAGAAATCTATTGATACAATTACTTGGTCTTTGATGCTCAGACCTCGGCAGGAAACATAGCACTGAATTTTGATAGATATGAATGAACAGGAGTAACGAACAGGGCTGTTTCCCCCCAGGCCTGAAACTGGTGGTGGAGTGGAGATAGAGGAAGTTGGTCAGTCTGTAGACTGCTGGTTAGAGAGACGGTCTGCTGAGCTTTATAGGGAGATTCAGTGGACTGCATGAGCTGATACTAGAGCTTCACTCAGGGACCTGGAAGATGGAAGTCCAGTTTGGATAACACAGGTTGAGAGAACCTGTCCATGATGAGCAAGCATGAAGTGACAGTGGAGAGGAAAATCTCCCTGTTGGGAAGAAACCTCTGGCAGAACCAGGATCGTTTGGTCTTCTGCCGGACCGGTCGAAATGAGATGCAGAATGCAGTAAGAGTCCGGGAGAAATAAAACCCTGAAGAAGTTTTAGCTACGATGGTGGAGGAGGGGCTGGAGGTGGGTTGAAACAGGGTCATCTAAAAGAAGTCACAGCAAAACCACCGCCTGTGCACTAGGTAGCAGACAAGTTGTGAATCGGAGGCCTTTTAAGATGAACTTTGGATGCCAACTGGCTTTCGTGTTGGTGTGGTTCAAAGCTGATTGGCTGTGTCACAGGTGGATGTAAGACAGCTATCAGTTGAACTTCCTCCCAGGCTCCATTTGGCGCCCCCAGTGATGATGGTGAGACGATGATCCCAGCCACAGCTCAGCCATGTAGAGCTATCCCAAGCACAGCTGAGTAAATTGTTCCTGTAAGTGGACAGTTTTTTGTCTTGCTTCAACTTCCCTGCCCTTCACTCTTTCACAAACAAGTGTGTTGAGTGAAAATTGAAAACAGAGAAAAATACATTGAGCTGCAGCTGGAGACCATTGCTGCTCGAGGACCTCGCTGTAATTATGAAGGTCATTGGAGCAGAAGTTTAATGGAAATAGCTAGCTTTGGAGTTCAATTTGTTCAAAACTGAACTTCTTTGTGGAAAAATAAACAGTCTTAGTGGAAGTCCCTGAAGAGTCTGCAGTGGGACCAGGAAGAAGGCAGTGGGTTGAGGCTGTGTCATAAACCGAAAAGAGGATGAAAATCTTGCTTTGCAATCTCTTTGATGCATTTTAAGTCTTTTGTGTTTTTTCAATGACAGATATCATGTAATTTAACTGTCATCACTGAGGATACAAGATACTTTAATGAAAATACTTTTAGATTTTAAGAATATATCATAAACAGTTACTTGATTTTAAATTTGACTTATATTAAAATAGAGGCAATAAGTAGAATTTAGCTTTAGAATGTCTTATATTTTTACTTTTATTGCATTTGTGCACAAATGACAAATAATGCAGCACAGCCATGAATCTCAAAGTCTATCCAGTTCATTTAAAGTATATTCTTCAAAGGTTAGTTATGACTCTACTTCTGCGGTTTTGTGATTTCTTAATTCACTGAAAAAAAGACAGTTAAAGGAAGTTGAGTTTCCCTGTATAGTTGCTCTGTCTCCTCACTCTCTGGTTGTTTCTGGCAGCTGTCCTGGAATGTGTCTGCATGCTGTGTCTGTAAAACACTACAACCAGGAGCTGTTGCTCCCTGTCAATAATATTCACCTTTAACACATTGCAGCCACTGAATGATTTGCGTTTGAATATGAGAAACAGGGTGCTGCTCTGTCTGAGTGTTTTCCTCATTCTGCTCATTCCCTGCTTGGAGACGTGTGTCTTTGTGCTTAACTGGTCTCTGACAGGACATACATGTAAGGATCTGCTTGTGTATGTTTTTCCCAGCCCTCTGTGTGTCACTGTGGGACACGGGTCATATTTATCTAGGTCAGTGGAGTGTTATTGCTCTGGGAGACAAATGGAGCTTGTTTGTTAAGGGACAGAGAAGCAATAAGAAGAGGTTAGATAATATCTTCTAGAAAGGGTCTTGACTTTTTTTGTGTGTCACTCTGTTTGTTTGGGGGGACAAAAACTTAATCAGTTTACCCCAAGTCATAAGCTATATGAGCAATACAGACACAGTCCAGCAGCATTAAAACATGAAGAAGGGAAGGACAATTTTAGCACAAGCTCTGAGATAATCCTTAAATAATTGTTTCCCTTGTAAGCACAGCTCAAACCTGAATTATCTGCTCTCGTCCTGTTTTCTTATCAACAAGCTGTAAGCTCATTAGTTTTACCCAAAAGTCTTCGTATTGTTTACAAATTTATGTTTTCAGCCTGTTTTTAATTTGAATTTTTTCATATTTTGAAGCTTTTTGTCACTTAAATGTGAGCAACTACATGGAACAGTTGTTAGAATGACTAAAAAAAAGAGTAATTCTTTAAATTAATTTGCAAACATGTTTAGAGAGTAGGTTCCTAACGGTAGCTGGGTGTTTTGTTCCATAGTTTTGCATCCAGAAGCCCAGCAGAGTCTCCTGGGAAGTAAAATGAAGACACAACATAAGTATCTAGGCAACATCAAAGAGATCACAAGAGGAGAAATTGATTACTGCTACTTTGATGGACAAGAAGGCAGAGCAGACTGTCCTGCAGCTCCAGACTGATGAGCCTGATGGATGTTGTGTGAGTCTGCTGCAGCATGAGCTGCTCTGCCATCACAAGCAGGACCAGCAGTACAGCAGGAAAAGGGAGAGAAAATAATTCCTTATTTTAAAAACGTAGAGAATGTTTTTTTTCTTCCTGTTTTTGTTAATTTGGGAAACTTAGCTCAACGCTGTAGCCTGATAAAGTCACATATCCTATTAGTCTCCCAGTAACCTAACTACCTACATCCTAGATGTGTGTGCGTTTTAATCCCTGGTGTGGAGGCAATTAGCCCAAATACAGGCATAACCTTTTATTAAGGAGTCCAAAAAATAAGTCATGAAATAAACTTTTGAAGGAACAATTATTACAGGAAATAATATTGGACAAGATGAAGCAAATGAAAACATTTCACCTTAGAAACTAGGAATCAGGGAAAAACTAGGGCAACATTTAAAATCATTATTTGAAAAAGGAAACGTAATACAAAAGATTAATCTTTAATGTACAGAAGGTTAAAAATCTAAAATATCACAATGATGACAGACCACCATGAAATCCCTTTAGATGCTCAACAATTTGACGTCTCCAAGATGTTAAAGACGTCCGTGTTCTGACAGACTTTCCTTGCTGTGGCAAAGTCTTAATCTGATGTGAAACGATGTTTGAAGCCTGATGTCTGTAACAGCAGTTATCTACAAACTGTCACATTTTTGTAACTGTAGTCCTCCCTTATATTTTTTTGCAGCTTAACTTTGCTTCATTTTCCTTTACTGCAGCCCCACCTGATCAAAATAATTATAATTTAAAGGCAAATGTAGGGGTCATTTGAAGTCAGCTTTATTTATATATCCCATGTCATATGAATACTATATCCTCAATGGACTGGAAAAATAAAGTATAAAGTAATCACTACATATTAAAACCAAAATATCATTTTAAACAAAAAAAAAACATACATAAATAGAAAGGAGCAATCTTTCATTGGCAGATCATCTTTTATATCATAGATTCAATTAATAATACACACATCATAAATCTTGAACGATTTGTGTTTACTCCCCTGTGGGAAGCTCCCGCTGTCTGAGACCCCTTTGTTGAAAAGTAAACACAAATGCAATATCTAGAGCTTAATCCATCACTGGTTTTAAACAAACAGCTTGGTGAAACTCTAAATATGAACTTCACTTGGAATAGGATGTTCTCATCAGCTTGGACGTTTCTGACTCTTAATGACGAGAGGCTGTAAACATAAAAACCCCAACAAAGAACATTTGATTTAGAAAAGATACCACATGATGATTCCAAGATCTCATATCTCACCACTTAAAAGCTTTATTAAGCTATATTATTAAGAATAATGCTATAATCTACAAAAATTATTGGTCAGAGAAAATTTCTTGTGAAAGAAAATTAATTACCACTCCATGATGTGATTAAAGTGAGACACCTAAAATATATTAGCTTCATTACTTAAGGTTTTGAGATAGCCTGGCGATTGAGAGGTATTTAGCACCACAAATGCAGGCCCAATGCAGTACTCTTCTCATATTGCTGGCTAGTGTCTTGGATATCCACATTGAAATCGCAGTCATTTAGAACGCTTTTGTGAGCCTGTAGTGTGTATGAGATTTCCCCAATAGCCTCATGCGCCGCTCGCGACTCTGCAGCTTCCGGTAGACCAAACCAGCTTATCTAGCTCGGCAAAGCAACTCATGCCTTTTCCTCAACACTGAAGTCCTGAGGCATTTTTCTTTCGTTGTTTCTTTCTTTGCACAGGTAAACAGCACATTTCTTCTTCTTCACGCTTTTGCATTGTGGGTAGACCAGACGCTTTCGAATGCGCACTTTCTTCCGGCTTGGTCTGCCGCCTTCCGTAGAATCGCGAGAGCGATGGGGCTACAAAACCTACACTACTGTTTATGCTCTAAAAACAGACTGCTCATCTATTCATTTTATGGAGCATTTGCAAACTCAGGACACTTGGATTACATTGGACGAGCAGTATGGAGGAATATTGACACGTTTTTGTGGACTTTTATGGACCTTTCTGCCTCGGGCGCCATAGACCTCCATTATTTGAATGTCAGCAGACAGCAAGAAGCCTCCCAGATCTCCAGATGCATTTGAGATATCAAAAAAGTACTCCAGAGTGTTGTTCAGCATGGGGGTGAGTAGAAAATGAAGGCTAATCATGTTTTGGGTGTACTATTCCTTTAAGAACATCTCAATTTAAGTATTTAGTGGTTTGAAACAAAAAAAAATAGAAAATCATTATACAGCTGTAGTCATCACAGCCTCATGACTCTGTGCTTGCTGTAGTTTATTCATGCTGTTCCTTATTGATAACAGCTTAAGCAAACAAAATAGGCATGAAAGACAGAAACACACAAACACGACCAGACTAACACATGTTTTTCTGTTGAGAAAAGTGGCAGCACTGATATTTGGAAAGGATCGACCCAAATCAGGATAAAAGGAGCCTAGAAGAGAAGCAAACAAAGACTGTTATTAATGAAAAGAACGAATAATGTTTCAATACAATCACAGTTTTAAAAAGTCCTGTCAGAAAAAGCCTCAAAATTATAATTTTTTTTCTAAGACTTGATAAACAGAAGCAGAACACAAGGACAAGACAGAGTTTGACAAAGAGAGGCTGTATAATAGGCAGATGGAGTAAAAAGGATTAATAGTGTGACATATATGATGGTAGACAGAATTGAAACATTTTACCCAGAGGAAGGTAACACTGACTACGGTGCAAGTCCATTACCTTTACAGTTAAATACTATATAATCTTCAGCTGAAAGGCTTGAGCTGACTAATGTGAAACACTAATGAACCTTATTTTGCTAAAATGGAAAAACTGCGTTTAACATGAATGTTTTTCTTATTATATGCCCACATTATATACATCATTATTGTACTAACATTAAATACATCGTTGTTATAGTTATACAGCCTGAAAGTTGGCTTTGTGATATTTCTAAAGCAAAGGAGGATTTGCTTAAATCAACAGTAAGTACCGGTAGGCCTAGTTGGCTTTTTCCGTTTGATCAACTGACCCTCTACAGCAGGCCGGTTGTAAAAAAAAAAGACAAATTTATGGATTATCCACACAAATATGTTTAACAATTAACATAAATCAAAATATTTTAAAAGAGAGGTTCATACTTTTCAGCCAACAGTTATAGTTTATAAAGCATGTTTTTTAAGGTGAGCAGATTTCTGTAATCAAATCCAGCTTGTAGATAAAAAGAAAAAATAACATTTCATCAAAATTGTTAGGTTCAAAAATGTAGGTTCGTAAAAGAGGGACTGAGTTCACACAGAAAGGGATTTTCAACAGCTTCTGCAGAAGGGGAAAAAGCCAAACCCAACTTTCCAACGCTCTCCCTATGGACTTCCTCTGCAGAACGTTTTTATTAGCAGAACATAACACATGGTGTGGGTTACAAAACAGTGTATTCTTCTGACAGGACAATTGATCAGGCCATAAGACAGAATACTCCACTGACTGAATCACAAGATAGAGTGAAGCATCTCTTTTCTCCAATGTTTTATATGTACATACATTAATTTTATAATCATCATTGAATAAACCTAACAAAAATGAAAACCGGAAACAGGGATAGTAATGGTTTTATTTATTTTTTACAAGTGTATTAATATTAAAACAATTCAAAATAAAGTGTAAAGCCAGGAATATGTCTCTTAGGACTGGTATTATTTTCTTAAGATGAATAAAATGTATAAATAAATAGCGGTTTTTTTTTGTTTGTTTTGTTTTATAGAAAATTAGAACGGTGGCTTGAGAGTGAGAGTGAAGGGGTCAAAGAGTGAAGGGGTGAAAGGAATGGACTCTTGATCATTCCTGCAAAACCACCGAACCAGATTAACACATTACAAGGAGTTTTCAATCCGAGTCTATTTAACTCAAACCAGCAGTAAACTGTGGTCTTGTCATACTTCTTTTTATTGATTATACTTTAAACTGGACATGAACCAAACATTTATCACCGGATCAGCTCAATCCAAATAAAACGAATCGATTAACAGGCTCACCATAACACAAGGCGGCTCCCCATCCGTTGTGTCGGGTAGTGATAATGAACTTACGCTTTTTACTTCTTTGTCTGTTTGAAAAGTGGTACGATCTTTTTCTTCCACAACATTCTCATGCACAGTTCTACCCTAATAACATTCTACACGCAACATTTTCCCCCTCATTCATAAAACGGTAAAAGAGCGGGGACGTCTGGTCACCCAGATGTTTTTACTCCTCTAGGAAAAAAACTCTTTAAAGGAATCCCCAAATCAGCTGTAAAATTAGACTGTATTTTGAAATATTTATTTCTACTCTAAATGTAATACAGCAAAACAACTGGAAGTTGTCAAGTTTTAATAAGTGAAATAAAAGTCACAAAAACCATGTTGCTTATGCTGCACTGCATTCTGGGTACACAACGTATGTTAGGTCCTGTAGCGCTCGCCCGTCCAGCCAAAACAGCAGTGCAAAGCTACCAAGTTTCAGAAAATGACAAGAATGAGACTTTAGTGTCAGGATCCGTTCAGCGAAAAGAAAAATGTCCTTTTTTAACCTTGATTAATACCTGAGGACTGATGTCCTCACCTCCATGGCAGCTGCTTTTCCTGCACTCTGGCCTCCCAATGCTAGTGTTAATTAACCAAAAATGAGAAATAAAACAAGAACTTTGGAAAAATTCATTTATGTGACAATATTTCGTTTCAAATAACAATACATAAACATATTTTAGCTGGGGACATGTCCAATGTTGTGTCTCTTGCACATCTTGATGCCTAGATAACAAAGACAGCGGACTAATATACATTAGAATATTCTAAAAAATGATATTTGACTTAAAAAAAGAAAAACAACAACAAAACACATCAGCGCTGGTTTTGGATTATTTTGGTGGGTTTAAGTAGCCGAAACACAGAACCTTCAGATTCTTCTTCATTCTACTCAATGCAATGGGTGTAAAAGAGGCAAGCTATTAAAGCCAACAGGTCCGTCAACTAGTCGTGAATCCCTTTAAGGTCCGGTCTTTTACAGCAGGGATTGGGAGTTATCTTGCCCAAGATGCCACATAAACAAGTAACTGTTGCTGAATTAAAAGTATTGACTAAAATGATTTTTGAAATACAACGCTTTGAAAGAAAAACTTATTTTTCTGAAAACACCCTTTCTACTTGTATTACAGCGATTACATTGCAAAGCTAAATAAACTGCAGCCGACTCACATCCTTAAACTCAGTTAGATTTTCATTTGGTGATCTTCTGAACTAAACAACAATGTGAAAGACGGGTGGAAAGCAAGCCTCAGATGAATGCATGAAAAGGTTTCTACCAAATATTGATCCCCTAACATTTTTTTTCAGCTGTTAAAAATGAATGCGAAGTTGTATTTGTATTACCTGAGGTTGAAGAAGACAAATTGTGGTATTTTAATGATTTTTTTTTTATCCCTGTGAATAAATCTGCAGAGTAAAAATATTTTAGTTTTGAAGTTAGTCAGAATGTTTTTGAAGCAAACCTGCCTATTAAACATATCTAAATAAAAACTAAAATGGGGCAATTATGAGTTGAAAAAGTGTCTTTTAAGGCAAAAGATTGCTAGAAAACTTGAAATGTTATTTTTATTGCCTCATTTGGAAACCGCAGAAGTTCCAACTGAAAAATAAAATGTCACACACAAAGGTTCAGTGTTTATTTAGTGCCTTGCAACATACAGTGAAGTTTTGTAAAAACTAAATACAAACAATAAAACGATTAACAAGAAATTTAATATCCAAAACACTCTGATCAACTTTTTTTTTAGCTTTTTACATCTAAATATGTGCATTCTGTTTTTCAGGTCTTAAACTCTTCAGCACATGGTTAAACATTCCTCTTCCAAGTTCTGTGGCCCTGCGCTGTGCATAACAATGATATAGCAGTGTGATGCAACACTGGGACTTTGCTGAGCTTGTTTGGTTATGAAAATTAATTGGATTCCCTGTGGTGGTCCTGTGTCTGACATCACTTTTGACTCTGGATTGTGAAGATGCACATCATCAGAAGCAAAATATATGAGTAATTTTAGACAGAGCTCAGCTTCTAACTAATTATCTTGCATCTTCTGGTGGAAACAAAAGCGTAACTTGCACTTCTTGCACAACAATTACCCGTAGAGGATTGAATAATTTTTTCAGAGGAGGAGCCAACCATCCCATCACTGTATTCAGGAAACTAAGCGATAAAGCTCCTGATTTGATATTCAGATTACACCTAGTTTTCACATACACTGTAGTTTAAAAGCATGAGTTTTATCTAAATGCATCTTTGAGATGCATTTATTTGGAAAAAAATATTTAAAGAAAATAGAAAATCCATGTTCTCTGAAACTTAAAAACACCTGCAGTTTAATGCAACTGCTTTGTGTGTAACTATCTTCTAAAAATCCATCCATCCGTCCGTCGGTCCGTCCATCCATCCATCCATCTTCTTCCGCTTATCCAGGGTCGGGTCATGGGGGAAGCAGCTTCAGTAGGGAGGCCCAGACATCCCTCTCCCCATCCACTTGGGCCAGATCCTCCGGGTGAACCCCAAAGCTCTTCGAGGCCAGCCGAGAAACTTAGTCCCTCCAGCGTGTCCTGGGTCTCCGCCCAGTGGGAGGTGCCCGGAACACCCCACCAGGGAGACGTCCAGGAGACATCCTAACCAGATGCCAGAGCCACCTCAACTGGCTCTTCTTGATGATGAGGAGCAGCAGCTCTACTCTGAGTCCTCCCCGGATGACTGAGCTCCTCAGCCTATCTCTAAGAGAGGGCCCAGACACACTGCGGAGAAAATAATAGGAACGTAAATCGACTGGTAAATCGAGAGCCTTTTGGCTCCCGCTTCCTCCTTTACCACACAACAGACCGGTACAGCGCCCACTTCACAGCAGGCGCCGCAATCAATAGGCTCTGTCAGTTATTTCCCCGCCTCCCTCTGTCCCTCATTTGTGAAGGGGAGACTCATGGCGATACTTAAACTCCCTCCCTTAATTAGCAGTACATGGCTCTATGCCATGGTCTCGGATTTTGAGTCTCCTGATCTGGCCACTTCACACTGGCGGTTACCGCATTCCAGTGAGAGCTGTAGATTACTAGTTTTTGTGAGACCATCCTGATCTCGCCGAAGCTTTCAAGATTTCACTTCGCTAATCAGTCTGGCTTACTCTCCGCTGAAGGTAAATTTGGAGCCGCTCACCAAACTTAACGCCCAATCAGCGTTGGCTTTGAGGCGGGTTGAGGTGTGACGCAACGAAGCGCGACATGTTCAGTCCAAAGAACATGGCGTTTCTCAGCTTCGATGAAACTAGCATTAGCGTGGCTATCGAACCAGTTTTACCGAATTACAGAGTATTTCTTTCAGTGAAAGAAGAGCAAAACACTGCTCTGGGAGGCTTTTCCTTTCAGAGGAAAAGATGTTTTTGTTTTTCCTCATCAGGTTTCTTTGCCAACAGTTTGATCTATCAATTGGCTCTCTCTTCACACGCCTGTTGTTCTCTGTTTTGTTGACCATGATTGGTTTATTTGGCCCGCCAATACCAACATAAAGGCCAATCAGCTAACCAGTATTTTCGCCCCTTCCCAAAAAATACTTCATTTGATAGTTTCCAGATGGATATGCTGGGAGCAAATCCATCTGGCGGAGCTTCATGTTAGTAGATCACACCCTGATGAAGCAAATAGAACCTTAAGGTTTTTTTTCTTTTAACAATTGGCTTAAGGTTATTATTAAAACATCTACCAACTGGCAGTAGTCAAGTGCTGTCTTATCTGTAATTTGAAGAAAAAGGTTCTTACGTGAAATGAATTTAAAGTTCGCTTGCAACAGAAAGTAATAAATGGATTATTCAACTTAAGGAAGACAAAGTAGGGCACGTCTATTTATGTCAAGCACCGATTACTACATGAGGTAACTGTCTATACTGCTTTACACGAAATCAGAGGAAATACATTAAGTAAATACCTCTAAATGTATCTTAAAAAGAAAAACAGACTCATAGATAAAAAGTGGGTTTACTAACTGTCCAGGGTTTATTATATGCTGTAAGAGACATGCTCATTGTTTTCAATTTCACATTTCGATCTTTTACCAGTTATGTGACAGTTCATTAGTGAGATTATTTGTTTAAGAGTCGCATTAAACAATCTCAGTTCTGGACATATTAGGTTATCAGGAAACCTAAGAACATGAATAGTGCTTCTACTTGTCAAGAAAATACATTTGTCTTTTGTATAAATAATAACAAAGTCTAACACCTTGACCTGTATTTTGCTTCTGCGTGTTATTCACTGGGATCCATTCATATAATGTCCAGCTAACTGACTTGCCTGATGTTTTCAGAGCTTTTCTCACCACACATAATTGGCGCTAAAGCATTCACACGAGAAAACAAAAGAGAAGAAAAGGTCAGACAGTATAAAGAAAGTATAAAGTATAAAGTATAAAGTATAAAGAAAAAAAACAGAGAAAACAAGCCTTTAGTTTTCTTGTTTCGTCTTGTTACTTTAATCGTTGAGAACATGAAAAAAACAGGAGTTTCTCTTAGTCTGATTAGTATGATTCAGCTAATATTATTATTTTTTAGACTAGCTCACATATTGGAAGAGACAGCACAGAACCTTTGTAGACAGAGAAAGAACCCTCATGCACTGGAAAGTAAAGGGATTTTAAAGAGTGTCTGTTTTCACATGTGACTCTGCTTCCATGGTAGGGTGGCTGAGACATATAATGTAATATGATGCAATATTGTTGATAGCCTCAAGATCTCAGAGGTGTTCTGCTGTAATAGAACTGCTTTGATTGATGGAAAGCTCAGGGCAAAACGTAGCTGCCTCCAAGGTCTTCATCAAGGCAAGAAAATGTTGTTATTCTCTGAAATGAGCTCGTCTTCAAGTGGGGATGTGACATTTCAATCTATCATTCTGTCTTCCTGTAATTCTTCTCTTCATGCTCATATTTGCTTTAAAGTCCCAATGGTTTCAAAGTTGTGGTTTCATCCACAACTTTGCAACAGCATGGTGTGTTTCTGACCAACAATCACATGCATGTAACTGCTGATATCAGGCTTTTCTGGCAAATTTCTCCAGAGGGCCACAGGTTTGACTTGCCTGTCAACCAGGCTTTGTTAATGTGTGTGTGTGTTTTTGTGCGTGTGCATATTTGAACAGAGCTCTTCGTTTGCTTGTGCAGGCACTCTGAGGCATCTGTGTTTACTGACTGAAGCGGCAGCAAGAGATTGAGAGAGATTGAGACAGACAAACTGTGGATTCTCACTGACATGCCAGGCTCTGCAGAGAAAACAAACGCCTCTTTTGACAGTCTTCCCACACTAGCCCTTCTTCTCTTCTCTGTTTTTCACTAACTCCATATTTTGTACATGCGCTAGTATCATTCATCAATGCTTGAATATGCCATGTTAGAGATGCTGAATGTTTCATGCTTTCTAATGTCAGAAATTTCATTATTTTATGTATTCCAGTCACATAAAGACTCTTTCAATCACATTTTTGGATAAACTCCTGGCTTTCTTTTGATTTTTCACGCATGCCAGATTAGAAAATTTGAAAGCTATTCATTAGCTATATCACTATATTAATTTTTTTTAATATTTTATCTCTTTTTTCCCTAATTTTTCTCTTTAAGATTCAGTTTTAAGAGTTGCAATTATTTTTAAATTATGTTTTATAGATCATATTATCTACACTTCTGGGCTTATGAATTATTGGTCTGCACATTAATATTGGGCAAGAGGTAGCCTTTGTTCTGGGCTGGAGGTGAAGAGGAAAAATTGAATTTCAAAAGAATGCAATTAGGAAAACTAATTAGATAAAGATTAGATTAGATATTAAAATATAAAATCTGTAAATGAAAATGTTAAGTATTAAATCTTAACAAATAAAAGATAAAAAAGGGGAAAAATATAAAAGCAGAAAGAGCAAAGTTGCTCTCAGGACCTTTTTTTGAGTAAAACACTTATTAAAATTTCTTCCCTGGACTGCAGCTTTTTCAAATTTCATTGCTTTTACTAATATTTGGAACAAAATTCACTCTATAGTCCTCCAGTCAGATTCAGTAGAATTGAAATAATGCCTAAATATGCTTTTCAAATGAAATGATGATTCAGAAGCAAGAGATTCCCAAATACAGATGTACCCTTTAAAACCCCTTTGTGTTGGTTTAGACAACTAAAATCATTGTAATTATATTGAAAGTGAGTCATAGCAGGACTCATTATCAGTGGTTTTTAAAACTAAAATAGAAATGTTGACCTCTAAACTGTAATGCTAAGACATTTATTAGATTTTTACACTAGTTTTTATACCAGGTTTTGTTGCACAGGAATAAACTTTTGTTTTAAGCGGAGACCCTGTCCTTTCAAAAACAATTGTTCTTACAGGTGATCACACAAGCAGAAGAAAAAAAAATCCCATGTAATTTCTTAGACTCCATATTGTTTAGCAGTTCATGCATGTTAACGTAGCTCTGTTTTTATTTTACCACTCTGTGTAAGAGCCACACATTTTCTACAGGGTTATGGTGTAATGGCTCAGAACATGGGACCCAGTATTTAAGGCAGACAGACGGATAATTAAAAAACTCTCATTAAAAAACTTTGGATCTACAGTAGCTGAAATTAGGGCATGTAGGACAGGAACCTGTGGATAAGGGAAACACAGGTCAGTGACCACATAAATCTGGCGGAGGAAGATTATGATCATGAGTCACTAACCTAATTTAAAGTTTAATCTATGCCTGAAGAATGTGGTTGATTCTAGCCGGTGGGCTATGAGCGGCGAGTGCCACCACTGGCTCGAGAATAATCTGGCCCTGATCACTGGTAGAAGGCAGCTTTAATAGAGGCAGGAGCAGGTGGATCAGATGAGCAGTAATGAGGAACTGGGCGGAGTTAGACAGTTGAATGAAATGAGTCATTAAGCCAATAATCAGCACCAAGATCATAGCATATGGGTTGGGAGAAAATCAGTTTCAAGCATATTGGGTATGAACATCTAAGGCAGTCAGCCCATTAATAGTTGTCTTTTTTGCATCTTTATTCAGCTGGGAATATAACATTTTGTTTAAGTTTGAAAATTTAGAAGTAGTTTTGTTTCTTTTTTGCACCAATTCCCTGTGCAATTCACCAGTAACAGTAACTTAAAATATCCCCTAAGCTTAATGTAGCTTTCTAATGCTTTGTTAGATGTGGTTCATCTACCCCTGTAAAGAAAATAAAGTGAAATTCTTAGTAGTTGAAATACATTTTTACTTTTGTGCATTTTCATGCCCCGAAAACCAATCAGGGACAACATGTGGCCGTGACCTACTGTATGGTGAAGGAGCGCAGAGGAGGCACACTTCCTTTGATCAAAATGAAACACAGAGAAAAAAGAGGCAGTTTCCCTACAAGGACTCTTCATCAATCAGCTTCCACCTTCTCTTCCCACTGTGGCCCTGTCTCTGCCCGGTGGACTTCTCAGATGTACATCTGTCCTCCTCGATTTCCCTGTTGTTGTTCCTTAGCTCTAGGGGAGTGCACTGCCGGCCACCTTCTCCCTGTGCGATCTCTGCCACTGTTCCTGCACTGATTGCCATCTCACCCTTCCTCTGTGGTCCTAATGCAGGTCCTTGAACTGGGTCAGAAGTAATTAGAAGTACAGCTGAAATCGACTGTAATCCAGGCATAGCTCCTGGAGGAGGAGGGGGTGTTCTTCATACTGGTTCCATCTAAAAAAAAAAATCAGGTGAACCCAGGCATATCAGCGCACTGCAACGTGCTCCATAAAATCCACGTCCCCACGTTGAGTGAAACCAACTGCCACCAGACTTGATGATATAGTGGAGCTTTCCAAAGGCAGAGTGAATTGCTTATACTGGCCAGGCCAATTTCTGGCAATGTAGTAAAAGCACAGAAAACAGGCGACTTCTTCACAGGTTTTCAAGTCAATGTGAATAATAATAATGTGTAATGTGCATCAGCTCCAAAATGTATACTTACACAATACATTTGTTAGCCAGTTTATTCCAAATGGAGTTAAGGAATTTTATGCCAGTGATGTATTCGTTTGGATGACATCTTACTGCAGCAGATACAGAGAGCTGGAAACATTGACAGATGAGAAAACAAAGAGGGATTGAAACATGCTTTATATCTTATATTTTGATTTACTGTGATATCAATATCTGCATAACTTGCTTATAATATACAGACTTTTTTATTTTAAACCCAACCCTTACATTTTAAAGTTAGAATCCAAATATGTATGCTTGACTTCATTCAGTGCATTCACATCACATTAAAATGTTTGTCAAGCATTTCATGAACTTTACTTTCAAACTGTTTCCATAGGGATAAAACCTGACAAAAAATCAGCCCGATTAGCGTTGCTGGTATTTTCTGTTTCCACAAATAAGTAAATCACTTTAGATCTTGTCAGATGGCTCTTCTCTTGTGATGTAACTTTGTATCTGAAGTTTATATTTTATTTCTTGTTTTTTTTTTATATCCTTTTTTTTAATCCTAAGCCATTCATTATCAATGTCAGTTTGTGCGTCTCAAATCTGTCTTTGCATTTTCTCTAATTCTCACACAAAGTGAAGTCTCGTTTTAATTGATTTTTTTTTTGTTTACTTCCTTCTCAACTCTTTTGCTGCATTTTGCCTTTAATTGGGTTGTTTGATTCGACTTTTGATTGACATAATTTCAGAAAAAAGAAAGAAAAACTCAAAATCAAAGGCAGATCAGTCAGAAAAAACTTTAATACTGAAATTGTTTCTAAAAAAAAAACCTCCAAAAATAAAACTGTTGGTGAATTTTTGTCAGGCAGATATTCTCTGACAAGTTAGTCTGTAAGATTTGTGACAAGGTCTAAGTGTTGAGACAACTTAGCAGGATGTGCTTGAAGGCTAAATACGAGTCTATTATCCAAACCATCGTCTTCTTGTTAAGGTTTGAGAAAATATCTTAGCAACGCTCCCTTCGATTCTTCCATTAATTTTTTGATGTAACAGTCAAATCTTCTTAGATATTAATAGCATAAAATGTAAAGAAAGGGCATTGTCAGGTTAGTTGAGATTTATAGAAAGTAAATTATTTTCTACAGAGCTGCTACTTGGAGCTCAATTGATTGTACATATTCTTTTTCATTAAAGATTCTGTGCATCTAATTTAAAATGTGTGAAGGCAGGTTAAATACTTTTGTGTGAAGATTATTACACTCTAAATTTAATTTATCGGGATATTGTTCCCAGAAAACGTGTCTGGCATCACAGAATAAATAATCATTGAGCCCTGACAAACACTCACTTACTTCCTGTCCTTCAAAAGAGACAAGATGTTCTGTCTCCCTGATGTCGAAAATAATTACAGGGAGAGATCATGGTGTTTGACAGCAATCTAATATTCCTACCATCTTTCATAATTACTTTGAAAATAATGTCAAATAAAATGCATTTTTTGACGAAAACATGTCATGAGATGAGGTGACAGTAATGGTGAAACTTTCTTCAATACATTTATGATTGAACATGGTTTTTGAAGAGCGAGGCATTCTAGTTTCTCAGCTTGGTACAATAGTTTGATTTCTCTTTGTATATATATATATATATATATATATATATATATATATATATATATATATATATATAGTATGTATGTACAATAATTAAACTTTATTGATCTCATATTGGAGAAGTTTACCTCGTGGGGTGCCCAGGGAACAATCGGGGTAACAGTCTTGCTCAGAGAGCCAGGGTGGCAGTCTGAGGAAGTGGTCTTCAAATGCACAACCTCAGCATTCCAAGCTTTATGCACTAACCACTGGGCCACCCCTCCCCTAAGAACTCCACCCGTAAGAATGGGCCAAAATCACCCCTGAACAGTGCATGCGACTAATTTCTCCTTACAGGGGGTTACTGTAAGCTGTCATTGCTAACAAAGGCTTTTTTCACAAAGCAAAAACTACATTTCAGTTAGTGTTTTCAATACTTTTTCCCTGTGCCATTTCATAACATTATACATAACTTAATTTCTGGGCATCTATGGTTTGATTTCTTTGTATGTGTCATGATGGGTACTATTTCTAGCCCAAATGCAGAACACCAGGAGACAGAGGAAAAAGTTCACAATTTATTGGAGAAACCACAGGCAGGGAACAGATGCAGGAAACAGATCTGGGGCTGGTCACACAGGGTTTAAAGTTCAGTGGTTCAGGCAGAGCGTCAGGAGATGGGAACCAGTTGGGTCCAGAGACAGAGGGTTCAGCAGAGAGCTTAGCAGCGGCAGAGCTTGGCTTCAGGCTAGTGAGGTTCAGACCTTGAATTGTTCTCCTAGTTCTCTCCAAAGAAATGGCAGGAAGATGCAGGCTGAGGTTCTTCAGGTTTGGCTTCCCAGAGCAGGCAGGCAGGTTTCCCAAACATGAGCTCCACCAGAGTTCCAGGTTTCAGTCAGGATCTTCCTAGAAGAACAGAGAGGACAAAAAACTGATCAGGATCTGGTTCAAGGTTTCAGGGGAGTCAGAGAGTCAGACAGACTGGTTGGCTCAGGTTGGCTACCGTGACTTATTCAACACTCTGGCGCTGAAGAGGAGTCAAGCCGCTGCTTAAATAGTTGGTCCCTGATGGGATGATCAGCCTCAGGTGTGCAGGTGGCTTCAGCTCAGGAGACCCAGGGCGCCCTCTGCTGGAGAAGGGGCAGATCCCCAGATCCCAACAGTATGTGTGGATTTCATGGATTGTTCCCGACATCTGGTGAGACCGTCATGCCAATAGCACCTCTAGATATGTTTCAATCTGAAAAACTCACACGAAGAGAAAAGACAATTAGAAGAAATGCATGGATACAATTACTTGGTCCTTGGTGCTCAGACCTCGGCAGGAAACAGCTGAATTTTGATAGACATGCATGAACAGGAGCAAAGAACAGGGCTGTTTTCCCTGCAGGCCTGAAACTGGTGGTGTAGTGGAGATAGATGGAGTTGGTCAGTCTTTAGACTGCTGGTTAGAGAGACGGTCTGCTGAGCTTTATGGGGAGATCCAGTGGACTGCATGAGCTGATACTAGCTTCACTCAGGGTCCTGGAAGATGGAAGTGTCCAGTTGAATAACACAGGTTGAGAGAACCTGTCCATGATGAGGAAGCATAAGCGACAGTGGAGAGGAAAAACTCCCTGTTGGGAAGAAACCTCTGGTAGAACCAGGCTCAACATGGCGGTCTTCTGCGGGACCGGTTGAGATGAGACAGGGAAATGGGGGGTGTTGGTGGGTTGAAACGGAGTCATCTGAATGAAGTCACACAGCGCAACCACCGCCTGTGCACAGGAAAGCAGATAAGTTGCGGATGGAGGCCTTTTAAGATGAACTTTGGATGCCGATTGGCTTTCATGGAGGCTTGGTTCAAAGCTGATTGGCTGTGGCGCAGGTGGATGTAGGAGAGCAATCAGTTTCTTCAGCTGAACTTATAGGCTCCATAGTTTCTGAGAAAAACGTTAGCATGTTCCATACTTATTTTACTCACTGTAGGAGACCAAAAACCCAGTGTTGTGTCAGGCCTGTTTCTATTTCACACTTGACAGAGGGTGCAAATGTCAATTAAATACTTTTTTAAATAATGTTTTTAATTATTTATAGTGCATTAAAAGGCGTTTGTGTTTCTGCTCTTGTGCTGCATTTTGGTCCTGTTGCTTTTTTTTATGATTCTATTGGATAAATACATGATTTCACAGCTAATTTAAAAGGTCCTTAAATATCTTACCTTAAATCCTAGCTGCTGCTGCTAAACCGTTACCGACATTCCTAACATTTTCTGTGTATGGCTGCACATATTGATCTGTTCAGGTGGTGATGTCTGTTTTAGATCATAAGTTGACTGTCCTCTGAAAGTCAGTGATTTGACATTCATATGAAAACCCTTCACTTTTTTCCCAGATTATCGATGATGATGAGACTCAGTTCATGACCAACTGTCCTCCTGCAGTGACAGAGAGCACGCCACGCAGAAGAACCAGAATACAGGTGTTTTGGACCGCACCGCCCAGTGGTACTGGCTGCGTTATTCTCAAGTGAGTTTTATTCTCATCTAGTTATTTTATTAACTTTATATTCCGAGATGCACAACATATTGAATCCCAGTTGTCCATTAAATATTAGTGTGAGCGGTACTGCATTATAATAATATTTCTTGAATGTAGGAGAAATATCAGTTATTATAAAAAAAGATGTATGGAAATCTGTATGTATATTGCACAGTACCTGCCAGACAATCTGTCTGGCTCTGTTGCTCTCTCTAAACCGCTAGTTCTGCTGCTCCTGTCTGAACTTCAAAGCT
>JAGKQL010000004.1:26925400-26967900 GCA_018398635.1 Cyprinodon brontotheroides | reverse complement strand
TATTTTTTTCCGACTCGGTTGTGTTCATTTCTTTCTCCTCATCGGACTTCCCAAAGGGAATAAACCTCCTGACATAGACTTCCTCCTTCCCTGAGTGAGGAGCTTTATCTTACCCTCACCTCCACAACCCATATAGATGCTGCTTTTAATTTACTGCTGTTGTATGGCAGATGGCATGTAGCCATCTCAGTATTTCCTGGTTTAATAAATCTGGCTCTTTGTAAAATAAAATCTTCTATTCTGTCACATTTGTGTCAGACAGAGATGTAGATTATCAAACCTGGTTTAACATTTTCTAACCCCATTTAGCTTTAAAGGCTCTTTATATTGGCAACATTTAGGTGAATAAATGTGCTATACTGGGGTGAAAAGTATTTGACCCACTAAATACTTATTTTTCCACTTTATTGTCACACCTAAATCGTTCAAAGCGAACTGAAGCTAACTCAAAATGAAGACCTAACTGTGTGATTTTTCAAAGAAAACAAGATATGTAAACCAAACTGACCTGTTATATTAAGAAATTGGTGAATTACAACCAAAAAGAAAACCATATTACATTGTTAATGTAAAGAAAATTAGAATAAGAGAGAAAATGTCTGATATTTGCATCCATAGTAAAGTTTTAGGCAAAAGCAGCCAGATCTTTAAGATATAACCTAAAACGCACAACTCCTGCTTACAAACCTTTCTGTTTGAGCTAATTAAAATGTCCTCTGTATAATCTGGAAAAAAAAAAGTTATTGCTGAGAATGGTGCAACCATTCGTTAGGTTTTGAGCATTTTTTTTTTTCCATTAGGCCTGGTAATTTTTTGGATAGCTTCTTTTAATTTATAAATGAAATTAAACTGGGTGTTTTTTTTTGTTTTTTGTTTGTTTTGTCTTAAATGCTTGATAATCTGAAACATGCCATATAAATCTTTATATTGAATACTTTAGGACTTTGTTGACACCAGTTCTGTTTGATGAAGTCCAGTTTTGCTTGTAAAAACTAGTTTCCTATTCAAGATTATGTCAAGGAAAGAAAGCTCTCACTCAATCCATGAAGCCAAACATTTTGTCCTTGTCTGTTTACCTTACGGTTTTATCCCTGCGTTCCAGCTCTATTATGTGTTTTTCTCGAGGATGTGAAATACTTATCTCTGCGTTCACTGGAACTGGATCCAAGTCAGAATTGGGAGTTTTCCAATATAACCTTTGTTCCCTGTTGGACTCCTATTAGCTTTCTTTTTTCTCCCTCCTGGGTTTAAGATCTAATAACTTGACACATCTGCTATCTCTAGCTGCCAGTTGAAGCTGGATTGTTGGAAATCAAGGAGTTTTTTTTTTACTTTTATTATAAGACCATAATTATACTCAAACAACTACAGATTATACAATAAACTGCATGTTTTAGAGAATCTTCTGTAAAAATATACAGTATGTTGATTTGACAAACATAACACAAGATGATTGGTCTCTCACTGGTTTGCAGCTGGCAGTTTGTTTGTTTATTCTAAGATAATGACAGGGAATAGGAAAGATCAGTCTGTGATATAAGCTTCATAGCTTTGAAATTATAGCTACTATAAAGTAAGGAAAACCTTTTGAACAACAGGAAAGGTTCAGAGAAAGTCAATTTTAAAATGTTATAGAATCCCTTTTTTTATTTTAAAACTATATAACTTATCCATCCATGTTCCATCACTCTTATCCCATCTCAGGGCAACACAGAGACAAACAGCAATTCACACTCACACCTAAGGAGAATTTAGAGAAACCAATTAACCTAAAATTCATGTTTTTGGACTGTGGGAGGAAGCCAGAGTACCCAGTGAGAACCCATGCATGCTAAGGGAGAACATGCAAACTCCATGCAGAAAGACTCCAGGCCAGGAATCAAAGCAGGACCCTTCTTGCTGCAAGGCAGCAGTGCTACTCACTGCACCAACGAGCAGATATAACTAAACATTTGTTTTATTATTGATATCAAAACCAAATGGCATATTATGAGTGGATCATAATGTCAGTGTTATATTCTTGAAGTTATAGACCCTTTTTCTGTCGATGTCGTGGTTCTGAGAGAGTGTTAGCTGGAGGCAAAAGAAGCCAACAAGTGGATATTAAATCAGCTAATACATAGAGCTTAAAATAGCATCCTGTTTTGTTGTTGGTTTCCAGAATGAATGCAGTGCAGACGTTTTTTTTTACTGACCTTAAAGGTTAGACTACCTTATCCGTCCCGGAAGCACGATTCGTTCTGCACATGCTCAAACAGATATATGTGTGGGTTTCCAGAAATAATGTAATTATGGTACTAACATCACTTATTTCTATTTTTAACTCACTAAAGAATCCTAATACACATCTTAAAAAAAAAGCTTTCTGTATTTTTGTGATACACTTTTGATGCTTTGTACATTTTTGGTCGTTAAACTGCTTCTCTGACACGTCATAATCAGACATGCTCAAGAGCAGTCCCTAAACCAATATGATTGAACCATCTTTATCTGCATTTTAGTTGTTTCGTTCTTTAGATTACAAACCATATACCATAATGTTAACATGAAAATAAAACATAAAACTCAAAAAGACTAGATTAATATTTAAATCCAAAGCTGAAAATGTTAGCTCCCGGAAGTAGAGTGGGATCCCATTTCTGGTGCAGATGGGGGAAGAGACGAAAAAACAGAAAGGATTAAGGCTAGGGATGCCGCGATATTGGGATTTTGGCGATATCCGATATTTTAAAACTCATGTAACCCGATAACCCACCGATATCGATACCGATGTTAAAGCTGGACAAAAAATAAAAGTAGTCATTGAAAATAGCAGTTTTGTTATCCATTTTCTGACACTTTGAAAATAGCTAATATACTCAAATATATTTTCATATGCTGATATCAAATAGATTTTTAAAAAGCAGCGGTATCGATCTATTTTACTTTCAAAATCTCCATTGAAATTTCATGGATTCTGTTACAAACTCTCTAAATTTGATATTTTGCAAATTCTTGTGTAATTTTGTTAGTAAAATAGATGCGACTCCCCAGCATCAACTCTATCAACATACATAAAAAACCATGGCAACATTTTGTGAATTTTTCTCCGGGATTTCACTAGCATAACGATGACATATAGCAATATTTCATTAGTAAAAGTAAAGATTGATATGGTGTTTTTAAATGGCAATATAGCAGCATATGAAGATATTGGGATATTTTTAATGTATCAATATTTTTTCCCTCGTCTTTAGAAGTTTTAAGTCTGTAAAAAAGACGTTTTTGAGGAAAAAGAAGATGTAGTATTTATTTTATATTTTATTTTTTAAGACTTTGGAAACTCAGAAGCTGATCAAATATTGGGTTAAATATCGGTGGGGGGGCCGATGTCCGATATTCAGTTTTAAGGCCGATACTGATAGGGGGCCGATTATATCGTGCATCCCTAATTAAGGCATTTATTTTCTCAGGAAATACATGACCCTTTAACACATATTTTAGTACATTTACTATTTTTGGGGAGAGAAAAACATACTTTAGGTCTTTTTAACAAAATAAAATTGATGGCGACCCGGATGTATAGCTGGACCATGGATGTATATCTGGATTCGCAAGCGTAGAACGGATCGTGCTTCTGGGACGGATCGGGTACTGACTGATGGCGAAAATGATCAAATTCTGAGAGAAAAACAATGAAACTCTTTGGAAAGCTTGGCAGAAACTCTTCTGCTTGAAAATGAATTTAAAAGATTTTCTTTACTTTACAAAAGAATAAGCTCATTTTTCAACAAATTTAATTTACGAGTTACTCTCTTGACATTTTTCTTTTGTATTTAACACAGGCTGTGTTGATGAGCTCTGTTTCATTTTATTTCTTTGCTTGGTAACGCTCCTTCTGAAACATTTTCCTCCTAATTTATACATTATGAGCTCAACCTCAGAGAGAAGTCACCTGTTAAACACATTCTACCACTATCTTGGCAAGGAAAACATGTCAGCAGCTTTTAAATAGCACACTCTATCACACACTATCTTTATTTGTCTCTCTTGCTTCTGGAACTTCACAGCAACTTGAAGATGCAGTATCAAACTTGTCTTGTTGAGGTCGATGGTGTACTGTCGGGGCTGCCCTACTCCTCTGCTGGTCAAATTCTTGTCATTCATCTTGCTGAGCTGCCTGGGAAGGAGATGGAGCCTGAGGCTGAGGGGAACAGCGGCTGTAAAAAAATCTATGTAGCACTGATGCCTTTTTTCTTTATGAAACATATTCATCTTTCTGACTAAGGTTTTCTTTGCATTTTCCTTTGTCGCTTCCATAAATGCAAGAAAATTATTGTATGACAGTATTTAGACCTCTTATGAGGAAGAAGGTAGAAATACTAATAAAACTAATCACTTTTTGACCAAACATGAGATTAGCTGTAAATATATTGTTTTTAAATTGCAGGTTTATTTTTAGTAGAGCAAAACCAATGGAGTTTATGAATATAACAATGGTCACCATGACCTAAGAGAGGGAATGACTGCTTTACATCAATCTGGGAAAGGATAAAACGCCATCTCCATATGTTTCATAAAAAAAATTAAGAAAATGTAAACAGTTTCCATTAAACCCCTTAAGTTAGAACATTAGATTTAAATACTAGGCTCTATCAGCTATAGAAAGACTTAACATGTCCAGTATGGCATGCTGGATGGGCAGCAAGCAGAAAATACTCTCCTATGAATAAGCTAGGACTTAGGTTTTCTGAAAAATCTTAAAAATAAAGCTGAGGTCTTCTGATTTTTAAATCAGAGTAAGTTCAACCAGAATGTAACTTTGCTGATTTGAATCACTGACTTATCTCTGTAATTAACCTCATTATACAGACAAAAACATCAAGATGGAGATTTAAATTAAAGATTAAAACAGGTTAAGTGTTTATATTTCTAAAATATATAGCATAGAAATCCTGATTGTATTTCTGTTTTATGTGGAAAATAAAAATCTGATGGCTGCCTGATTCTTCTTCCCTTTCTGTCTTAAAGTCTTCATTCTTTTATAAGTGACATTTGCTATGATAGGTCATATCAGCTATAAGTTCTTGTTTTGACTTTTACCTTTTGGAAATGTGAGGTTCCTGTAAAGCATTTCCCAGGGTTGAGTGCGTAGTAACGTTAAATACTTTTAGTCAGAGTGTGTTGGCGTATATGGCTGTGTGTCTGTTTCCCTCCCCAGGTCATGAAGGTCTTTCTTTGAGTTCTGATGAGTTTAGCTCAAATCGGGGCTTTAATCTCGAGAAACTCCTAAATAGTCTTTCAGGGTCAAAAAAGTGTTTCCCACCCAGAGCTAGAATAGACAGGAAGGGTGAGAGATTGTGAGTGAAAAGAGGGTGAGGCAGACAGTTTTTCCAATCTTTGCTGTCCTGGTGATCATTATCACGTTTGTACTTAAGATTCTCCAGCCTACGGCCATCTGTTCATCACATTTTCACCTCACAACGACCTCTGGTTTATTTTCCCCATCAGCATTCGGATGCTGTTCCTGGGAGGAAGCCAGAGGGGGGGAGCAGGACCCCCTCGGCCTGCTAGCTTGGTGACAACACAGGTTAAACTGTGAAGCTCTGAAGTAGTTTGACAGCATGACCTGTACTTCTCTGTCTTGTCAGAAAGAGAAACGTTTTTTTTATTGATCATAAGACAGGATCATTCTGTCTAATCACTGTTTTATCCTTAAAGTTTCCTGATTGTAAACTAGATCAAATGAATTCTGGCTGATACAAAGGTATTTATTCTATCTTGCTTCATGCTTTCATCTGCTTAAAAGACTAAGCAGCAAATTCACTTTAACTTTTTAACAGTTAATCTTGAGATTAATTTTAACTTTGAACATGGCTATGATTTTTAATGCCAGGCATACGTTAAAATAATTTCTGAATGATCCACCCCTTCCATCCCTCATCTTCTAATATCTCTTTGGAAGATGAATCTGGTTGGAAAACTTTGTGTTCTTGCGCACCTATTCTAATCATAATCAGTGTTTTAAATGAATTTAAATATTATCAATTTGTTGAAATGTATTTTATTTTGAACAACCAACACCATCGGCTTCTGTCTGTCTGGATGCAAAGCTGACTGGTGTATGTGTTGCTCCCAGTAGTGAAGGAAAACTGGAGACGGCATTCCAGTGTTACCAACTCAGTGACTACATTGCTATATTTGCTTTATTAGAAATTGATAATATTAGCTTTGTTGGCGTTTTTGGATGGATCCTAAACTTAACTTTGGGGTTTCCTGAAGTAAATCTGTCAATATTTCATCATCTAGCATGTATCATGACAGAGAATGGTCTAAGACTCCGAATGATAAAATAAAGCAACTTTAATATGGCTTAAGTTTAAAGTACTGGTCTCCCTTGCATGAAAAGGTGTATTGATGTTTGTACTTTTCTTCGAAGTAGCCTCTTAAATGTCCGTGCTTCCTGTGAATTCATTAAAACACACCACTGATGCTGAAAATAGCCAACTTTTAATCCTCTCTGTAACACGCTCCACTTCAAAAGGTGTCTCGTAGCTCTGAAAGTGCTCATTTATGGTGTGTTAACTAAATGGAAAATATCGGATTTTTGAGTGTCTGTGTGGCTAATCGCCTGTCGGAGTTCATCAAGCAGTAAATGATCAAATACTGTTTGACAGCTAATTTACTGGTGCATCCACTGGTGTCTGATCGGATGATACAACAGGGGAGGAAATATAGAGAAAATATAGGAATGCTTTGTCCACCAAACAGCCCACCCAGAATTTCTGCACAACCAATCATTGTGTCTAGCACGGAGGAAGAGTAGTGGTGATTTGGATCTTAGTGAGTCAACTCCTTTTCAAGTATTAGAGAAAACCAGAAAAACAAACATCTACATGTCTGACAGCAAAAACTTGTCCCAAGGGTTGTCAACAACAGAAAAATAATTTTCTCTCTCTTAATGCATAGTTCAGGGGCAATTTCCCAGTCTAGAACCTCAAACTCAATGCTATTCCTGACATTTAGAATTGAAAAAGCTTTCTGGATGGGAAGAAAAATGTCTTCAAACTTGGAAACCAAGTCCAGTGGATTGTTTTTAAATTTCCTTTTTAATTTTTTTTATTTCCCAGTCTATTTCAGTATCTTACAAGAGGTACGTACCAGTGTCACAGGGCCATTTTGTCAGGAGTCCCACACAACAAAATAAGACTCATTAAGATTAACAGAAACCTATAGAGATGATCTTATTAGATAAAGCCAAGGATGTGGAACACCAACATTAAAACCTCCACTATACCTTTAAATAATACTTTAGTAAAAGTATTTCTACTCTTACTTGATTAAATTTCTGGTTACTCTATCCACCACAGGTAACTTGAGCCATTGAAAAAGCGGCGCAAATAGAATAAATATTAGATTTTCTAGCTAAATATTTATTATTCTATCCTGAAATATGTTTATTGACTACTGCGAGGATTGGTACTAACTTTATGTAGACAGTCTTTTACCCGAATCTAATTTGAATTTGATTTTTAAGATAATTTTTATAATTCCTAGTTGGTAATGGAGGACCAGCTCTACCATATTTGGTAGACCCTCTAAGACACAGCCCTTCCTCATTTGCAAAATGAGGCAGAAATGTAAAAAAGACAGGCAGAAATAAATAGCGTAAAGAAATGAGAAGGGTAAAAAAATACAAAGGATGAATAAAACAGAAAAAAAAAATATTATAACATGCACATTAATAAATTACTTAAAAGATAAGCAACTCTGATAAATAAGGTTGAAGTGATTTATAACTATATTCAATCCAATTCAATTCAATCTTGAAGTTTATTTCTATATAGCCAAATTCACAACACATGTCATCTCAAGGCACTTTACAGTTCAAACTGTTCATCCAGTCAAAATTGATTCAAAAGTTTAGAGACTATAGGAAAACCAGTGGATTGCATTGACTCATTGACTCAAATACAATCCCCACACTAAGCATGCTTGTAGCTTACAGTGGAGAGGAAAACTCCCTTTAACAGGAAGAAACCTCCAGCAGAACCAGGCTTCAGTGTGAGCGCCATCCAAGGCTGAGGCCCACCAAGGTTCAAGGAGACAGAAGCAGAGATAGAAAAGCAGCGCTGTGTAAAAAGGGCGGCCCCGGCCCAGGAAACACACAGCCAGGCAGACGAGCTCCAAGGCAGCTCCCATGCCAGAGGACTAAGAGAGCACATCCACTCAGTCACGGTCAGAGAAACAGGACCACACTGGAAAACAGGCTGATCTCCAACATCTATAAACAAGGGTGTTGATAGGGAAGCAGCACAGCTGGATGTTTCTTTCCAGGATGACGCCACAGCCAAACAGGAACAGACGAGGCAAAGCTTCCTGAGGAAAAGCAGAGAGAGCAGAAGGTTAGAGATTGAACTAACAGATTCTGCAGAATAGGAGAACAGAGAGAGAATGAAGCAGAATGATGAAATGGGGTCCCTATGTCCTCCAAAAGTTCAAGCCTATAGCAGCATAACTATAGAGATAGCTCAGGATAACCTGAGCCACTCCCAACTATAAGCTTTATCAAAAGGAAAGTTTTAAGCCTAGCCTTAAAAGTAGACAGGGTACTTTCTGCCTCACGGACTAAAAACTGGTAGTTGGTTCCACAGGAGAGGAGCCTGATAACTAAAAAGATCTGCCTCCCATTCTACTTTTTAGAAATTTAGGAACCACTAGTAAACCTGCAGATTGAGAGCATGAAGTGCTCTGTTAGGAACATAAGGAACAATCAGATCTCTGATATAAGATGGAGCTTGGCCATTTAAGGCTTTTATATGTGAGAAGGAGGATTTTAAATTCTATTCTGATTTAACAGGAAGCCAATGGAAGAGAAGCCAGGATAGGCGAGATATGATCTCTTTTAATTTTCATTAGAACCCTGGCTGCAGCATTTTGGATCAGCTGAAGGCTTTTAACTACAGTTTGTGGACTTCCTGATAGTAAAGAATTACAATAGTCCAGCCTTGAAGTAACAAATGCATGGACTAGTTTCTCAGCATCACCCCTGGACAGGAGATTTCTAATTTTTGCAATGTTCCTCAGATGAAAGAAGGAAATTCTAGAAACCTTTTGATATGGGATTTAAATGACAGGTCCTGATCAAAAAATAACACCAAGATTTTTACTTTATTATCTGAAATCAGTTTAATCCCCATCCAAATGAAGTGACTGGCTAATCAGCTTCTTTTTCAGAGACTCTGGTCCAAAGACTATAACTTCTGTTTTGTCTGCATTCAGAAGCAAGAAAGTTAAGAGTCATCCAGGCTTTTATGTCTTCAAGACATGCCTGTAATCTATGTGTAATGGGTTAGCTTCATCTGGGATTTATAGACAGATATAGCTGGGTATCATCAGCATAACAGTGGAAATTAATCCCATGCTGTCTCTAATAATTCTACCAATTGGGAGCATGTATAAAAAGTAAAGAGAATTGGTCCTAGCACTGATCCCTGTGGTACTCCACAGGTAACCTTTTGAGCGCAGTTGAAGATCTATCATTAACATGAACAAACTGAATTCGATCAGATAGATAAGATTTAAACCAGTCTAGTGTTGTTCCTTTAATTCCAACAAAATATCTTCAAGTCTTTCTAAAAGAATATTATGGTCAACTGTATCAAATGCAGCACCAAGATCCAACAGGACAAGCACAGATACAAAGTCCATTATCTGAGGCCATGAGAATATCATTAGTGACTTTCACCAGAGCTGTTTCAGTGCTATGATGAGCTTTAAAAGCCAGACTGAAACTCTTCAAAAAGTTCATTATGGTGTAAGTGGTCGCACTGCTTGTTTGGCAACTACTTTCTCAAGAATTTTGGATAAGAAAGAAAGATTGGATATAGGTCTATAATTGACCAAGTCATCTGGGTCAAGAGACGGTTTCTTAAGCAGAGGTTTAATTACAGCAACCTTAAAAGCTTTAGGGTACATATCCCTGTACAGAGATAGATTAATCACATCTAAAATGGAGGAGGAGATCAAAGGGAATACCTCCCTTAAATAACCTGGTTGGAACTGGATCTAACATACAAGCTTTTGAAGGGTTAGGGATGAAGACAATGACTCTTTTGCTAATTCGTGAGAGTTCAACTGGATCAGTAAAGCAGCTCCAAACCCGGTTCAGATTCCATGACTACCTCAGGTACAATCGCGGATAGAGGGAGTGCTTATGATCTTATTTTTAATAAGATCAATCTTATTTTATAAAGAATCCCATAAAATCATTGTTGCTAAGAGCAGGTGGAATGGACGGTTCAACAGAGCTGTGGCTCTGGGTGAGTTTGGCAACTGTATTAAAAAGAAATCTAGAGATTATTCTTATTCTCCTCTATTAATGAGGAGAAGTATGCTGCTCTTGCTTTACAAAGGGTCCTCTTTATGCTGTGCTAGTAAACCATTTTTCCAGACTAGGAAAGGACTCTCGCAGGCCTGTGGAGCGATATTTTCTCTCCAGCTTCCTAGCATTTTGCTTCAAAGTAATGTAAGCAGCTCTGCATTAAACCAAGGAGCAAGCTTTCTATTTTAACGGGTTTCATTTTCAAAGGAGCTGCATGTGGTCTAAGGCAATACGCAGAGAACTAGCAACCCCATCAACAAAATCATCAACCTGTGAAGGGGAATAAGCTAAGCTTTTGCACTCTGCAGCACGTCGTAAAGGACACAGGAGCAGGGTAGCAGGTAAGTGAAGCAGATTCTTTAAAATTTATAACTGCACTATCTGATAAAGATCTACTAAAAATTGAACCTCTTGGGGATGAGAACTCTGTTAAAGTAATCCTGAAGGCTATTAGAAAGGGTCAGAGAGGACAGGGTTGTGGGAGGAAATACTGCTATTTCTTCACATTCTATGCCGTATGTCAAAGCACAAGATCCAAAGTATTAAGATGAGAATGTGTGGGACTATCCACATTTTGAACAAAGCCAATAGTGTCTAAGATAGCATTAAAGGCTGCTCTTAAGCTTGCTATCACCTTCAATGTCAGCATGGATGTTAAAATCTCCTTACTATGGTTTGACCTCTGTCAGTATTTAATACTCGTAATCAGAAAGTGAACTCTGGAAAACTCATCTAAAAAATTCAGAGTGTAAGACCGGTGACGCATACAAAGTTGCTACAAAAAGAAGAGGTTTTCTTGCCTGAAATTTGGATCAGGGAAATTATGTTAAATGTTCAAAAGAGTTGTAGGTATTAATTGTTTTGGGAGTAATCAGTAAGTTGCGACTGAAAGATTGAGCTAAATATACTCCTCCCATCCTTGTGAACTTCTGGGGATGTAAAATTTAAATAGTTTGAAGGAGTTGCTCTCATTTATGCTCACATAATCCTCTTTGCTGCAGCCAGGTTTCTGTAAGGCAAAAACGTCAATGTGGATTATCACAAATCAAGCTTCCACAATCTGTAGATTCTTAGAGGAAAAGCTTATCTTATGTTAAACAGACCGCGATTTAATTGTTTTAACTTTTCCAATTGGAGTTATTTTTGATTTTAATTAGATTATCATGATTTTACTCGCTTTGAGGGTCTTTGCTAATTTATTAGATTTGGTGCGTGGGCAAAACATGTCTGGATAAATTAAGGGGGTATGGGTGGCTTTGGTAGAAACTTTTTAGAGATGTGTGTTAAACTACAACTCTGCTTCTGGTCTGCACCCTGAATTGTTGGTCAGGGGTTTTTGGAGGGATAATAAAGCATGTGTGGCCAGATTCCTAGAAAGAAGAGGCTGCACCATCAAGTGGGGTGGATGCAGGTGCTCTCCGAGGAATCCAGACCAGGCTGGTTATTAATGTAGCCCCACGTTGTTTTCAGGACACCACCTAAGACAACCAGCGGTTGAATAATGGCGACTTATCATTTCAGAAACTTTGTAACACTAGATGCTTGAATCAGGGGAGGGACCAGGAAAGTGCGAGGTCGTCCCATTTTTTTTGGCAAACTTTACACTGAAGCTTAGCAATTTTGTGTGCGCTCAACGACGGGCGTAACCGGGTGTCATTACCACCAGCGTGAATAACAATCTTACTGTATTTAACCTTATCCTTAGCCAGTAGTTTCCAGGTAGGATTTGATGTCGCCCGTTCTGGCCCCGCAAACATTTGACTATGGTCCCTGGTGTCTCTAATGCCACGTTTCTGACTATGGAGCTGCCAATCACCAGGAGGGCTTCTCAGTGGGTGTGTCACTGAGTGGGGAAAACCGGTTAGAAACGTGAACGGGTTGGTGGTGACCAGTGGGCGAGATCCACGACTACGCTTTCTGCGTACAGTTACCCAATCGCCTGGCTGCTCAGGCACTTTTGGAGGACAGCTACGTGGGGGGCCTACTTTAACTCCTGGATGTTCAACAGCCTGAAGCCTGGATTCTAACTCTGACACCCCTGCCTCCCAAAGCTAAAAAATACTACACTTATTACACATCCCATTATCACTAAAAGGAGGCAGAGGAATAACTGAACATCTGACACAGAGAGCAGGGAGAGAGGAGAGGGAAGAAGGAAGAGTTGGAAAAAGAGTCAAGGGAGGGAGAGAGAGAAGCCATAGCAATGCTAAGCTAGGCGCTAGCCTGGGCTAACTACTTCTTGCTATCAGAAATAAAACTGTGTGAAACTGACAAGTGCTCAGTAGAAAAGTGCAGCAGAAGGTGCTATGTTTTAAAGTAGTCAGTTAGAGTTACTTAGATACAGAGATATCACAGAGAAAATAACTTAACTTCAGATGGAGATCCTCTGAACAGCTGCACAGTCAGTTAATCCAAACAGGAAGTGAACAGGTCCAAACTACAACTACCAAAAAATCCTAGCTTTTTTTGTGTCACAACAAAGCTAAACAGTTGATATGGGAGCCAGCTTTGGAAATAACCTTATGCTGTAGATAAAATCAAACTTGTTTGGATCCAGAAGGAGATGCAGTAACTTTAAACTGTGCTATTACTCCACATCATTAATGCTGCCCTGCATTATGTTCAGTGATTGCTCAGTGATAAAAGCAGCAAAGAAGAGTAAACTATTTAAAAAGCTCAAACAAAATGGACATACCATCAATGTTTAGTCAAAAAGACTGCAGGAGTCATACAGATGATATTTCACTGCACTTATTGACTAAAAACAAACCACCAGCATGTTTTAAGCTATTAAAAAATAAGCTTAAAAAATAATCAGGCAGAGCTCAATGGTAGCTGCTATATCTCACTTTTGTTTTCCAATTTCATGCCCAAGCAGTCATCCCATGTTGCAGAGTATACTGCACCATTCTGCTCACGTAAGATTTATAGAAAACATAAAACCGATAACTCCCACCTAAAATCGGCGTTCCCTCCTACGTCTTCATTGCTGAGGTTGTTCATCTCATTTACAGGCAGTTTTATTTCTCTTTACTGTACATGGGACAGACTACTTTTATAAAAGAAAAAGGAGGATGTCTTTTTTGTGTCAGACAAGTGTAATATACAGTTCTATTAAAACTGATACTCTAAGATGCAAATAAAGTTTGTTTTAGATAAATCATATTCTTAAAGCTGTTGATGATATGAACAAATATTTACCTTTTGTTGAAGTGGTTTTCATGTAGCACCAACAAAAGTTGGATACAGATGTTTCTTCTCATGATTTTTATCTAAGGTCTGACCCCAAGATGCAGAAGACCAAACAGAGAGACCAGGGAAAAGTTTAAACAGGTTTATTTAGTAATGATGTGATGAATCCAGTGCTGCTCTGAGCACTGCTCAACAGGCACTGAAAGGCGAGGGGAAGACACGGTAAGTTCAGGCTCAGTGGGAAATTTGAATCTTTGGTTTGCATAGGCGGAAAAGGTTGCAGACTCACTTCTCCAGGGAAAGGTGTTCTTTATGGAATCCAGACTGTTAGGATGTACCAGAGATTGTCTTGTGTGGTGATGGGTGGACTGGGTTACTCAGACTGCGGTTGTTCCCTGGTGAATGGAGAAGCTGACTGCCACTCCGATTTCCTGCGGTACTTGAACGGGCTGCGGTGCTGATGAAACCTTTGCTTGGTGTGAAGCTCAAACTTCCTCTTGGGGAAAGTGGGTCCAAACTTGCTCTTGGGGAAAGTAGGTCCAAACTTCCTGTTAGGAACCGCAGCTCAGTTAGAAGCTCAGTTGAACCTTCCAGAGAGAGAAGGACCGAACAATTCCAGTTTGCAGGATGACTTCCTGGCGAGAGGCAAAGACAAAAACAAAGTTAAGAGAATCCAAAACTGGCAAACAAAAACTCAGGTTAGGCTCTGCTAAACTACGCATGGCTAGAGTACTCTGTATTGGCAAAACAAAGACTTAGGTTAGGTTAGACCCTGCTAAACTAAGCATGGCTAGAGTACTCTGTATTGGCAAACACTCTGGCGTCGAGGTAGTGGCAGTCAGCAGCTTAAGAACACTCCACAGGCAATGAGGCAATGAGCTGCAGGTGTGCAGGGAGACCCAATGAGGACGGTGCACCACCTGGTGGAGGAGGAAAGGAAACACAAAAACAGACCACACCAACTGGATTCCTGACATTTCTGATAATTTAGGGGTTTCAATTATTCACAAATGTTAGAAGTTGTAAAATCAGGTGCAAATATTAATACTTTAACCCACACACAGTTTAACAGTTTGAACATAGAACACACATGCTTTGGGTAGCTATCTACCAGCTTCTGGAATGAATATAGATTAGCTGGTTTCAGGGAACCGAGGGGTGGGACTGAGAAATTTGGGCCACATTAATTAAAAGTAAGTTCATACATAAGCAAACTTATGAAGACGGGCAGGCTGAGGTAGAATAATTATGAAAGTTTAATGGAAAAATAAGCTTAAATCCAAAAGATGTCATGAAACGAGGACAGATGGACCCAGTATTCAAGGAGAGACAGTCGGTAGGAAAGTTCAAAAAGGTTTATTAACAAAAACTAAAGTGGACCTGTGGCTCACGGACACTGCAGGATGGGGAGCGGGGCACCGCCCAATCACAGAACTCTGGTTTAACAGTCCAGTCCTAGAATGTCCCCAAGTACTGCAGTCTCAGAGGACATGCTGGAAGCCGATCCTGGTCAGGGATCCAGAACAGACAGGAACAGACAGGGACAGGATCCAGATCAGGCAGGAACAGAAACAGGAGGCAGGATCCAGACTTCCAGGCATCCACAGGCTCCCAGGAGGGTTCAGAGTCTGACAAGGTCCAAAAGCGTGACCAGGTGGTCACGCACAGGAGCAGACAGGATCAGGTGCAGATGAGCAGACTCAGTGGAAGAGGGTAGCCGAGACAGGATGTGGAACCAGAACTTGATGCAGGACCTTAAAACTGGTCTTCAACTTGGAGCCAGGCTTACTTGGAGCCAAAAACCCAGAGGACTCAGCAGGGGAGGAACAGTGGACGATTAGGAAACGAGACAGACACAAAACCCTCTTTCCACTGGCCGCCAGGATCCAGGACATGAACCAAGAAAATAAACTGAACAGACAGGCTAACAGAAAAACAGTTAATGATCTGGCACTGAATGCTCAGGCTGAACTGAATATAAACTAGAGGAAACAGGTGAGAGGAATAAATTATAATTGAGGCAGGGAGGGAAAACGACAGGTGAAAGGAATGACTAATTAAGGGAGAGCAAACAGGCCAGATCATGACAAAAGATGGTTATAAACAGGATTGGTGTGGAAAAAAGGCATGATAAGAGTTGCTCAAGGAAACACGGTGTGGGACCAGTATTCAGTCGTGAAGGGAGAAAACTAACTGGTAAATGGTAAATGGCATGTACTTATATAGCGCCTTTATTCAAGTTAGGAGACCTGACCAAAGCGCTTTACACTACATTCATTCACACACACACTCACGGTGGCAAGCTACATTGTAGCCACAGCTGCCCTGGGGCTCACTGACAGAAGCGAGGCTGCCGTACACTGGCGCCACCGGGCCCTCTGACCACCATCAGTAGACAATGCAGGTGAAGTGTCTTGCCCAAGGACACAACGACAATGAAATTCGGAGTCGGGGCTTGAACCGTCAACCCTTCGATTACAGGGCAAACTCCTACATCCAACGCCACTGTCACCCATAAAACTGAAACAAATATGTGTTAAAGGACATCAGCAAAAAAGGCTGATAAGCAGGTGAAATGATTCTGTAGCAAAGAAAAGCAAGGATGGTGGAAGCTGGGTGTGATTGGAACTGCCACATTTGTATAACTTTTGTTCTTTGTAGGTATGTTGTTGGTGGCTGTATTCCTAATTTGACCAGCAGTATTTATGTGTAGAGCCATAAATACTACTTTATGTGTATTGTAGGGAGGGAGCAATCTTAAGCTGCCTCCCTACCCTGGATAGTGTTCTTACTGTTGGCCCTGTGAAAGGTGAAAGATAGGAGCTACAGTAGGAGCTAGAGGTTGTTTCTCAATTAATTGTGCATTTTCATGTGCATTTGTGCTTGTGAAACATCATCAGCCTCAGCCCTAGTACGGTTCCAATTCACAAGAACACAAAACTCCCCAGATGTTGTTCTCGCCCCTAACTCTATGCATCAGAGCAGACCTATGTGTTCTCAAGTTCTCGAGTGTACTGGACAGCTGTCCCAGCATGCACCGCGGCGGCAGCGTCTTGCAGTAGAGCGCTCACGGAGCTCAGAGATTAAAGTTAAAAGTTCTTTTTTCAGTTACTGTTGTTATATAAAAGTTAATTTTAAGATAATTTGAGGTGAGAACATTATCATTTAAAGCGCCACTATATGGCCCATTTACTGATTTAGTGCCTAATTTAAAAAAAGTTCCGATGTTGAGAGGACCGCGGCGACCAGCGGACCTCCGAGGGTAAGGGCAGGCAGGTCTAATCCTAGCCCATCCCCAGCAGCCCTCTCTCGGTATAGCCGCCTGTAAAGGACTGCTGGCTCTGATGGTGATTTTTTTGTTTTATTTGGCAAACTCTTCATTTGATTTGTGTTTATCCGACTGTGTTAATTATTATTCCCCCACTAAAAGAAAAAAGAGAGAATTTATTATTATGTAGAGACTATTAATAACAGGTGAAATGCAGCTCCAGACGAGCCGAGTATGTGGTGACGTCACGAGTACGCTTCTGTTCCAATAGGCCCAGATATATGCTGTGCGCTCCCGTTCTCCCCAAGTCCTTACTTTCGTGTGTTCTTGTCAAGAACGTACTTGTCAAGAACACAAGTCCGTATTTGCGTTCTTGTGAATTGAAAAGCAGCCACAATTTTAGGTACTCTGAAGATCTGCCACTTTATGAAACATAATGGAAAACTCAAAAATCTGGTTCATCCTTGGGTGCAATTTCTAAATGCCTGAAGATTCATTCATCTTTTTAAACAATGCATCATTACATACTAGAACCTATGGTAATGACCATGTTCATGATGAAAAGGTGGTAACTTTTAACTGTACTCTTGTTGGTGTTTTAGTATTGCTTTTAGCCATATAAATTGATTTAACTTGAATATTAGAATTGAGTTTGTATGATTTTTTTTTTTTTTTTAGCTTTTTGGCCATTTTTTTTTTTTAAGATTTAGCAAGGCTAGAAAACCATTGTGTTTTTCTCATTATTTGTTCCTTTCTTTGTCTTTGAAATATAATTATGCTTTCATGGAAGAAGAAGGTCAAACATTTTGCAAAGTAATCCTTTCCAATATGGGAGTTGAATATTCACCCACAGTTAGCTTCTAAGTTACAGTTTGGTTTTATCTAACTCAACTTTCTTATGAATATTATTCCTGCTTTTCATTTTCTACTTCCAATCCGTTGATATGATTGCTTCTCTTGCTGCAGAATGATTATTCAGTCAGATTTGGAGAATATGTTTTTCCTGTACTATGTGTCCATTAAAAACCCTCAGGGAAGTAATTACCTTCACTCCTTACAGGGAATTATGTGGTTAGATTTGAAAAAGAAACAAAAAAAGTCAGTTTCATACAGTTTATGCTCTTCTATGCTGTCTAACTTTGCTCTGTTTCATTTACATCTTTATCCTCGCTACATTTCCCCCAATCTGTTCTCTTTGTCTGCAGGGCCAGTATTGTTCAGAAAAGAGTCATCTATTTCCAGGATCAAGGTTCACTCACCATTCGACTTTGTGAGAAAGGTAATGACAGCTGCCTAACTTCTCCTAGACTGTCTTTTGCTGTCCGTTTTTCCTACATTCCCTACATCATGGAATTAAAATAGCATTCACCAAACTTAAAGATATAATGGAGGATGTTAATTTTCCGAGCGAAGCTGATCATCAAAATAAGTGGTCCTCCTAATTTGCTTCAATCATTCTGGAAGATATGTTAATGTACGGCCCTTCTTGCGTGCATCCCTCCCCATTTTCACTCCTCATTTCAGTCTGACATAGTAGAAAATGTGCAAATTTTCTTTTGGAAAGTAAGCTTGTATGAGCTGAAGCAAACAGCAATTCCTTTAAAACCAAGTGTGCACAAAGAGAAATGAGCTGTGTGCACACTGTCACGCATGCTTTACCAGGCTGCCGGGGTTGTGTGCATATTTTTTTAAAGTAGAGAGGGCAATTTTTTTCAAAAAATGTGGCAGGAAATCCTCCACCTGTGACCTTTACTCAGTCATTGTTAGATTTGTATGTTGAAATTAGTTCTTTCTTCAGAAATATCTATCTTTTTGCTGATTACATATTGATCTTAAATGTCTTTATTTTATTGTATTTCCTTTCAATTTTGCATGAAGTAGCCTGTTTTTCCCTGAGTTACAATGATTTTTATAAAGTTACTTGCCCAGTCTTGTCTTTAATGGAAAGAGGAGGCCTGATAGGTTTTGGCCCTTCTCTTTGTTGTGTGCTTTATTTCAAATTTTTGTAAATTGTAAATTTAATCAATTTGTTTTTTGTTTTGTTTTTCTCTAGAAAATCTACTTTTGTTTGTCAAATATCAGGTGTGACCACGGGATGTTTTTTAACCAATGCATTTTATTCACCTTTGTCCACATTTTAAACTCAAACATCAGATTAGGTTCATTTCTGTTTAAAATCTAAATTGCAAAAGATTTGTAGTTTGTTTTTTAGTTTGTTTTTTTTCCCCCATGTTTACAACAAACTGCATTAAACAACCTAACCAGCTTTTGCTGACTGCAACACTGTTAATTGTCTCCTGTGGGGAACATATTGTTGTGGTTGTTTATTATTAAAAGGATTTTCTTTCCATTTATGGATTAAATCTCACAGGTTTTGAAAAATATCTCTAATATGTGTAATCCCTGATTTATTGTAAGAATGCTCTTACTTTCACCGTTCAAGAGATGCTTTTTAAACGTTAATGTTTGTGATGGAATATGTTTTTATGGGTCAGTCCTAGGACTAAATCAGCAACATGGGTGGTTCTATACAGGGTCCAGAAGGGGCCCCTGTTATGGACCCTGTACTAAAGATTTAATATATAATAAACTCATGATAAATAAATGATAATATGCACTGGAACAGGATCATAAATGATATGTCTCTTGGACTAGTTTAGCTGATGTTTTTTTTTTTTTTTTTTTACAGTTTTATGTTAACATAGAAATTAAGCTGTTGCACTTCTAGCTTTAGTAATTTTAAGATTTGATCACCATTTTCATCTGCTTTATCTAATGTTTGCGGAGCAGCAGATAGCTTTCTGGCTCACTCTTTGCTTAAATTTTGTTGTTCAGTACCCCCATTAAAAAAAAACACTGGCCTGGATCCCAATTAAATTTGGTCTAAAAGCATCGCTGATCAGCAGATATTGATTTTCTCAGATACAAACAGGACTGGTTTGGACACTGTAAAAGAGTTCAGTTATTTTGTTGCCCATAATTTCATACTAACCTTTCTTCATGTCTGTTTTTAAGTTGTTTGCCTGCATCATTCAATTTAGTTGCCTATAATTTATGAGCTTCTTTGTTTTGATTGATTGAATGTGTGAAATAGTGGGTTTGTTTGCAATAACATGTCAAAATGTCACTTCAGTAGGACCATCATGAATATATTTCCTTACAGTAAGAATTTATTATCTGCATTTAGTCAATAGATCTGGCTAAATAGCCGAAATCTAACAGACAAAATGAATATATCACAAGGGAATCTATGTGAGATTTCAGTTTGCCACCACAGAGCAAAGAGAGAGATTTTATATTGGCTATATATTGTCACAAAGAGGAGTGCTCAATCATTCTTTAAGCTCTTAAAAGAAACCAAACAGTCTGGTTAGGTAATAAACTAGCAGGATTTTCTCAGCTCACTTGCAAACATTTATTGTACAATAAAAACTGTCTGTGGTTGAATTGTTTTCTCATAGGAATCCTGTCTTTATATACATTTTCATTTCACACTGAATTCAAATTTTTCATGCTATTATCCAAGTCAGTCAAGGCATCCTATCAGTTTAGGTTCCTTAAAGTTTGACTCTTTCTGCTGCTACTGAGATATCAGGAGAAAATATCCATTCATTAATTGGGCCATATATAAATACTTAAATTATTTCCTTGACCTCGCTTTCAGAATCTTTTGTCCAGGTCAAAATTGGAATATTTATGAATAAGTTATGGCTAGAATTTCATTGTAATAACTTATTTCTCCCAATTATTACTCTGTGACTGTGATGGAGGGTGAAGGAGCACAGCGAAGATGTTTTTTTTTTTATCAAAATGAAAGGATCAAATACAGAAAACACTTAAGATATTTTTAGGCACCTTTAAAAAAAAAAAGGGGGTTTATTCATCTGTTCATCCATTGTTGTCCTAATTCCAGCACAGACCAGATCCAGCCAGCACCTCTTCCCTGGACTGATGCTTCAATTACCCGCTGTTAGCTTTCAGAGCTAGTCGCAGACAGCCGGCCGAAAGCACCAGAAAGTCACTGGTTTCATGTTTGGTCTGAACACACCAGTAGGAAATTCATGGAACTTGTAATATTCTGGTACTTATGAGATCAATACATGACTTTAGTTTCACAAACAATATCCTTAGTTAAAAAGTGTAAAATCAAACTTATATGACTGGCTAATCATCAATGAATATAAACTATAAATAAATACTTGTGGTGTCACAAAGTTAAGAGATTATAAGCTACAACCTAATCTGATGATAAAACATAAAAGCACAAATTTACAAAAAGCAGGTGACAGTTCACTGCTAAATTATTGCTAAATACTTTTGAAGCTTTTTCAATTATTTCATTAAAGGGTATTGATTCAATGTTGTCGTAGAAGTACTTTTTAATTTTGAGTATCGCATTTCAGAATAAATCTTAATGTTTTTCAGCTGATCTGAATTAATTATAGTGATGCCTGTACCACTAATCATCTTTTCCTTTGTAGTTTGACCAAAGCAAACACTTGTGTTTGAAAAGACTGTATTCACATATATTTGTAAAACCTTTCTTATGTAGTATTTTTCCCCCTGAGGTTTAATTCCAGGTATATATTATCCTGTTTGTAAAACACCTGCATACATTACCTAAAAGTTAGCCAAGGGAAGTGATGAAAAAGAAGTGGCACACAAAAAATGGTGATTATTTGTAAATATGGAAAGAAGGCAAATGTCAAATATATAACAACATCAGGAATTTTCTACTAAAACTGTTCCTTTTACCTTTAAGACAATCAATAGAAAGTTCCCATCGTGTAGTGGTTGGAGTTTTTGACCCAATGGCATAACGACAGATACAGTTATGCAATTCTCAGTAGTATATGATCACACACGGAAAAATAGTGAATGCGCATCTTGAAACATGGCCCATACATACACATTTGATCATTCTCCACCTTCACTGGACATGGATATAAGTACATTCTGATGTAAAATGAGTCTTATCGGGCTCACTCCGGTTACCTTTAGCTTCCATCCACAGCCCCTCCTCACCCACCCACTTCCATTCATCTCCTGGTCACAATCTTTAATCACTGTAAGCAGCAACGTCCTTACCTCTCTTTGGTTCTTTAAAAAGAACGTATGTTTGGTTTTCGGGGACTATTTTTCAGTTTTTCCAGCAGCTCTTTCTTTTCCTCTTTTTCTTTCTTCTGAAATTTGCTTAAGTACCCTCTTTTTGGTATCCCCTACACTAACACATTGTACATATGCCAGTTATGTAAGTTTTAATCATACGCTACCCATACCCATAATTCCAAGTCTTAACTGAAAAAATAAAATACCAAATACACGTTCTTGTTAAGATCTTTATTGCAGTTTGAAACAAATGAATGTATTTTTTACCAACCGTCTAATGAAACTACACACAGTTATTAACATAGTATTTAAAAGTCCCACTGCCTGCATTGCTACTGGTGTCGTGTATAAACGGCTCACCATCATGTTGAAATCTGGCATGTAAATGCGGTAAAAATACAGTCCGGTGCGGTCAGTCTCCTCAGTATCAGGTGGGTTTAAGAGGAACTTTTCACACCACTACACCGGCAAAGAGACCTCCTAGTCTACAATTACATAGGGGGCCTACCAGGTGTCAGTGACGGGGCCCCGAAGAGGTTGTGGGCCCGTGAGCAACTGCTCTCTCTGCTGACCGATAATTACCCCATAGCTTTGACCTTGATGACTTCTAATCCTGGTTACTTTAAAAAGGATGTTTGATGTACAAATTTTACCAACTCTGCCATATTGAGTTGCTGTGGTGATCAATGAACACCGGAGCCCCTGAAAGGGCCCACTTTCATGCAGAAGTGTTTGAAATAGACTATTACAGTAGATAGATATTCTTTTGAAATTAATTTCATATCAAATGAATGTAAAACTGACCACTTTCAAAGAGTAAATCATCTAAACCATATGAGAGAAGCGACATATGAAGTGCTGACAGGCTTGAATTTATTGCGTTTTTTCTTTTTATTTTCCTAATGGGAACATTATAGGTGATTAAATGCTGTTCAACATGGTCATACTTTAATTGTAATCAAAAATGCTTGAAGTTACAACCTTTAAAAACTCATTGTTGGTCTCATCTGGTCAAAGCACACAGCTGCAGTTCAGTCCAAACTGAGGAAAAACTAGGGATAGCCAAATTTACCATTCAGGTTTTGGGTGTGGTTTCAGTATACACCTTAAAGCTTTTCCCAGTCTTGTTTATCAGAATTTAGATGATGTTAAACTTAATAATTATTCACCTAACTGTATATGGGCCTAATAATGAAGGCACTATTTTCCTATACCCTTTTCCTACCTTCTATGGAGCAGCATATATCTGCGTTATTAACTAACATGTTCTTTTGTCTTTCCCCTTTTTAGAAGTAGCTCAGTGAAAATAAGCCATGATTAGTCTGTTTTTTAGGGAATTAGTATTAATATTCGTTATTTTTTAGGGAATGCAGTGATAACCTGCATTTTGACTAAAAACTTCTCAGCAAAATGTATTTTAGATAACTTGTGTTATGGGAGAAGAGAAGGTGTTGTCCTGATGCAAAAGATTTGTCCAAGCTCAACAGCTATTTCCTGCTTAAATAGTTGATAAAATAATATGCTTTGAGAATAAAAGTCTAATAAATATGTTGTAGTGATTAATTTTGTGTGAAGTCAAGTCATTGTATGCCTGTTTACTGTTTGGCTTTAAGCAACAGGTTAACAGTATAAATATCTCCATATTTATATTAGTTGTGATCCAGTCTGGTCTGTCAAAGCTTTAATGTTTGACTCCTTGTATTTATTATCTTTCACATGGTGTCCCCCTGCAGAGCGTGTTCTTGGTGAAGTGACTGAAGTACCTGCCATTGAATGCTGCGCCTGTGGAACGGCCAAATACAGACTCACCTTCTATGGCAACTGGTCAGAAAAAATACACCCAAAAGACTATCCAAGTGAGTCATTGCAACAGGCTTAGGCAGGCACCTACAGCTACAGCTACTCTGTGGCTCATCAGGATGATTCAGGTTTTTTGGGGATTTTTTTCAATCACATTTGCTGTACTCCAAAAAAAAAAAAAAAAATTAAAGCAGTAATGAGGAATTACTCTGATATTAACTACTAATCAGGGATACCGTTTGCTTTAAACTTTTACACATGAACTGATATCCGTACAGAGAAAAAAGAACCTTAGATTTTTATATGGAGTGAATTTTGTTCTAAAATTGGTCCAAAGAGCACATTTTGTGAATGGAAATTTGAGAACAGTTGCAATCAAGATATGAAACTTTAAAAACGCTCCTTTTTCAGATTTTACCTTTTCTTTTCTTTTTTTTATGTTTAATTTCTTTTCATACATCTTTTTTTAGACATTTTTCCAGGGTTCCAGATTTTATATGTTTTAGTTTTATAGTTTTTCAAATTTCTCTTTTTCAGAATAAGTTTACCAATTGCATTCTTTTTAAATTGTTTTAGAGATCACATTCTCTCCATTTCAAGCTCTATAAAAATGCTCCATCTTGACCTATAAAACTCAATCTGAAAAAAAAGGAGATTTTGAAATTATTTTAGAATTATTTTAGAATATAAAAAAAAGTCCGCTTAATAAGAAAAATCTAAGAACATTTTATTTCTGGAGTGCATATCTTAATTTCCATATACGATACATGTCCTTTGCTTGCAACAATAATGGAACAAAATTTACTCCATACATTTCCCCTGATAGGTTATCACTGGGCATGTGAAAAATGTAAAATCGGTAAAACACAGTTGCATTTTTGTAACATTCATTTGTTACAAATAGAATGAAAACAATCCTTTGTTTTTTTCATGAATTTTTTTTAATGGTTTTTTTTCCCCAGATTTTTTTTTTTTATGGTTTTTTTCAGGATTCTTTTGTCAAGCATCACATTAGTTGTTGATTATGAATAATTTATTGGATTTATTGGAGTATTTAAACTTTGTGTAGTTTTCTCTAAATTGTTACAACTTTACTACCAATGCTTTTACACAAAAGACAAAGATCCTAATGTTTGATCAATTGTGAGTTGTATACAATGAATTTAAATGTGGTCCTCCATTAAGAAAAAAACAAATCTTGGTTATCAACCATTTTCATCTTTGTGTTACTGACAGGGAGCCATGCTACGGTTCACCCGCTTTTACAAGTTACACTGCAAAAAATATAAAGTCACTTTTTTCTAAAAATAAGTGAATTTTTTCTTGAATTGAGGAGGAAAGGCTGATACTGTGCCAATGGAACAAGACAATTTACATTTAGAATAAGAAAAAGCAAAAGCATTGTTTTATTTCAAGTGCATATTATCTAATAATTTGATTTTAGGAGTAAAAATACTCATTCCATAGGCAGATCCTCTTGTTTACCCAGTCAAATTAAGGGTAACTACACTTGATTGAAGACATTTTTACTCGTTACTAGATAGTTTTTGCAGTGTAGGTAAACAACTCGGTGCTAATGTTCCTGTCTCCTTTAGGACGTGCCAACCACTGGTCTGCCCTGATTGGTGCATCACACACCAGGAGTTATGTGCTGTGGGAATACGGTGGCTATGCTAGCGAGGGAGTTCGACAGGTAGCTGAGCTTGGCTCCCCCATCAAGATGGAAGAAGAGATTCGACAGAAGGTAGGGCTAAACTCACCTGATACCTGTAAGGCACCAGCCATATAAATACTGTCCGGTTGCTTCGTTTTGGTTTTGTCAGATATGTTTGTTTAATCGTTGTGTTTTAATGTTTCTGCTGTTTTAATTCCTTGGTTGTGCTTTGAGTTTTCTTCAATAACACTCTTATATACTGTCCACAAAATCATCGGTACTTGTAAACTAACCAATGTTTTCTTACTGAACCTCTATGTATGTTTAAGTGTAGCTCTGATTGGCAGGTTTACTGAAAACCTTTAAAGAAAGAAATGCTTTTAACAGCTTTTATGATGTTTATCAAAACAGGAACGGTGAAAAATGGTGGAAATGATTGTTGATGGCAAATGGCAACAGTAATGGACTGTATTTAAAAACCTTTTACTGAATACAAAAGCACATTCTATAATGTTCTTTTCACTCAAACACAAAACAGCAACAAACAGACCCCGAAACTGTCAGTACAGCTGTTGCCTCGCACTCTTTTCTACATGTTAAATAAAAAGAATTGTCAACTGTTTTACTCCACGAAGGAAAACTTTATGGTTGAGACAAAATGATGGTAATAAATGAACGATGAACTTGTTTTGTCAAAAGATGTTCTCCCCATGAACCAGTACTAATGAACATGTCGCATGCATGCTGCAAATGTGTCCCGGTTCGACATAGATGTGCAGCCACTCGCGTTCTTTCTTCTGCTGGCCCTCAGAGGTGTGGGCTGGACATTTCAGAGAGAACAATAGGGAGTTGTTAGAGGACTGTTGGTGCGGTGTGTGCCTGTCAGGTCAGGTTAGAGCCGATGTGTGGAGACATTATATCCTGACAGACAGCCCTAACACCTCTCTTGGCGGGTTCTGTCTGTCTCAAGAGTAAAAAAATAAAAAAAACTACCAGAGGACAATAAAAACTTCAGGCTGTTTTATTGAAAAATAAGATGGCTTCATTCTGTATTACAGGCTGGAAAAGTACCTGCTGGAAAGAGAAGTTCACTCCCGCAGTAGAATTTCAGCAAACCTCGTGGATGATCTGTTTTGTTCAATTTGGACTCCTAAACAAAAAAACCTAGATGGTAAAATTAAGTACTTAAGAATCTGTCAGGTTCAGTCGATGGTAACGATGTAGAAATAGAAAGCAGGCAAAGGTACAGTAGCACCCATTCAATATGGCCCCTCCCAGTCAAAAGCCAGCAGTGTGGCAGCAAAATCCCCTCAGACTTCCAGCCACTGGAGTGACCCCCTCTTGCATGTTTTTTTTACTCTGACTCCACCCTTTCACTGAATTACAGGGTCTGACCAGGAGAAGACGCTTCTCTTTAAATCTTAATATCCACAATTCATGACAGAATATTTTAGATTGTTAAAAATGAATTGTAGAGGACAAGCCAAGGATCCATCAAGGAAAGTGGGGAAATTGTGAATGGCCACTACTGCAAGTGGAGAAAGACATTGTATACTGTAGAGGAGTAAGGAAGAACAGGGTTAGGTGTTTTCTTTAAGAATTGAAAACATGGCAAACACACAAGGGCTCAAATACAGAAAAATACCACTTTTTCAATTCACAGAGATGTCGGAGTTCAAACTGGGTGAACATTGAAAGGTCTGCAGTAAGGTGGGAAGCCGACATGGGTCAGTCTTAGCTGAAAAATCCCAACCATCCAGAGGAGCAATCAGCTGTGGTGAAATGTGGACAAAGCCTTAAGACCCGCATCTCCAGCCAAGTGCTGTTGGCACTCCTATAACTAACAGAGCTAAGCCTTCAACAACAACAGCAGGGCTGCAGACAGAGACACGGGTAGACAGAAGAATGACAAGACCTGAGAGCTTTCCCTGTAATGATGTAAATACAAAGCCCGGCGATGTCTTCCACAAAAGCACTTCCTTAGACAGCTCTGCACTTTGCAGCACAACCTTATGCATGAAAACATCTGCTAACAAAACGAAATTACCTGTGAGAAATTACACTCAGGTGTTTTCTGGAAGCAAATATTTAGCAGCTGCATATGATGTTGACATCATTCTAATGTAAACTTTGAAAGAACTGATGGGAAAGTTTGTATTTGCTTCATAACTCATCAAGGTCGTGACTTTAACAAGTTTTCTTTGGTTTAAAGTCTTAAGTTTAGCTTGAATAATAAAACTCTCCATCAAACACTCCCTACAAGGTATCCTAACACTAATTTCCAATGAACATAACATATCATGTACAGACCCGTGTAAAAGGTGTGTGATTTCTGAAAGGCTCCAGGCATTACGTTGTACTGCAGTGTGTGCAACATTACACACAAGTCAGACTGGATGGCAAGCAGTAACCAGTCAAATGTGCAAGAATCCGTCAGCTTATTGATGTCTTAGGGCGGACATTCTGTACTGCACTTCTCATGGATGGCAAATGCACTCTTATAAAAGTAGGAGCTGGCACTCAAAGAGGTACAGGAATACAGGCATCTCAATGAAAATATCATTAACTCACTTTTCTTTTTACCTCATAATATATAAAGTAATTAAACTGAGTATTCTTTCAAGCAATTATCATTCTGTTTGATGACAGAAATGGTGGATGACTGGATGAAGTATGAACAATCAGACAAAGGAACTTTAAAAAACAGTGCAGCGATAAGGTGACAGATCAACGGTGAGTATAGCAGAAGAAACACTCAATGAACCATGAGGCTTTTCAGTTTGAATGCTCAAGAGGAGTATTATAAGAATCAGGCGAAACTAATCAGACTTATTCAGAAATGCTGGGAGAGAATCATGGGAGGCATTTGGGAAGGTGACTAATTATCCTATTAAACACAAAGGCAGTATTTCTGGCAGACAATCTAATGCAATCCTCACAGAAAACACTAAGAATTTAAGTCATACTAGGGTCACACAGGGCTTCATCCAATCTTATTAATGGAAGGTTCAAAGGTTCAAATGTAGAACCTTCTATTGTAGTTATAACACTTTCACTATGGTGTTTATTTGAGCAAACCAGTCTGACTTAAACCTAATAGAGAATCTATGGGTTGTTGTCAAGAGGGAGATGAAGTTCACCAAAACTCACTCTTGTGAAGCAGTTATTAAAAAGAGACCTTTCTTTCATTAACACCGTAAGCCGGGCTTTTACTGTACGATTTTTGCCTTTTTCGGGACGCCTTTTCAGGCATTCGAGAATTTTTAGATCGGGCCAACTTCTCAGCTTGGTTGTGAAAGTGCTAAAGGGGGTAATCGAATATATCAGCCTCTCACGAATTACCCATCAGGAATCGTGGGGTCTGGAGAAAATCACACGTTTGAAATTCAGTCGGCCGTTTTGGGCAAATTGCTCGGTGCGCAAACACCGTCGCCTTTTGTTCTTAGGGCTTTCAGCACAAAATTGCACAAATTGCCAAAGCAGCGTGTTTCTCTCTATTGAGCTTCATTTTTCTCTTCTACTCGTTTGGCTTCTGGATAGAGTCTAAATAGTGCCATCTCACTGCGGCTCTTGAGTCCCACGTACTTTTTAGACGTCTAGTGTAGGCATATAGATCGCATCAGAGGGTTGGGCCGCACAGTGTGAGAACATGCATCGTCAGCTGTGAACTCACACTGTACGACAAAACCTTGCAGTTTCACTGTGCGATTGCTTTAGCAGTGTCGTAGACTGGGACACAGTGCATTAATGCAGTTTATAAAAGCAAAATGCGTAATTTTCTAAAAACTCGATGAGCGAGAGTGGAAGGTTAGACGTGGGAAAAGTAATGCAGATCTGGTATATTTCAAAATAAAAGGGTCCTGCAAGCATAGAGAAAAGACTGCAGCACGGCAACATTTTGACGTGAATGATTGACAAATGTGAAAATTATATGTGAAACCTGCTTGCACACACATGCAAAACATCTTTTACTTTACAAGAGCTCATCTTTAAAAGAAGTACAAAGGAGATTTTGCTTTGTAATTTCTCAGACAGAGCAAACCTTTTTTACTATCTTCATCAATAGCGGATCATATTCTGCTTACCAAGCCGGAAAATTTTTTGATGGAGGATATGCAGAATGTAACATTGACTTTCAAGAAGCTGAACTCAACTGCAACAACTGCATCTTGTTGATATTCATTACAGTAGAGATTGTCAAATCCCATGTAAAAAATGTCATCAGTCAATTGACGACAAAAGGAGAAACTGGTACAATGCCACAGGAATGGATAGAGATCAAGCAATTATATAAACGTTATGGGTACATTTTTCATGTTTCATCATATTTATTTATACAATAAAGAAACAAAAGAAAAAACTAGTTGCACGTGAAATTTAGTGGTTTTTATTTGAAGAATCATTGAAGATCGAAGATTGAATATACTACAGCACAGTATGTTCTTAATGAAAATGTAATTTAAAAAAAAAACAAAAATTAAAGATTTAAATATATATTTATTTTCTTTAAAATCAATAGAAATGGAAGTTAAAATTTATCACCCTGTGTGTATTGAATTAATACGAGTTAAAGCTTTGGGGCTGAATTACTTAGATTTGACTTTCATAAGCTAATTTGTGAGGACTTACACATTTCAAGTCTTCAATGTGACCCATGTTTTCTAAAGTCTAAAATTTGCTCTGTTTTTGCTCGCAATAGATCAGTTAATTAGAAGCCATTGCTTGAACTGTCACATTCACAATTCTTATTTCACTATCTTGACTCTCTTCCAACAATCAGGGACTCATGTTCTACCTATTGTTTGAGAAATGTTTTTGGTTAACTGCTAACATTGCTAACATTTCTAACTCTAGATACACATGAACATGCATCCACGCCATAAATTCTTGTGTGTATAAAATGAAAGAAACGTTTTTTTTTTTTCTCCAAAAATTGGAATTTAAAGAGAATTTCAGAAGTATTGAATATCTAATAGTCTTTAAACCTACTGAGCTGTATATCTCCAGGCAGAAATGAGTTATTTAGGAAGGTTTTAACTACTATAGACTGGGATAGAATACCTGCTACCGGCGGCCATTATGTCAAGATGATCAGTGTTAGTCTCGTCACCCGCCAGCGGTCATAATGTTATGCTTGACTGCTGCATGCAGAGGCTAATTACTTCATGGTGCAGCAGACAACATTTAAATCATATGTACTAATGCCAACAGGTTAAGAACAGACTAATAAGTTGGATTTCAATCTATCTTTTTAATATCACCTCCCAAGCAGCAGAATTCGCTGCACATCTCATTATCGATTGCCTGAAAATGTCACATTGCTGTGGAGGGTTCATAGCTATCATATAAGTGGAAGTTGCAAAATGTGAAGTGCTGTCGGCCAAGGAATACATCTTCAACCTTTTTAATGCCACAGCACACTAGCAGAGCCCCAAAAAAAGAATCTGTAACCACCTTATTATTGCCTTCTGTGAAATGCCACATGCTCTGCAGCAAAGGTGTGTTTGCATCAAGATTGGACAGCAAAATGTCAAGAGCCTCTGTGCAACAATTATTCGTGTTACCATTAAAGAGTAGAACTGTGATTATGGCCCCGGTAAATTACACTTTAATGAAGGTAACGGAGTTCTCTACCTCTAGGAATTTTCAACCTCGCAAATCCTAAGGTCTGTCTTTGCCTGCAAGCTCCATAATGCACTTTGGGTCACCTCTGAATGGATTTACCAACTGCATTCTTCCACCTCTCTGGAAGCTGCATTCAGAAGGTGCTTCAGGGCTGCCTGTCATGGCTACAGCTGTTAGGAGGTTACACTTGATGTGCAGTTCTTTTTTGGGGGGCTCAACAGTTTTTTTTTTTTTCTTGGCCTCTTTTTTTAGCAATGTGTGGAGGGATCTTTTGAAATGAGACAAATGGGGGGCAGGAGCGTAAAGACAGTTGGACACTGTTTCTCTCCAAACTTAGCTCTAAGACATAGAGCTGATCATTTTTTTTATGCCCTCAACAGGCATCTGTCACTGGGGAAAACCATTGCTGATATTTCCTCTGCAGAGAAAGAAAACCTTTTTTTTTTTAAAGATACAAAGAGTTAACCTGTCAGAAATGTGTCACGGTGACCTTCTCCAAAGTTAGAGAGGCAGTCAAGACAAGGTGCTTTCATTTGACTTTTTTTGATTTTATAAAATGTGTTTATTTTAAATTTGTGGCTGTTGAAACCCATCCCAGGAAGCTCCCTTTCCCAATTCTTTATCTAATCTCAAGACCACAAGAGATTTGGGGGTCTGCAGCAGTTGACTCTATAGAAAAAGTGTCAAGTTGTAACAGTTCCCATCTGCTATTTTTTACGAGCTGAATAAAATTACACAGCAAAATTTGGAAAGGTGTTCTGGTGAGATAATACCAGAATATACCTTTTTGGCCTACATGCAAAATGTTATTTTGAATGCACATTTTTTCTGATTTTTATCTCTCAAAACATCAGAAAACAATGTATTCTCTTGATCATTTTGCACTAATAAACTGCTTTTTTTTCAATGACAGGTATAAAACAAATAGACCAGACTTTTTTTTTTAGTTCTGTCTGAATCTACATTTTTTCTTTAATTTCTCATTGAACCGCTTTACCGTCCGTCATGCTCTTTAACTTTTCACTCAGTGTTTTATAACTTCTGTAACTTTTTTAAAGGCCTTATTGCTGAGAGGCTATCGGATAAAAAGGTGAAGCAGGAGAAAAAGAAGATGAAGCCATGTGGGAGTTGAAGATTGAAGAAAAGTTCTATTTTCTCTTTACTCCAAATGCTTTACAGAAACTCGCTGCAGATGAGCTATAAATAAATAGAAAAACTGAAAAATATTGTGTATAGCCTCACAAAAGAGCAGACCATTCTCCACATTTCTATTGATTCCCACAGAAGTCTGGATTGCACCCTGGTAAAAGTAAAACAATAGGAGTTTCTCTTAAAGCGCTGAGAACTCTTCCAAACATTCTCCTGTTCCCATTGCTGACATCTAACAGATTGAGAGCTGGGGAAGCAACGATGTGGGATGCACTATATCATTGTCAGCGTGAATGCTCACAAACTACTACTGCTTTCTGGGGGTTTTTGTCAAACTGTCACATTGTCCAGACTCACTGTGTGGGTCTTAAAAAAACAGAGAAGGGAAATTCTTTTTGCTCAACAGTTCAAACAGTTGCTTCCTTTAATCATTTATCATATGAATCCTCAAAGAGCAAGAATCAAGACTTAATCAAGTCCTTTGCATTTTTTTAGAGAGCATGAAGTTTTATTAAAGGTATAGTGGAGGATGTTCTTTTTCTGGGTGGTGGTTCTCCTAATTGTCAATCATTCTGGTGATTTACATAAGACCGTCCTACTTTTTACCTAACCCTATTCTGAGAAATACCTACAAATGGATTTAAATATCAATTGAAAGAGAACTCTTAGACATATTCCTAATGCTTTCATATTTCTTATGCATGGATGCCCTAAAATTTAGAGTTTTGGTGGACAGATAAATTTGAATAAATGTGATTTTTACTTGTATGGAGACACATTTTAATCGCTGTGCTACAGTTACTGTCCAATGAATATATTTCTGCTCAGTGGATAGCATTTCCAGCTTTTGCTATTAACACCATTCTATGTAATTTCTGAAAAAACATTAAGAATATTTTTCAGTTCACTTTTTCATTCATATTTCACTCCGATTTCTTGTCAGTGTGCAAGAGTTTAGGGCGATGCACGCTCCTGAGACAGGGGAGGTCATTTTCGACAGGCAGGAATTTCTTGGCATTTATCTGTCCACCAAAACTCTTCGTTTTAGGGCATCCATGCATAAGAAATATGAAAATATTAAGAATATTTTTAAAAGTTCCCTCTTCGTAATATTTCAATATGTTTTCTCATAAGTGTTTTAGAGGGGAGGCAATTCTTGGCAGACAGGTATTTCTTGGCATAACAAGATGGAGGTGGAGTGTCTAATGTTTGGGCAAAATTGCAAATCTTTTGAGCGATGCCAAAAGCAACTTTTAAACAGAGCGTGCAAAAAGAGGAATTGGCTCGTGCATACTCTCACACAAGTTTAATAGGTGTTCCCTCTTGGGAGCGGCTACAGGGTTGTGCAAGTGCATATTTTTTTTAAAGTGGAGAGGGCAGATCTTTACAAACATTTGTTAAAATCCTAAACTATATCTTTAAACTAGTTGTTTAATTAACAGCTGTGTCATAATCATGTATTTTTTACTTGTTTGGCATCTCGTTAAAAGAGCACAGTGTCCAGAGCTTTGGCAGAAGTTTTCCCCATCTACGCTCTAGTTGGTAGATATGTGTGTGTGTCTATCTATTTTTAATCTATGTGCTTGAGGTAAACTATTCTAAATCAATTCTAAACTAGACTTTAATACAACATTTCTTTCCCTGTCTTTAAATAAAACTGTAACTAGGAAAAACCTGCAATTTAAACCCCAATTCTGATGCATCTAAGCACTTCAGTAGTATTGAAACGCTCAGATGATTCAAATTGACTGTGAAGGTCGATATGAAGTGTGAGCTATCGAGGCCTCGCTCGCAGCGGTCACGTGACTGGGGTGCGCTCGAAACATTTCTCTGCGACACTTCTGCTTCAAAAAGGTTGAAGCTGTATCGAGCAGACTGACTCCATATATTCAAATATATTCTAATATAAAAACATTTTCTAGATGTTTTTGTTTTGATTTGTTTGTTTTTTTTCTTTGTCCCTGTAATACTTTGGGGGTTTAGTTGATTACGTATGTTTTGTGATTTGGTGTTAATTGATTTCAGCTGTGGCACTGTTTCCCATCAGCCTCTAAATAGGTTGACATTCAGAACAGAGGAATTCTTTTTTTATAAGTATAGAAAATGGCTTTGATTTCTCTGGAAAGGGCTGTTCTCTGCTGTACATTTTTTTCTGTTTGACTGGCCCACCAGGTCTGATAGAGGATTTCTAACTGACTCTTTATTCTTTTCAGGAAGCAGAAAACTTCTGATCAAATGAAAATCAAAGTATTTCATTAAAGCAGAAGTCTGAACCCTCATATATGAATCCTTGTTCTCAAATATGTTGTTTGCCAGATGAAGCACAGCACGCAGCACAGAACTCAGAGAATACAGCCTGAATCACTCTAATGAACTGACTAATTGAGCCTTTAGAGGTAACTGTGATAAATGGAGCAAAGCTCATTTTCATGTCTGGCAAATGTTAAGACATGTATAGGAGATTAAAAAAATACTAATAATTAACCTTTTAACTTTTAAAGTGGTCTTTTAAAGAGCTTTAAATTTAGTAAGGGATCTGAATTTGTGTTATATACCATTACAGCACTTTAATTATTCCTGAGATCAGGACACTGTAATTTGCTTTCTCTCATGAGAGACAGAAAGTAATAACCTGTCGGAGCTCCAGAACATTAACAAAGCTGAAGCCAGCTGGGTTTCATTGTGAAATAGGCATTTAATTGATGTTGTTGTCCGCTTACTATTCTTCACCTAAATTTCAATAGCATCTTGATGCTGTTGCCTTATTTTTCCCAGCATTTTATTGTCATTACACACTGTCACAGGTACAGAGTAACGAAAAAAACTCTGTGTTTAACCCTTCCCCTTGGAGAGCAGTGAGCTGCCATTGTGCAGCACCCGGGGCGCAGTGTGGGGGTTAAAGGTCTTTCTCAGGGACCCAGGAGGCACTCCGTATTCAGAACCTCTGCATTCTAAGCTCTATGCTCTAACCCAGTGATTCTTAACCATAGGGCCGCTGCCCAAAGTTGGGCCGCCAGCGCCGCCTTGTGGGCCGCAAAAATCTTTCAGTTTTGCACCTGTGGGCCGCAAGGGCCGTGGGACTGCGTGCAGCTTTCGACCATGTGGTGGCGGTAATGCATCACTCGGTTGTTTAAAAAGCGCCAATACACAGAGAATTAGACTGTCTACTTCGCAGCAAAAATCAATAGTATAGGAAGAAAAATACGTCGAGAACTCGTCAGTTTCTCTGTTTGCGTCCGCCATTGTGTTCGTCTTTTGCCAACCAGTCCGGCGCATGCGCGGACTTTGGCAAAAGACGAACACAGTAGTAAAAGGTAAGAGCTAGCGGACTTTTACATTGGATTACCCTTCTCGCAAAAATGGATAAGTTTTTAAAAAGAAAAAATGAAGAGGAACGTCCTGCCGACACCCCCACCCAAAAGAAAAAGTTTTTGCAGAAATACAATCTCGACTTCATTAAATACGGTTTCGTAAATGGAGGAACAGAGGCAGTGCCAAAAGCCCAGTGTGTGGAGTGTGGGCTAATGCTGTCCAACGAAGCTCTCAAGCCCTCAAAACTACAGCAGCATCTAGAGACCAAGCACCCGATGCTCGTGGGAAAGCCGGTGGAATATTTTAGGAGGAAGGAAATTGGGCTGCAGATGCAGAAAAGGTCTGTCGTGTCACTGACAAGCAACTCTAAATGTGCATTGAAAGCCAGCTACCTCGTAGCCAGACGTGTGGCACAGAGTAAGAAAGCATTCACCATAGCGGAGGAGTTGGTTCTTCCTGCCGCTGTTGATATGTGCCGTGAGCTAATCGGAGAGGCCGCCGCACAAAAGCTGCTGACCATCCCACTCTCTAACGACACTGTGAGTTTTTTTTTTGCTTGTTAAGCAATAAGTGGATTTGGTTTATTATTGAATACAAGTCAAACTGTACAGTGTTAATATATAATGGGCCCCGGGCCACTTTGTACTATAAAAATGGGGCCTCAAGGTCGAAAATGTTAAGAACCCCTGCTCTAACCCCTAGGCTGCCACTCCCCTATAAAACATCTGTGCAGCTCTAGTTTATCATTCCCTCCAGCTGGAATACGAACCCAGGCTTCCTGTTTGCAAGATGGGTGGCTTACCACTTCAGCTAGCCAGATTACCGATGTATGTTTTCTGGCTTCATATATCAGATTCATTAAATTTTATTTTGCATACAGAAACATCATTTATAGACTTACACAATTAAGCTGCTCTGAGGAAAATACATACTTTTTTTTCTGTCTATATGCCTTTCTATTGAGTGCTTTACCTATACATCACTGGTCTTAAGGGGGTTTTGACTGTTTGTCAAGCTGGTCATGTAGCAGGTTGCTATGAAGGCTGTGTTGTCATCCACACTATATCTGGACTCCACTTCACTTGTCTCTGATAGTGAGAGGTGGGTGGAAATGAAAAGACAGCTTTATGTTGGCTTTGTGTGTGTGTGTGTTTGTCCAAGTCTTTTTTGTTGTCTTCTTTCTTGGGTGTTTTGCACATGTTATAGTAGTGTCATATAGTACTATCCTAATGTCTTAATGCGAAAAAGAGAGGTACATGCAGGCCTGAGAGTGGCTGATCAACTCACACACCCCTCGCAAGAGTAATTCCTTAGGGATTCTGGGAAAGCTTTTAGCAGCTGACAGATGGATAACAACTTATAGACTTCTCTAATTGGCGAAGAAATATAGGAGGCAGACAACTGGACAAAAAAAGCAGAAGGTAGTGATAACCAAGCAACATCATCCCCAGTATCTAACTCCATTATTCTTTGGCCTATCAGCTTAAAGATCTATTTAAAGGATTCATGTCTTTTTGTTCTATCTTTCTCTAAGTTAGACATCACGACCTTTTATGATGCACACTTTCTTTTGTAGCAAAACCAAGATATCTCAGTGTGGTTAGGGTTTCTAGAGGTTAGCATGCATTTAAAAATAAGTATGTGTAACAATGCAGTCATAAAGCAACTGAATCATTGGGAATGGATGTTGCATCTGTGTTCATCTCTGCTTCTATAAAGTAATGAAATCAAAATGCTTCAGCAATTATGTGCGACAGTTATTTAACTTGACTGATACCAATTAGTTTTTCATTCTGTATATTTTAATTATTATTTTTTTACTTTAACAAGAAAAGCAATCTTGAATGCATAATCCTTTTGCTGAAGGGTTTTTATCATATCATACCTTATACCAGACCAGCTGCCAGACCAGATTATATTTCTCTCTAAAACACCTTAAAAACAACATAACAGCTGACTGGTGCTGCACAGATAGAAATAAAAATTAGTAATAATAATAAAACAGTAAATACAGACAAATCTAAACATTGAAACACAATACAAGGCAAGGTGCAACATTAAGACAGATGCTAGATCACCCTTGGTCAAAAGCCAAATGGATGGGTGCCTGCATGACATATAGATGCAGATCATTTTACATTTAGAGAGCCAGAGCTGCAAAGCTCAGTCCCCTCTGGACTGATAAGATGACTAGTTGATGGCAAATAAAGATGCAAAATTAGAAGGTCTAACACCATTCAAAGAAAAAACAAACAGAAGAACTTTAGAATGGATTCAAAACTGAATATAAAGCCATTAAAGGGACGACAAATGGTTATAATTTGTTGTTTTTCTGTTCAATGATCAGCTCTGTTCTAAAAAATAAGCTCCGGTTTAAAATATCAAAAGTTAAAAATGAAAAGAAGCTTTCACACCTTTTCTTACTATTTGGTTTTAATACACTTTGGGATGCCTTTATTTTTTTTTACTTAACATGGACATTAAAACACAGTTTCAAAGGTTGCAATGAAAACTGTGACTTGATCTAAAGAGCTACAATATACAGCAAAAGTTGATGAAGATTCTCAGTCAGTCCAGGTCATAGTCATTCCGTAAAAGTTTTTAAAAAACAAGCTTCGTGGAGGGGAAGCGAAAGCTCTTCAAATCTTGGAAAACCAAGTCCAGTGGTTTTTTTTTTTTTACTTTTACGGAATATACAGCAAAAGTGAAATTGCATGCTTTTTATTTTAAGAGCCTTATTTATTAAACTCCAAACTGATGTTCTGTGCCAACTTGCTTACCTGCTGATTTTTTTAAATAAAAAAACAAACAGTTGAATGATGTGGGTAATGAGAGGAAAGTATCAAAGGGGTTGAGAAATGCAGCAACTCTGACTCATAAACCATCTGCCACTAAAGAAACTGTAAAGGACTTCCTGGCTTCAGAATCCCCTGAAGCAAACATTAGGATGGTGGACATTTGTGTGGTAATGGTGATTAACTCTGCTTGTGAATAAATGATAAGTATAGTTTAAGGAATTTAGTTCGATAATGCTCTTATAAAAAGCATAAATCAAGTCATTACACTGAAAATCCACTTTAATATGTAAATAGCAACACAAAATTTTGTAAACTCAAAGTTTCGCCTAGAACAGAAATGTGTCAGCATCTGCGTTTTAACATATTACCTCGTTAAGCTGAAGGGCTTTTTTCCGAGCTGCATGTGAACATGTCGTTCACGCTCTGAAGTCAGAGCAGAGCAGAAATATAATACTGTTGGAATGTTTTGTCCTTTTGCGTTATAAAACATGTTTGATTTCCTTAGAAAAATCTTATTGCTGCTTTTTTATAATAGTTGGCAAATTTGCCACATTAACAGCTGCTGAAAGACTGTTTAAAGTTTAAACTCTGCAATAATTGTGTCCACATTTTAGAATATTGGCTAACCCTTCTTTCCCTAAAATAAAAAAAATAAAAAGATGTGACAGAAAGGCAACCAATAAAGTTTTGAAAAGCTGATTATCTATTATTTTATGGTTCTTAGAAGGAAATTTTAATGATCTAAAATTGCTCTCTGCAGGTCAAAGATTAACAAAATTATAAAAGCTTTCAAAAAAATCTCCATATCTTACTGCTGGTCAGTTTAAGAAGATATTTGATTGCATCTTTTCTTTTAACTCCTTCAGACAGAAGGACTGCAAAAACATTGCCCATGCATATATAAATATATATATATATAAAAGAAGTCTAATCAACCAAAACTTTCCCCCATGCAGTACCTCTGGGGACCTCCTAGGGGTCGCGGACCCCCTGTTGAAGACCTCTGGTTTAAGTGAAAAAGTGGCAGTTGTCCAAAATGAACCCTTTTTGTCCTTTTTCTAGTTTATAAAATTAAGGAAAATTATGAAATGCGATTGCTAGGTATTGAAAATCACAAATCTTTACGTAACTGGCGTCCTGAAAGAGACTATCTTTAATGGTTGTTTTTTTTTTTTACATCTTTTGTGCTTAGATAAAAAGAAATAAAAATTGAATGTGCTTCCCAAAAAAATAAAAAATAATTATTCCTGTTTGTTCAAACTTTATTAAATCATGTTCTGGCTGCTTGATTTAAGTTTTGGGCTTTGGAAAAGTTGCCTCTGTTCTCGGCTGAATAGACTGATCCAAACCAAAAGGTAAATTCAGACTCTGTAGCAGGAGTCAGACAGACTCTCAGACATTGGATATCTCTCTCCTTACAAACCTTTTGATATAAAGAAGCAAATATCGCCTTAGTGGGTGACCATGAATGTGCAGTTTAAAGATACCAACGTCTCAGAAATTCTCTTTCCTCTTTCTGTCATATGGTGATTTCAACATAAAAGTCAAGTTTCCAGAGCTTTTATGAATTCTGCAGCAAACTTCTTCAAACACATGAACCTTACACAAATGATTTAATCCAAATAAGTTTTCATTATGGCTATTTGTGGTGATAGACTTAGAGGGTTTACAGCTCAATTACACTCTGGTGTTAAACAGGATGACGACATCCCTGGTAGCACATCCCATGCCTCCGTCTCACTTTCATCTCCTGTCAAAAGGCTTTAGAGCTTCACTTTGTAGTGGGACTTCAATTCAACTCAATGCTCAAAAGGACTGAGGGAAATTCTGTTTCACAAGTCACTGGTGTATCATATCCACTTTATAGTGAAGATAACCACAGCTCCAAAGTGCTTTTATCCAACAATTTGCCCACATTTGAACGTATCATTTTTTACTGTGACACAGCAGCCCTTTGTGTGGACATGGTATACCCACCACTGCATGTCCATCTGTCGAATCTGTGCCGTCTTGCTGATTTATACAATATTTCTTTCACAGGCCGAACCAAGTCTGACTGTGCACTGTTATCTGTGACTGGTTAAAGTGGTTAAAGTTTTTTTTTATAATGCTGAGTGATACATTACATTAATAAAACTGTAAAATCAGCAATTTTTGGTCAGTTAACGTCAGAGGTTACTTAGAAAGTAGGTTTGTCACAATACTAACATTTTCAACTCGATACCGATACTAAGGAAAATATTCGATACTCGATACCATTTTCGATACCACAAGGATAAAACAAAGACTCCAAAATTCTACAGAAATATTTTCATTAATAAATAAAATACAATAAATAAATACAATAAAATAAATACAATAAGGGGTTGTATGCTGTGCAAAATATTAAGCAAGCTTGATAAAAACTTATAAAATTAAAATTAAGTGTTCCTTCCTTGGCTATGCTTTGCACACACATAACAATGACACTAAGCCAAACCAGTTAGAAAACAAAAATAATTCCCAGCAGCAGCTGCATCTTTACAAAAAAAAGTCTGAAACTGAAAAGTGCGTAGAATTATTCAATCACACAGTGTTCTGAAAGTGCATTGTCCTCTATTCTGCACTTTAGATGAATGACTGCTTAGGTGCCACTGGTAGTGGCACTGTATCGATACTTTTAAAAATTAGTATTGTATCCGGATACAACGTTTCAGTATCGATACTTTTTTGAGTATCGATACTTTTGACAACCCTATTAGAAAGTGTACTTAAGTACACTTTCTAGGTATCTACTTTACTCCATTACTTATTTTTCTTCCCACCTCTGACTTCTACTTATTACATTTTCACACAAGTATCTGTACTTTCTATTCCTCACATCTTTAAAACAAATGTTACTCATTACTCTTGGCTTCAGTTTAATGTTTATACATTTTTATTTAACATAATGTTAGCTCCATCTAATGCAGACCATTGGTTCCATCCACATATTGTGAAACTTGGTGTAATTGGATGAGTCATATAACGCAAGCATTCATTGGTTAGCTATTAGTCAAATTCATCAAAGGAAATCATGAGAAGCCAGCAGGTGTTCATCAAACTGCTAACGTGAATTGTCTATGCCATGCTACAATGTAGGATTCAGAAAAAGATGTTGAAATGTCTGAAAGGTCGGACACAGGCGAGAGCGTATCGGAGATGGAGACCAACAAGACCTCCCTCATCCTTGGCCCTATCTCAAAGAATTTTTGGAAATAGTCTTAAAAATTGAGCTTTTAATTCATATAGTGGCATCTGGCTGTTTTTTTAAAGGTTACTTTATATGTTTATACTTTTAGTTGTTTTTGGACCACATACTTTTTTCCCTTTTACTTGAGTAAAGAAGTCAAGTTGATTCCTCAACTTTTACCAGAGTGTTTTTAAACTGCACTATCTATACTTCTACTTAAGTTACAAATGTGTGTACTTTTGACACCACAGTTTAACGTGCATCGATGCATTCCCAGATGCACAGTGCATGTGTTGTCAAAAGTAAAAGCTTTTTGGTCAGGAAGAGAGATGGACTGATACATGTTTTTCAGATGTCAATCATTTTGCCATCAGTCTAACCGATCCCAAGTATGTGCTGGGGATTTTTCTCCCTTTTTTTTGATGACATCGTAATAACAAATTTCACACAATTCACAAATACAAAAAAAAAACATTTATCGACAAAAGAACCCAAATTTAAACAATGGGGAAAAAATGGAGGGAGTGGCAATGGATGTACTTAACATGACAGCAGGGCTGAGTTAAATTTTTGGCAGCTGCATTTGGTTGTGGCACATCTGGTGGCAGCTGTAGAATATTGGCACTTTCAGTGGCAATTTCACTGGCATGCAACTGCCACAAGGTGACACTAAGCCACCTGTGACTACCTGCCACACTTCTATTGCTGTTTATGAATAAACGGTTTGTTACAGACGCCTTTTAGTCTATAACTACTTCCAAATAATCATACTTTATTATATTATTTCTAATAAAAGCTTATGAAACTTTCGCTATTCTCTGGCACATTGTGGCAGCTGCAGGCCCATGCCAGTGAAAGTGGCGCTGCCGATGGCAGGTACTCTCCAAGTGCCACCAGCAGTGCCACTATTAGATCCAGCTGCCACCACCTGATGCCACTGCGGTAATGGAAATCAGTGGCAGGTGCAACTGCTACGATTTATGCCTGTTGTCTCTCTAATATGATCTAAAGGCATGGCT
>JAGKQL010000004.1:26905789-26921088 GCA_018398635.1 Cyprinodon brontotheroides | reverse complement strand
TTTTTTGTCCGATTCATCGATTAATCGAAAAAATAATCGCCCGATTCATCGATTTTTAAAATAATCGTTAGTTGCAGCCCTAATATATATATATATATATATATATTTGTGTGTGTACTTTCATACCCCTGTCCCTCTAGTAGAGGGACAGGGGTATGAAAGATAACTTTACTTCTTCATACTATTTTAGACAATTTCCATTAATCAATGTAATTTCTCTTGGCTGTATATACTGATAGGTGTGTTGGATTGTGACTTTTGTGGTGGGTTTTTGTGTTCAGGTGAAGTTGTTTAGTTTGAAAATTGGTGTTTGGTTGGATTGATGTTAACTAGTCTCTTTTGTTTGTATTTGGTTGATGTATTTATATTTGTTTATTGTTGTTTGTCAAAATTGCATAAAAGAAATTTCCCTATTCCTATTTCCTGTTTTACTGTTCCTGACGTCATAATGTCAGGTTAAATATTGATTGATTTTTAATTGGGCTCCACTGTTTTGAAACCATCTTCAATCTTACATCTTTACTTTTTCCGGTCAATATAGTTCCTGTAGGGAAGACCAAATTAATGACTGCATCCCCCATAGTCTTTCATTGTTACTGCTGTTTCTGTTCCTCAGTGAGTGAGAGGATGTTTACAATCTGCCACTCGCTATGTTTGCTTAAGAAATTGCTGTTTGTGTGCGCGCATGTGTTTGTCTCTCCATGCTTTGCCAATAAATAGAATTTGTATTCATTAAAAGCAATAAATGAGCAGTGAAATGCTTGCTCACACCTGGAGTCGGATGCCTCTGGTCAGCAGCTCTGTTCTGAAGGCAGGTCAGGATAGAATGCGTTCAGCCATCCTCTCAACAAAACTCATCAATAATCACAATGCACTTCATGAATCTCCAATTTATCTTCCAAGCTGCTAGCCCCAGGCAAAATCTGAGCCTGTCTTCCTGTTTTCATATGATGAAGACACTTTTAAGCTAATAACCTGCTACACATCATAGTTTCTATCCTAATTATTCTTTTTCATTGTATCTCATTAGTGTTGAATACGAAGGATTACGTTTTGATGAGAAGGGGGGCACTTGGGCATGCAGGGTTTTTGCATGCGTGAAGGAAAACTGAAATGGCAGGATCAGGTGGATAGTAACAGATGCACTGACTGGAAATGCACGCTTAGGATTACTTGCCTTTGAAAAAGCAAACCAATTTAACTTATACTTCTAGAATAATTAACTACACCTTTTCTCCCTTCCTTTCTTCTGTGCTTGAATCACCTCTACTTTCCCACCCTGTAACTTCTGACTTAACCTTCTTGTCAACATTCTGAGTGGCTTAACTTATTATTTTTTTGAGAAAGGAAATTATGCCAAAATGTAAACTAGAGGGTGTTTAGATTTTGCATCGTACAAATTTAGCTCTAATAACCTAACTTAACTATCTAATAATCTAATTTGGACATCTGTATTAATTCTAAACTGAATATAATTTAGATACAAAGTAGGAAGCAGATATAAGGGTGGTGAAAGAGATTTGGTTGAGCCTACCTCCACCTTTCACATATGGAGGTAAAACAATAGTGTTTTTTAGAAAACAGGATCTTGTTAATTGTCTGCTTTGTGTTTGGCATTCTGTTGGGCCATTATAACCTTTATCGACAATTATCTTCCCTTTTTCTGCTTGCTTTCATTTTACTAAATAACTCAATAAAGGCTTAAAAGTTTTTTACCAAGTTTTGAAGAAATCCATTACAGTTTATTCCTGCTACTGACTGAGTCTGGACCACAGCTTTGTACTAATAATCTCTCAGTAATCGTTATAAATCTGTAGTTCTATTGAAAAACCTAAAGTGTCGCACAGAAATATCATAGCTGGGAATCTGATCACCTCTGAGCAGAGTTTTATTAATAAGGCCTTAGGACGATGATCTTGAATTTTTGATCTTAATAATGCATCATGTTACAATGAAAAATACTGTTTGCTCACTTGTTATGCTCAATCAAATTGGGTAATCGAGCTTGACTTACAATTTCTTTGTTTAGGATTTTTTTTTTTACTAAAAACAATGTGCATAGAGGGGCATTTTTGGGACGTTCACTTTGCCGTTTAATTGTCTATTTAAATTTTTTTTAAAAGACAGAATAACTAAAAATCAACAAAACATTTGCTGATTTGATCATCTACTGTGAGATTTGATTTTTAATTGTATCTTTTCCTTGGTTTTAAAGTGCTTTCACATTATTTCAGTTTGGTTGTTATGACACAGTGGCCAGGACTGCCCTCCACTCAGCAGCCTGATAGAAAGCTGCAAAGTTGGTTGTTTGCTATTATTTCCTGTCAGTTCATTGAGGACCCTTTAATGTCTATTATTCAGGTAATTCTGGCTTAGAGCTACATTTGGCAAAATGCAAGCAAAATGTCTGCCAGGTGGGCCACGGGCTGAATACCTGACCAAAATTAACATCCTCCATCTCAGCATTTATGGTGTAAAAACAGTCTTTCCAGCAATGCAAACACATGAACCTGAAATGACTGGGTGGCATAAATGACAGAGTGACTTTGTTTTTCTCATTCTCTAAATTCAATTGATATTGCAAAGCCAAGTATGTCCCCACTTGTAGACCATGCCTAGAGCAACTGCAGAATCAGTTATTCTGTAGTTAAGAGGCATACTTCAACCATGACAGCATTTTAGCATTCCAGTCAGATACGTTTTTCTCTGGACAACAATCACTTTGCAACCAGTACACCTCTCTGAACATGAATAGAGAATGGCGACACATCTCTTCAAATGACTATCTTTTTTTTTATTCCTATTAGTAATTTCATAACTACAACATTTGAAATTTAAGTTCAACATTTAAAATGTATTATTTCTTTATTTCTCTATATAACATAATCCTAAATATCTGAGGTTTTTAACCCAAAGCATTTGACGAAGAAAGAACAAAACAAAGTTGTTGTTTTGTTTTTTTTTTTGTTCTTTTGAGGCCTTTAAATATAGAGGCAAAAAAAACAAGCATTTGTTGGAAGGTTTTCCATCCATGTTTTTATTATATTTCTATACATTTACATTTGTTAAAGGTATACTATGGAACCGGTGTTGATTTTCCAGCGAGAGTCCCCCCAGAGAGAAGTAAAAGTGCACTGTCGTCAATATGCACAGTATTAGAGACTGACTGCGGGGAGTGGATTTACTTCCTTTCTGTTCTGATCCCACTCCACAGAAAAAATGGTGTCCATCGATCCCGGGCCAGAGTAGAAATCTAAATCCTGTCCGTCCCACTCCTGGTGAAAAATTACTCCCACTCCCATCCGCTCCCATTCAGAATGACTCCGGCTCCTGCACCACTCCATTGTTGTTGTTTTGGCGCGGGTGAAAACTCAGAGCGGAAGTTACTATTGGTTTGCTCCAGCTCCCGTCTGCTCCCGTTAATGTTTAATCCTGTACCGTCCCAATCCCGTGATGCGTTATTAATACTGACTCCCATCCCACGGGAATCCTGTGACCGTGGGATTCGAAAAAAATGTCAGTCTCTCTAATGCACAGCTGTTCTCCTGGTTTTCTCCGTCAAAGCCAGGCGCAGTTGATTTGCAGGCTTAGCAGACAGGCGATGCAGCGAATGAGCTAACAGTGAAAGTATGAAGACATGCACACAGAGAGAAGAAACCATTCCAATGTTACTTACAATGCGCATCAGCAGAAACGCGAGGTCAGCGTCAGCCTTGCAGCCTTCTTTTATTTTAGCTCTCACCATTCGGAAAAAGCGCTGATGTTCACCAGGTATGCGACTCTCTCTCTCTGTCGCCGCCTTTTTCCTCTTTCTTGCCTACTCCGACATGGGCTTTAGGCTGTTTTTCGCGGCTGGTTCAAAGCCATGATAACTGCACAAAAATAGCGCACTGCTAGCAAACGAGCATGCTTTTAACTGGGGAGGCTGATGTAAGCAGTTCTCGCGTAAAAAGCAAGACCGACTCTCACTTGAGACTTCTGAGCCTGTGGGTGTGGGCGGTGGTGCTCCTACAATTGCAAGTCGCGGTATTTCTCCAACAGACCACCAGGGCGGCCGAGAATACTAACTGTTCAACCTGAAATGACTCATTTAATGTCATCCTGTCGGCGTTATGGAACACATTAATTAACTGAAAAATGTTGCATAGTGTGCCTTTAAAAAGATTTATAACCTTAATAGAGCTCTGACTGTGTCAGGGCTCTGCCCTCTGTTTCTCTGTTTCTTTGTGTTCTGTGGCTTTGTAGTTTATTTCTGCTAGTGCTGAGTTCTTTAGGCTACATTCACACTGCAGGCCTTGATGCTCAATTACGATTTTTTTTAGAAATCCGATTTTTTTTTGCGTTGCCGTTCACATTTCCAAATGCGACTTTTATGTGATTTTATGTGATCACCCTTGTGAACTGCAGTCATACAATGCAAGTGTCCCGCATGCGCAGTAGAGGACGCAATGACGTCACAGGCCAGCGCGCTCTATGTTTCGGAAGTAAACATGGATGGTAGGGCCGGCGCACATCTAGCACATCTTTTCCAACCATAAAAACTCAATCTTTTCAATATGCTTCAACATAAATACTGCTCTCCACATCTTGCTGCTTCTGCGTAGCAAGACGCAGAATAGTGACATTTGTCGGGTATTAATGACGTATAGGTCGGATGAATCCGACCTGGCCATGCACGCACAGGTCACATTTGAAAAGACCAGATTCGTATCGGATTCAGGACCACATAGCCAAGTGGCCTGGGTCGGATTGGAAAAAATCGGATCTGTGTTGTTCAGACTGCCATGAAAAGAACAGATCCAGGTCGCATATGGGCTAAAAAATCGGATTTGGGTCCCTTCGGGCTGCGGTGTGAACGTAGCCTTAGTTACCCTCTGTTGCCCCTTTGTGCTTGTTTTGCTTTCCCATTGGCTTCCTCCTAGTTGGTGCTGCCCACACCTGCTCCCAATCTGCTGATTAGCTTGTCTTGGTTTAGTCTCCCATATTTACAACACCTCTGCCGTCGCTCAGTACTGTTTTTTTTTTTTTGCTTCCTCATCTCTGGTCTCCCTGACATTTTGGTTATCTGTATTTTTGTTCTCAGTATTCTTGTATTTCTGCCTCAGTTGCCTATTTACATCTACAGGACTTAATTTTGCCTCCTTTTCTCTGCCTTTGGGTCCTCAAAAACCTCCACCCAACCGTGACAGACTTGATGTTTGATAGTACCTGAAGCTAAATTTAAACACTGGTAAATATTAGGACCAAACACTTCTACATTACATTGCCATCAATAAAAGTCAGAGTAATTAAATTAGCTCATTAAGAATCATAAACAGCTACTATATTTAGTTCCAATCATTCCTCTATAAATCCACCTTTATGTTTGTAAGGCATACATGTATTTTTAAAAGCAGTGATTGAACTGGGAGAACATCTGGCTGTGGAATGAAATGTCAGGCAAATACAAGTCCATCATTGCCTGATGACATACTGCCCTAAGGCAAAACTTTGAAGCCTAACCTGTCATCATAACACATCCCCCAACTCCGACACTGTTGGACTGTGAGTGACGATGGAAGCAAGGTGATGCTAACAAAGCAGGCAAATGCAAACCAAATCTAATCCTTTTTCCTATATTTGACTCATATCTGACTTTTGTGGACTTCAGTCTGAACATTTTGACCTTTTACCTTAAATAATGCAATTTGAAACACTACTATATTTAGTACTAAACTGGATATGTATCCAACAGTTTTTAAAGCCACTGCAGTTTAAATGGTCATGCCTCATTTTATTCAATGTTTACATCAAAGCCATGTCACTCATTTATACCAGGCATCCCCAAAGTCGGTCCTAGAGAGATGCTGTCCTGCAGATTTAAGAGATTTCCCTGCTCCAGCACAGCTGCTGGTTACATTGATAGTTGATTAACCGCGGTTTTGCTGAACAGCAATCATCCGAATCAGCTGTGCTAAAGCAGAGAAACCTCTAAAACCTGCAGGACAGTGGTAACTCGAGGACCGACTTTGGGGATGCCTGCATGACACAGACCTCATACAGCTTGAAGCTGATTGCTAAAGGCTGTTGTTAATAGCTGTTTTCTTCCGTCAACGCGCACATGATAGTAGATCATGATACCATTAACTTAGCCCAACCTTTTTTGTGCCTTAGCCAAAAGGTCCCCTCAATCTTTGTGATATTTGTCACTCAAAACAGCACAAGAGGATGCATCTTACTCTGCACTCATATGCACAAAGCTATAATTTGTTATAATTGCATTGACAAATTGTGGTGTCTCACTACACTGCTTGGTGGAAATGTGCGAAATACCAAGCACAAATGTTGTATTTATAGTCGAACTATCTTAAATAGTAACTCATAGTGTACAAAGTTCCCTAGGTGATACACTGCAGAAACAATCTTAAAAATAAGTGCTTTTACCCTTAATTTGAATGTGTAAAATAGGATGGTCTGCCTTATTGTGATGAGAAGGTATGTCACAGGCTTAAAATAAGATAATCAGATAATATGCCCTTTAAATAAGAGACTCCAGTTAGCTTGTTCTTATTTTAAATGTAAAAAAATTGTCTCACATTGGCAAAGTGATCTCATTTACACACCTGCTCAATTCAAGAAGAAATGCTGCGTAATTTAAGAATTTCTTTGCAGTGTACCTGGCAGAAACATACACTGCTTAAAAGCTGGCGGGGTCTAAGGACCTCCAGCATCTAAGCACCTCCCTGATAGGTGTTCACTCTTGAGAAAGAATATGGTACAAAGGCACTCATCTAGACTTTGCTGCTTTTGTGTTTCTCAAGCTAGAAGTAAAACCTGCCGATGAAGCTATGGAGGCATTAGAAGAGAGGGCATTTCATGAGAGGTATGCGAGAAACTTTAGTGTTAAGTCACTATCCTTTATGACCTGAAACAGCCTAAAAACTTTGGTTAGCAAATGTCATTTTTATTGCCTTAATGAACACCTGCCCCGTTTTAGTATCAGAACTTCTTTCCACCTTCTGTACTGACCATTTTTCTATCCTTTCTGCCCCGTTTCCTTTGTCCCCGTCTCTCCCCCCCTCCCCTGCAATGAGTTATTCTTGTACGTCCATTGTTGTTTAACACTCATCATCCGCCTATTGGGTGATAAGGCATAATCAGGACCCTTATCTCCACCTCAGCGCACCGTGTCAGCGCTGACATGAGGGTTGGCATTTAATGTGTGAAAGCATCTCGACACCAGTTCACATCCCTCTTCATTAGGGACGCTGGAGCCAGTTATATTTTGCGCCAATCAGCCTCAGTGTAATCACTTGTGTTCAACAAACCAATCTCGCCCATGACAAGATAATTACCGTGGTTTCTCGAGGGAGACGTGTTCTGCAGAGGACCGGAGAACTCAAATAGAAGTTGGAGCGGCAGTTTCTCCTTTTAGACTTTTGTGTAATTCTTTTTTCCAACAGTTTAATGACGGACTCTCTGTGCCTGCTTTTATAAATGAGGAGTTGGAGATGCTTTCAATAGGGATCATTGCAAAGGCTAAGCAGTGCTTAATTACCTGTGAGGATGTTTATGAAATTCCTTGGAGTGTTAGATGATTACTCTGAGGTTTATTTTGATTGAGAGCAACTATTTTGGTTGCCTTTCTCCTTTCATAGTCCATTACCTTTCAAATGATTTTCAAACTTTGGGAGTTAAGAAAAAGTCACAGACTGTAGCTCAGACAGGTGCATTTCTGAGTAAATTTTACTTTGAAAGGGTTCACTTTATTGTGACTGATGATGGCTTATAACAATCTGTTCTGTTTGCTTCATTATAAGGCCCGCTTGAAAATCTCTCTTGCTAAACATTGCACTAAATAACTTTGGGACATTTCGACACATTATTGCAGCTGTTCTCTTTATATCAAGCTAATCCCATTTACATCCTTTAATTAATTAATAAAGGAGTTTTTTTTGTCCAAACTGCTTCATCTAACTAGTTGTTTTTTCAGACTAATTAAATGTTTTCTCCATGCTAATAATGCTCAATCTAAACTTTGAAAAAGTAATCTTGACTACAGCTAGATAATTCAGTTGTTTGCTATTACCGGTATGTCTTTGACTAATTCTTTGTTTTTGTTAAAAGACTAAAAAGGGGAGCATAATAAAGTTGGGGAGTGTAAGCAACTCAACTAAAGATTCATTCATACAGAACAATGGCATCAGGTGATTGACATGCTGCCTTTCTCCTTTTGTCCCAATCGACAACGTGGACACTGCCCTGAAAATCCAGCCAACTTCAATCCTGATTCTTTCACTTTAAATTTGACAGTTTGAATTATCTGATACAATATCTAAATTGGTTCTATCTGAAGTTTTTGTATAACCAATCCCTGTTTTTCAAATGCACTTGCGGCACATTATGCATGTTTTACAGTTTTTGTTGAAAGCCATGTTCAATGTGTTGACAGCAGTGTTGTTTTATACTGAAAACAAGGAAATTAAAGAGAAGGTTTAAAAACATTACTATAAATGTCTAAAATAGCATAAAAAACCCATAATGGTGTAGAAAGAATCTTTATTCACTCAGTGGTCAACTTTTGAATAAAAGGTCCAAGAGGACATATTTTCCTAAATGGCTTGTGTGTACCTCGTAAAATTTTAATCAGCAGAAATATATGATTATGTGCCAGAAAACACTCATGCTCCCGTTACTCCCAATGAGAGGACAGAAAAAAATCTGAAAACGGATTTAGCTTTCTGCTGTTCCCTCTTCGTAGTCAGTCAAACTCATAAACTTCCACCTGATAGGTCACAGAGTCACAACCCACCTTCCCAAGACTTGATATAGTTTCCCCAACTGTTCTCTGTCTTTTCTCTATCCCTTTAAGTATCCCCTTTAGTCTATCTATCCCATTTGACAGTTTCCTCTGGCTGCAGTGAAAGCTCACCCGCCCAGAACCTCTTACTGCCAGTCTTCTGTCTTCCACCATGTTTTGCTCGAAGTGGTCATAAACAAAAAATCCGTCAAGTGGTGGCTGTATTCCCACCCCAGGGTCTGGGGTATTGAATTCATCACTCTCTTTGACTGAGTTATACCCTGTTTCAACTCAAGGTCAAAGCAATTACTGGACTTTCCCCTCCCTGACCCCCTTCTTCTCCTTTTGCCTCAATCTGCACTCCAACAAAACTCTACTTTCTTGGTCCCCTTTGTTCTCTGCTTTCATCATTTGCACAGTCCTGTATGACCTCAATGCTTTTTGGACTTTTTTTCTGTGCTGCTCTTTTATTCCCTTACTTCAAAATACTTTTCGTGTTATTTATTGTCCAAGGCCAGTTTACCAACAGGTAAACCTCGGCCCATATTCATTATGCATCCTAATAAAAACTCTTAAAATTGTAGTGGGAACAAAAGACAACTACCTTGTAACTGTGGCCCTTCCCTCTGACATTACATCTCGAGATAGTGGATATTGAAACCTGACGTCAGGAAGTATATACTCTCTTCCCTTGGACCATCAGTCTGGAAAGGAGTGTTGCACATGGTGGAAATTCCATAACTTTGCTGGTGAAGTGTTTGCTTTAAACTCTTCTTTTTTTGGTCTAAAAAAAACCCAGCATCACCTGTTGCTGGTACAGACTGTTTAAATGAATGAGGAGATCAAAATTCATCAAACTGAGTTGTAATTTATATATTACTGCATGTTGTTGATATTATCTGTGCTGCTGATCAAATGGACATTTTTCAGTGCATCACAATAGCCAAAGTAATTACCTAATTTTGTCAAAGACTACAGTAGCTTAAGGACTCGTTGATTGTGACTTAAGAGAGTGCCTCTGGTGACAAAATAGTAGTGAACGGGACTTTTAGTGCCCCTTAAGGTGTGTTTATGTTGAACAAGATTGGTGCTCCCAGTCCAAACTTTGTAGAGGGCAACTGACATGTCCTGTAAGGCCAAACAAGACAAAGGATCTGCTGGTGAAGACTCTCAGTCATCCAGGTCATAGTCATTCCAAAACAGTTAAAAATGGTAAGATGGAAAGCGAAATGTCTACAAACTTGTAAACAAAGTACAGAGGCAAAAGATGTGACTCTTTACATCAATGTTGAAAAAACAGACTGAACTTTTGTTTATATTCCAGTTTGAATTTTTGGCAAAATGTCTTGCATGAAAAAGCACACAAATGTATTTATTTTTTTCTTGATTCATGTTTGGTGTTAATGCACCCTAAGGCTGCGTCTTTGACCATCTAATTGCTAAGGACTTTTTAGCCAAAAGATGTGCTTTTGCATGCCTTATGATTAGTGCTGTCCAAATAACAGGGTGCAAACTCCCTCAATAGCACTAAAGAACTAGAAGGAATCATTCAATCCTTTGTGTGACCTTAGTTATAAGCACAGCCCATATATTAGATCAAGTTTTTGACCAGGATAGTTTAAGTTGAATCCAACTTAAAGCTACAGTGTGTAATAATTTACAGGGATATACAGTCAGAAATGTAATATATTATACATAACTATGTTATTTATCATCATCTACGAGCTCAGCTTCTTAACCTTAATATTTGCGTTGCCTTTAGAATTTGTTATTTATAATTACATAGGAGCGGGTCTTGCAGCCATGGAGGCAGACATCTTGGAGGCAGCGCCAGAGCCAACAAACTAGCGGACATGCAGATCGCCCATTACAATAACATGCTGCGTGATGATGCTGTTACTCTCCAGTATACTTATTCAGCAACGTCCCTGGCGTTTCACAGGTAATGATTCAGTAATTTTCTGTGAAAATAATTTTCTGGATATATACCTCGGTTACTTCTCTCCAGCTCCTTTGGAGATCTTCAAGCCTTTCCTCCTCTGCTCTAGTCACCCGCTGGCTGGCACCCTCTCCCTCGCCTGGCCCTGGCTGCACGCCCACCCCGGCCTCTCTGCCTCTTCCTCTCCCTCTCCCTCGCCCTCTTCCTCTCTCCCTCTTCCTCTCTCCTCTTCTTCCTCCACCTCTTCCTCTCCCTCTCCCTCTTCCCTTTGTAACCCCCCCAAGTGCCACAAACAAGACTTGGACTCTGTAAACGGGGAATATATATTCTTCCAGCGAACACAATCTTCGCTGTTAAACTAATGACTACAATTACTTCGTCTGTTTATATCACCATGCAAAGCAGCTCACCAAAACGTCACAACGACGTAGAAAAATAACGGGTATATTTATTATCTTAAGTCTACATGAAATCTATACCCTACACAGACTAATGAAATACTATCTGTAAAATTATCTATGTAAACAAAACCTCATCACTTGAGAAGGTAGGTGATGCGGCGTCGTGGAAGACATTTTTGTCCCGTGCCTTCGCCGTACTGTTGGGGGAGAGGCGGTGGGGGGGAGATGTTCGTGTTGCTGCGGTCTGCAGTGTGGACGTTAGATGTCACTGAAAATTACACACTGTAGCTTTAATAAATTAAGATAAACCAATCTATGGACTTTACATTAGATAGCAGATTTTTTTTAGCTGAAATAAAACAACCTTATCATGTAGAAACTTCAAATATTTTTTTATTCTTTAACAGAGACATTGCTTTAGTGCAAAACTTTGGAACAAAAAGAAAGTCAAACACAATAATCAAGTAATAAAACTGGTTTATTAGTAATGTATCCTAAATGGAAGTCAGTGGAAATAAGTATGCTTGACGTGACTGCTGATTCACACTTGAAACTGATTTATGTATAGTACTGTATATGAATAGTAGTGAAATGGTTAGACAAACTGAAAAAGATTGCACCTCTTCAAGAGCACACAGTCTTAATATATTTACAGAGCATTTTTAATGCTTTATTTTTTGTAGTGTGTCAAACATAAACCTTTTTGTTAAGGCAAAGGGATACTCACTGTCTAGGAATAGGGTTTACCCAGGGACATGGGAAGGAGAGAAAATGTGACAAAGCTTCTGAAGGATGGGAAACAAAAACATGAGGTAGAGTACTTGAAACTTCAAAGAATAAAATCTTGATTAAAAGTAAAATTTTTATTTGTATTTCAATCAGGGAACCTTAGATTTCATTTGCTTTCAGAAGTTAAGTTGTTTTTGTTATTTGATTATAATCAGTTACACAGAAAACTACAAGAATTGATTTTGAGCTGTTTTCTCAGGTTAGAAAAAAATTATCTTCATGGGTTTTAATCAATGTAATTGTCTGATCCCTATAACTGTTGGAAAGGGAGAGTCCAAATCTGCAGTCAGCTAAGGCAGTGTAGCCAGTTTAAAAATTAAATCACGAGTTCTTTTTATCAAAGAAAAGAACGTGAAGAATACAAGAGGGAGCAAGGGGCATCAGAAATGATATCCTCATTAAACATGACATTGTATTAAACTATGCAGGTTAATAAGACTATCTTTATAACTTCCACCTTTCTTTATTTCCCTCTCTTCTAATGTCTTTAAGTGGATTGTTGTAAAGATGATGATGTTTAAGATTTAAAAGCCTCTGAGGTTTCTTAGATGAGCAGCTGAGTTTCACTGGTCTTTAGAACGTCATCTTCATTTTCCTCATCCACTTCAAATGCAAATTCAATTCACTTTCTGCAGCAGATGCCTCATTTTCTCTTTTTTTTTATAACCAGGCCCTCATTACCAAGGCACCTTGGAGCTGTCAGTGTGTTTTTATGATAATGTCAGTGTCTAATTTCTTGTTTTTCCTTGAGACGGTTCCTTCTGTGCGTCCTTTGATTTGTGATTATGTGTTTTATATTGTTTGCTCTCTTTTTTATGTACAATGCATTTCTGATTAAAAGATACCACATCGTTTGGTCTTAAAAGCAGTTTATTTCCCCAAAAGGGCCTTGTAAGGACAAAGGCTAAAGAAACATAATAATTTGTGTGTAAGCTTTTATTGAAACCTTTTAAAACAAAGTAGATAGTTTTTTTTTTGTTTTTTTTTTATCTCTGAGCAGTATTGAAGCCCTCATTCCTCAGACATTATTAATCGGAGGTTGTTTGTAACAGAGCGATTTGCAGATATAGAGCTTGACAATGATCTATGCTGATTGATGTTAGCTCCCTCAGGTGAGATCACGCACTGGGTATGACAACGGTGTATGATGGATTAACAGGACCCTAGGTTATTGGTGATGTGGAGATAGATAGACAAATGCAAACAGCAAATCATTCTACCTCTAACACCAACTCAGCTGAGTGCTAAGAAGGAAAATGGCAGCTTTATGTTTACTTAAACCTGATGTTAAAGATCTATTCAGGCTTAAAAACAACATATTTTTACAGTAATACAAGCATGGAATTGGTCTGACTAATGGTCCGACTGTAGGTACCAAAAACACAAAGGTTAGATGGAACAAGGTAAATAGATTCCAATCTTTTTGATTAACATCTAGGAAACAGTTCACAACTTTAAGTCATAGGGAAGTCACATTTAAATGTGAAATCATTCTGGCTTAAACATGCATATAAATGTACTCTTTATTAGTGTTGCGCCAATGCCATTTTTTGGCCCCGATACCAATACCCGGTAACGATAACATACCGATACCATTTGTTTGATTTGATGTGTGTGTGTATATATATATGAATAACTGCGTACTACTTGGATGTAAAATAATGGCTTTGCCAAGCTTTGTGAAGCAGGAAAACGACTAATACAAAGTAAATCCAATAGAACTTTTTATTGCCTACCTGGAATGGGTGACAATACTTAAATAAACTTTGGGCTCTCAAAATAGTATTGGTAACCTATTTGTCAGTACTCACCGACACCACCATTTTAATGCTGTATCGGGTACTGGTATCGGTATCGATGCAACACTACTCTTTATAAGACTATATTGTCCCAAAAGTTAGAAAATATATACTTTTTTTAAAAATACGGTCTTAAAATCTTTTTTTTTTGTTATCTTATTCAGGCCTGTTACTGTAAATCCTCTAATATAGGACGGGGCCTTTATTTGACTCAGGTACATCTTGGTCCAGGCCATTGTTGGAAGGAGGCCAGATTTAGAGGCAGGCCTTTATTTCTATTTGATCAAAACAGACTACCACTGGAATGAAAAAAAATGAGATTTTGTGTCTCTTTGAACCGGACCATGGTCCTCTGAACCTCAGCTCTAAACTAACCCTAAATCTGAGTGTCTTTTTGTTTGAATGGTTGTTTGTTCTGTGTATTGATCTGCAAAGGACTGACAACCTATCTATGCTGTCCTCCTCCTGTCCAAGGACTGCAAGAATTACATACCAGCTACCCTCTGACTCTGAATCATGTTGGTAAATAAAATAAATGAATATATATTGATGTTTTCAGTGCGCGAGTCTTCATTTATGTCTTAAATTGTTGCAGTAGTAATCCTTGCTGGTGGTTTAAGAACCGCAATTTCAATCATTTGGTATATTTTTTAAATTTTCACTAATATTAAAAATCTGCAAGAAATACAAAGAAATACAAGAAATTTCTGTAGAATTTAGACCATATTTGTTTGCTTGAGATTAATAACACAAATCACATCTGACTTGCCGTTTCATTAGTCATTGTATTATTGTCAAAACGTGGGACTTTTGAGTTTTTTCCATGTTGTCACAAAACTCTAAGCTTCATTTGCACTTAGGAATGTTCCGATACAACATTTGACCAATATGATATAAGCATGTATCTTACATACCTTTATTAGAAAAGGCTTGACAAAGTGATATTACTCAAACAGATAACAAGATATCATCAACAGGTATGATACAATGGAGCTATTTATTATTAAAGGTATAGAGGACGATCTTTTATTTCCATGTGGATCATCTATATAAGTGATCATTCTGGTGATATGTTTACGTAAGTCCGTTCTACATGCTCGCCCTGTGAGCTATTTCTTTCTGCACATGCGCACTTTCAGCTGCATATCTGTGGTGAGCTACGGTTTCAGACATTCATTTAAGCTACCGTAGTACTTTGAAAATGGCAGTGGGTCGTAAGAGAAAGAGCGACTAGGAAGTGTATGAGAAGAAGAGAAAGGCCTCAGAAGAAGCAGATATATTTCAGAATACTTTGCGGGGAGATCTCTACTCACAAAGCATTGTGGGATTTGTTGTCACAGCGGCCCGCTGTCACCATAGGCTGCCGCCACCCGACAGCGGTGCCTAATATCAAAGATGGCGAAGGTATCGCACTGTGTAGGAGGATTTACGTGACCAACAGGGAGCAAAAAGCAGTGATCATCTTTCTGAACGGTCAGTTAACTGAGTTCGCTATAAAGTCCACTATATAGTCCCGGTTCTGTATACTGCTTTAGGGATTTAGGGTTTAAGGCTGACTTTCAGACAAGGTAAGCTTGTATGAGCTTACAGTG
>JAGKQL010000004.1:26874425-26903289 GCA_018398635.1 Cyprinodon brontotheroides | reverse complement strand
GCGAGTGGGAAGAACAGGAGTTGGAAGGCGCGCCAGCAGCAGCACTTTATAGGTCTGCTGTATGGGACCACTTTGCATTTAGAGTGACCTCACAATGTGGCGGAAAGAAAGTTGTGGATAAAAAGAAAGTGCAACAGTGTGCAAGCATTGTGCAACACGTTTTGTTTATGCTAACAGCAACATAACCAACATAATAATAATAATAATAATACATTTTATTTGAAAGCCTTATCACAACACCCAAGGACACTGTACAGGCAGATAAAACATTAAAACAGGAAGCTAAAAAGTACAAGCATAAAGATGCCACAGAAAACAAAGCAGCAGGAAGTAAAATAAAACCAAAGGAAGAAAAGGAAGAGAATAATATTGGAATGATGCGTAAGAACTAGGTGGGATAGGACTGTCTGAACAGGAAAGTTTTGAGTCTGGATTTGAAAAGAGGGAAGGAGTCAGAGTATGGAGATCGGAGGGAGGGAGTTCCAGAGGTGGGGAGCAGAGCGACTAAATGCCGGTTCCCCATTGTGACCAACATGTCAGGCTAACCCGAAATCCCCACATACTCCGTCAGCGTTCCGCCCCGCTGCGCTCTCAGACCGCCTGCACAAAGCAAAGCCTACAGCCTCTGCTGTGGATCCCGTCCAGCTCCACTCTGAGTTCCTTGGAGATAAGTAGAGGGCATGCGCCAGATGATTAAATTCAGTGCTGCAAAACATGCGGAAATGATCCAGGGTTTCCATGGATCATTAAAAATAATTACAATTCATTAACTTTTTTGGGATTTTTTTTCATTAATTTTCATGGGATTTCGGGTTGACAATCAAGATATACCCAACCGAAAACCATGAACCGAACCAAACTGTGGATTTTGTGAACCGTTCCACCCCTCATAGGAACCCTGTAAATGTTTTAATTGAGAGCAAAGTGAAACTGGTGCAAATGAAGACGAATTGTATCAACACATTCTGTAAAAATGGCAGAAAGGAATTTGCAGAAAGAAACATAGTGAGTTGATGAAAACACTGTAAACTCAATGAAATGTGATCTGCTTTACCTCTCCTTCCTTTCTTGTGCTTTAGTCTGTCTCTACACTTATTTTCTCCATTATCTGCTCTAAGATGTGTTTTTTGTTACACCCCAACCCTCATCCATTCCTATTCCACTTACCCATTTCAGTCCTTATATTTCACTCATCTGTCTTGCTGTAGTTATTAAGTTCAGCCATGCAGTTTTCTGGGTCTTTTATCACATCTTGTGCTCCTGCTGGGTGAAAATGCTTCTCATTTCTCTCTATAATTTCTTCCTTCCCCAACAACTTCTTTAAGTCCGCCCTCCTCAGTTCCTTTCTGTCTTTTTATCTTAAAATGTTAAGAAAAAACATAATGTGCTTTGAAATATTGGAAAATCACTGTTATTGTGTGCCATTACTATAATTACTGTAAACAGGCAGGATTATTACAGAGACATTTTTGCCCAAACAGTCTCCACAAAGCCTTTTTTTTACCACATGTTGCTAGTTAAAATGTGCAGGACAGCTAAATGTGAGATTATGCTTGCCTTTTATATTAAACTGAGGTAAACGTCGTGTGTCTGGTAATTATTGCTGGAACAGCAAAAGAAAAAGTAAAAATCAAACTTAAGGCAATACATTGACTTGAACCTATTCACTGTTATTCTAAATTTGCTTACATGTTATTGGCTACTGTTATGTTTTTACAAGGGCATAATGGAAGACAGTCTTCCTGCTTATTCTAATAATATTAGAAAATAACCCTTTTCCTCTGTATTCCACAAACACTAAAATAAGGGAAACTTTTTAGCACTAAGAAGCTGTTTCTCCCAAAGTAATGTGTTATTGAGATTTTATCAGCCATGCGTTCAAATTGTACAAAAACAACCCAGTTATTGACCATTTGGATTTGCAATAAAATTTGGTTTTAAGTTAAAGTATTTGCAATTTACTTGATACACTGCTAATTTGTATCATAATTCAATGTTTAACTTAAATATATATTAAATATATAAAGAAGTAAGCATGAAATAAATACAAAGTAAGTAAATTACCATTATTTATAAATAACAAATTCAGGAAGAAGAAATATTTTTCCAATACACATTTTTCTACATCAAACTTAATCATGAAACCTATCCTTATAGAATAGACTGTATTACTTTGCTATAAAGTCCCTCCGGTGGCAGTACTTGCTGTTTACTGTATTTAGCAGGTGCAGTACCCACAAAAACCAGCAAGATCAATGTAACACATGGAAATGCCAAAAAACAGTAGAAACTGCTGACCTCTCACTTCCAAAATGGCCAAGTGAAAGATTTTTTTATATAAGAATTTATGATTGAATAATATTAGGTGTGTTTATGTGCTTAACACAGAATTAGGTTTAGCTGCTGCACCCAAAGAGACGTGGCGATGTGGAAACCAGCCTGCCTGTGAAGCCATTACAGATCTTCAGTTTAAATAAGAGATATAAAAAACATTTTTTTAACCAATAAAAGCTGAATCCACTTGCTTTTTTTTTTGTTGGAACAGTGACTGCTGTTTGATTTGTTCATAAATTGTAATTCATTTTTGTTAAATTGCTTAAAAAGGATTAGTTCTTAGTTTTTTTTTTATTTTAAACTCAGGTAAATCCTGAAATATGCATAAATATTAAGTTCCAGTTCTTATTTTATTATAAATATTAACCATAATAATCATTTTACATTTTATTGTCTTGGCTCACTTGTCCCATCACACACATCAGAAAAGGCGATGATTAGTAGATGATGTCATCAGATATATAATCCTTTTCATTAATTTTATATTTGATTATTATAAAATTTAACATCCAGTATATTTGATAAATGAACTCCCAGTTATAAATGCTGTGATAAGAGTAAATTTCTTCAAATTTGTTGATATTTTTGATCATAGAAAAGTAACTGCATACATTAATTTTCTTTGTAACTACCTTGATTAAGCAGTGATAGATTTACGCCGTTGGTCTTTGGAAAAATTAACTGTGACTAGTTGCATTTTTAAAGTAGCATGATCAACACTGCTTGTCACTAAGGCCAAATAGATTGATATTTATCTCTTCTAGCAACAGACATATAATCTGGAAATCCTAATTGATCTTTACATTGTTGATTCTGGAGCTTCTTCCTTGCTGTGTCTTTTTTCTGTCAATACTTATGTAAAATAATTTCGCTTGTACCCTAAATTTCTCCAGCTTTCATGACGGTTATATATTTTATTGCAGACGTTTCATTGCAGATAGATGATGCATTAAGTCAAAAGTGATTTTTATTGTTTGTATTATGGGAAATAATCACTATCCTTTTACATAAAGACTTTGTTTCCAGAAAAGAGTTCTTACTCAGAAAGAAAATTAATATCTTTTTGTCCTTCGCATAAAATATTATTTCTGCTAAAGGACATATAGGATTATGATTTCTGTTATTGCCATGCCTGCAGCCAATCCTGTCTGGATTTCTGTCCACTGCATATTGATTGATGCATTTATGATGTTCCCTCTGGACATTTTTTTTCAGTTTGCAGGAACTGATCTTTGATTCAGCCTATCGGGGTGTTTCTTATTTGTCTCTCCATATCTAACCATCCGTGTGCCTCTGCCTGTATGTGACTATTTGTTGCTTCACCATGGTGTGTGTGGAAGAGCGGAATGATCTCTGAAGCCACTGTAGCCCCAGGCTGCTTGAAAGAGACAGTGAACATTTACTTGTTAAATTTATTTCTAGCCACACAAACTCATATGGAAGAACAATCAACCTATTTCTTTATTCAGACTGAAAAAGAGGGCAGTTTAACCCTCAGTCAACCCAAACAAATATTTACAGCAAACCGTACATTAGAAAGTCTAAAAGATTGAGAAGTTAGTAGTACTGACCTTACCTGAAAATGTATGTTTTGACCGTTTCCATTTCATTTTTTATTCATAATTTCTGTTCATAATTACCTTTTGCGTTATTTTTCTTTCAACTGAATAATGAAATGGGATACATAATGATGTAACATGTTTTTTACAGTCTCATAAGTGTCTGAAATACTGCAAAGTGATGAGGAGAGTGGTGGGTGCTAAGTGACGTTACCATGTACAATAAAGACATCTATAATAGAAAACCTAAGAGACATTATGTCATGATGACACACAATATGCCCATGCTCTTAAGCCTAAGAAAAGTGGAATACACTTTGCTGTCCTTGAATGAGATTACTCCCCCTCAGTCATGTCAATTTGTCAATTCAGGCCTTTTCTCTATCAATGTTTCTTTTCTTTCCCTTTACTGTCCTCCATTTAGGGGCAAATTACACTTCATAACACTTACTTATCGCTCCATGTGTCTCTTTGCAGGGTGATGAAGTGCTGACCGTCATTAAAACCAAGGCTCAGTGGCCGGCATGGCAGCCACTCAACCTGTAAGTACCACACAATGTCAAAAGAAAGCTTGTTACTTCTGTAAGAAATGCGATGAAATAAAATTTAAGTGACAATTGTGTGAAACAGCAGTGATGATTTACATAAACCTGGCTTAAAAGAGTTTTGTGTCTAAATTAGTGCACATTTAGTTGCTGGTTTTACATGTGATTTGTTGAATACGGACCTATGAAAAAGTCTTAAGTGTCTCGATCAGTGTTTACATAGATAGAATAACATTTGAGGAAGAGTAATCAACCTCAATAAATCAAAAGGAAATAGAGACAGACCAATAAATCGGCCAGCCGATATTTTGGCCTGATATTTGCAAGTTGGGGGGTGTTAGTATCTGAGCATGTGCTGAGTGATTCAGCAATACGTTCAGCATCCATGGTGAATAAATATTTCTTTTTTCTTAAATGACACTTCTCTAATATTGTTGTTATCATTCTGTTAACATTTGTTATCATTTGCGTTGGCCTTAAAAAAAAACCTGTATTAGTCGATCACTAAATAGGATGATATTCTTTTACATATTCTGCCTTTTCACTGCACTGCATGCTGTGTTCAGCTCTGTGGCTTTTTAGATGCCTCCTGACCTCACCTTAAGGCAAAGTTATATAGGGAGATGTAAAAGAAAATACTATCTATGGATTTATTATTTTGTACAATCAAGAGTCCTGACCGAAAGAAAAAAAAAAAATTAAAATGCAAAATAGAAAATCTTTCAGTGTGAGCAAGGGGTAAAAGTTATGAAAACAATTCGAATCCACATAAAGGCAAGAGAGTTTTTAAAGGTGGAACCAGCATGGCAGGCCCCTATACATGCAGAGGGGTTCGATTCTCTGCCCGTCTCCAAAAGTAAAATAAAAGTTACAAAAAAAGAATACTTCATACTAAATAGTAAATTTTCTAATCATGGTATGAACAGCTTGTGTGAGCTTGGCTGTTTATTGTCTGTGGTACCCTGTGTATGAGTGCGAGCTGGATTATTGGCCACTGAATTAAGTTACCAGTGATTTTTAAATTTTATTTCAGTTTAACATGGGAAAAAGTCAGAATTCTGAGATTAAAAGTCAGAATTCTGACTTTTTCTCAGAATTCTTGAAAAAAGTCAGAGTTCTGACTTTAACCTCAGAGTTCTGAGAAAAAAGTCAGAGTTCTGACTTTTTAACTTCGTGACTGACTTTTTCCTTGACTATACCGAAATAAAATTCAAACATCACTTTACAGTAACCCCAATCCTCTTCCTGGACTAATATTATGTCCAGAAAACTGCTCATATTAGCACCCACCCACTTTATACAGGGCTCTGACCCACCCATACAATAGGGGTGTAAATCACATCCATCATCATGGCTTTCTGATTCGGTATCATTTCTGCTCCAAGCGATTGATTATTTTCGATACTCAAGAATACACCACGCGATTCGATTCGATTAATTGATTAATCGGTTAAACATTTTTTTATTATTATTTTTTTTTTACACCTTACACGCAAACAAAGTTTCAAGTTTGAAATAAATCAATAGAAAGCTGTAATATTATTATGCATTTTCTTTTTAGAAACAACAGCAAATAACAGAAGTAGAAAAGTTGCATCAAAAAATACTGCACAATATCAGTGTAATGAGTTCAATGCAATACCTCGGCTCCAGAGAAACTGTCCAACATATTTTTTAGAATGTAATAAATATACTCAGGAAATAGAGATGTTGCGTAGAGAGTTAGACAGGAATAAAAATAAACTAGATATAAGGGAATTGTTTCAAAGGTCATCTGGGGATGTAGTTTTTGGGAGTATTTTTAAATTTTCTAAGAAGAACGGGTGTTTTAGGGAGAATATAATAGTTTGTCTGGTCCATACTCCATTCTGGAAGGTGGCGGTAATGCACCTATAAGTTGTTTGCCAACCGCCATTAAAAAAGAAGAAGAAGAAGAAGGCTCCAGAGTGTTGACGTCACCGCCCCCCTCCACAGACGCCCGGCCGCTCCTCTCCCAGATTGTAGCTGACCGCAAACAGTGCGCGGACAGGGGAGGCCAGCTTGTTTTGTTTTATGACGAAATTCGCGAGAAAACAATCCCTCGTGAAGTTTGACCCGCCAGCTAGAAGCCGAGGTGCATGAGAACGCTGGGGCCCTTTTCCACCTGGATCTCCCGCTCTTTTGGCCCTCATGTCCCTCCGCACCGTCGCACTAAACTCGCCCCCCACTTCCTCGCCGCCTCGACCGTATCTAGACCCACAGTGTGTAGCTCAGACCACGCCTCAATATTGAGCATAATTTAAAAATGTCTGTGTCAAGCTCACTGCAACACACTGCTGTAAGAGTATAACCAGAAGCGGCGGTAGGAGGGCAAAATAGGTTTAGCGGCACCGCAGCACGGGAGGGAGGAGAATTACGCTCAGGAGCAAATGGATAAAAATAGACGGAGAACAAAAAACATGAATGCGATTCTGTTTATTGTCTGTGGTACCCTGTGATCGGACTGGAATATGCATCGAGAAAACTGCTCATTATTAGCACCCACCCACCCCAGCCACCGACCCACCCAGACACACACACACACACACACAGACCCAAAAAGCGCATGGTGTGGTTTGGACCATCAGTTTACTTCTATTGACTTTCTATTGATTTCTCTCTATGCCCTATACTTGAAAATAACCCTAATCCTTAACATAACCAGTACATAAACCAAGACTTAGCTGAATTTAAATTCACACCTTATTCCTAAACCTAACCGTTAGAACAAAGGCACTGATACAAACAGTCCTTGATTTGAACGACCAAGATCAACAGGACGCTTACCAGAATGCCATCCGAGCTGGAGAAGTATGGCCAGATGGTGACACAGACAGGGAAGGTAACCCATACAGATGGGATTCCACTCCCAGAAGAAGGAAAATCAGATGTAGAAGGGAGCTTTAAATGCCTTGTTATACCAATGTAAATCGAAAAACCATGATGGGGCCATAAGAAAAATAACAAAACATCTGACAAGTAAGGCAAGTTTTGAGAAGTCAACTCAATGCAAGAAGGAGGTCCAGTCAATCAACAGCTATAACTTGCCAGTAATCAGACACCCTGCTGTGACAATAAGTTGGCCTAACGAGGAAATTCAGGCCAGTGATGTTAAAACGGGGAACCTACTCACCTTGAATGCTAGATTCAACCCCGAATCCAGTATATACAGATACTACACACAAAGAAGGAGGCAGAGGCTTAGTGAGCATCAGAGCCAACTCTGAAGATGAAACATATATGCTTCAAGAATGCATCAGGAAGATGGCCCCAAGGGATGGATCTCTCAGTGAATGTCTCAGACAATGGAGGACTGGAAGAGAAGGAAATGGAGGAACCATCATGTGAGGAAAAACTCCTGAATGGAATGTACCACCAGCTGATAGCTGAAGTGGCTGATATGACCAAATCTTACCATTGGCTAGAGATGGGTAGACTGAATAACAGCACACAAGCACTTACCATGGCAGCACAGGAGCAGACCTTTCAGCACCACAGCAATAGAGACCCGGATCTACCATACCAGGTAAGTTCCCAGGTTCAGGATATTCAAAGAGGCTTCAGGAACAATCCAGCATCTCTTAGCAGATTTTGAGATGCCAGCAGGAAAGGAATACATGGAACGTCATAACCAAGGGGCTGGTATAGTGTACAGACAGATCTGTGTAGAATACAAACTGGACACCCTAAGTTCAAAATGGAACCTGCACCCCAAGGTGGTGGAGAATGACAGAACTAAGATCCCGGGGGACTTCCAGATGCAGAGACATTGGTTCTATCCAACTAATCAAACATTGTGATCATTAATAAGCAGCAGAGGATGTAACGATTGGCGTCCCCCAAGGCTGCAGCGGCAGAGACAGCGTCCTGCAAGGTTGCAGCAGCAGAGACGCTGCAGCAGCAGAGACGGCATCCACTCGGCCACCCTCCTGGGACTCTGCCTCGCCTCCGGCCCCGTTTTGCTGTTTTGTTTTTTGGACTATGTTTTTTTTTGTTTCTTGCCCTCCTTCCTGATTCCCCCTCCGCCCACCTTGGGTGGGTTGTTTTTTGTTTTTGGACATAAGAGGGCATCGGAAATCTGGCCTTAAGTGGGGGGCTCTGTAACGATTGTGGTTCTGTTGGTTTTCTCTAAGTTTTCAGTTCCACGTTTATCCATGTTTTTCTTTGTTTTCTAGCTTTATTGGTGTGTTCTGAATTTATTTAAGTTTCTTATTTTTTTTCCCTCTGTCCTCTGTTGCCCCCTTGTGTTTTCTTTTCCCTTGGCTTCCTCGTCAGCTCTGCTCACACCTGCTCCTTATACGCTTGTTAGTCCTGCCTTTGTTCAGTCAGCCATAAATACACTCCCTGTGCAGTCCCTCAGTGCTGGTTCCTTGTCTTACTTCGTCTCACCCTGGCTTCCTCATGATTGTTTTCCCCTGATGTCTCCATGGTTCTGGTTTGTGTTTAATTTTTATGTTGGATTTTTGGATTTCTGTTTTGTTTAATATTTTTAAGTTGGATTTTTTGGATTCCTGTTTTGTTTAATATTTTTAAGTTGGATTTTTTTGGATTCCTGTTTTTGCTGCCTGTGATCATTCATTAAATCTTTAAAGAACTCACCCCTGCCTCTTAGCCTCTGCATTTGGGTCCTCACAAAAACCTCCAAAAAGAAACGTGACATAGGAAAGCCATAGTGATTAATGTGGCCTTCCTAAAATATAGAAACACCAGAAAAACAAGATGAGAAACTGGAGGTATAATAAGGGCTCAGGGAAGGAACAGAAAGAGCCTGGAAGGTGAAGGCAATGGTATTGCCCATGGTCATCTGAGCAGTCCGAGCTATAGCCCACACAATGAACATGACTCGAATCTGCTTAGTTTATCATCTGTAGCTGATAAAAAAAAGTTAGACACTTTTTCCTAGTTACTAAATACATATTTAGATAATGTGGTTTATAAATGAATGACAGAATAAATCTGCATCATAAGTAGCAATTAGCAAAATTAATCAGCATAACACGGAAGTTTGTTTGAGTAAAGTTTTAGCTCCATCACGATCAATGAACTATTGTAGTGCATGAATATTAATAAACCTTATTGTTTTTCGCTGGCATCCTTTATATGCTTGGAGAGCGGCACATTTACTTGTTTGAATATTAAAAGACTATGACACCTCTGGAATGAGTTCAAGAGCAATTAGGATCTTTTAACAACTCTTGCCCTGAAGACTTTAGGTGCACAGACACTCACTCACATGCTGACACTTGTGTATCTTCCACTAAACATCTGTTTAATAACCCCTCCTAGCAGTGTCTACCATTTGCCATATGTTGTGCAACTATTACTTTTATGAATAACAGCAGTCAAAAGCTTGTGCACACCTGCAAAATCAGTGAATCTGAAGCAGCATATCGTGTCATGCAACATTGTATGCTGAGCTGCCATGGTTTTGCATATTAGTGGTTTCTAATTTGCCTAATGTTCCTCAGATATTTTAATCTTGACTTTAAATTGTTACTGAACTGGTTATAGCATAACCAGGAGTTTTCTTCAGCTGATTAGCTATTTTGTGTCTGCATATATTTGGGCCATTCTAGCTGTCAGATTTGCATGTAATTCATGCAAAATCTCAATGTTTCCTGATCTTGCTAAGGGTTTAGTTGAGTAAATTGTAGATTTTTGCAAAAAGCTATAAGACTGACATACATTTGTTTCATAATAATCTTGTTTTATTTATACATTTCAACCTTTTAGACACTTTATGCTGAAAATAAAGAATTTCTCTACTAAAACAGCTCCTTACTATTTTTTTTAAATTTGCAGAACTTAAGAGTGTTTTTTTCTGCTTTTACTCATCACAATTTTGTTGGGTTGAGATGGCAACATTACGAGGTAACCCACTACCTTGGATGAGATACATTCCCACCCATGAATGAATGGTTGTAGGATGCCATGCTGTATTATGACACAGAACTTTTCGTAATATTCAACTTTTCTTTTCCTAACTACCTTCTCCTCTCCTAACAGCTTAAACGGCCAATCATTTGAGAAAACTCTTGCCTTCAGTGTTTGAGTGACTGCCAGTTTCTGGGGTATAAACCACTATAGTTCCTTGACTTAAAACTGCTCTATAGTCAAGGGCTGGTTACTCAGACCCAAGCAGGAAATTTAAATGACAGCAACAATTACAACACTCCCCCATGTCAAAAGTGGAAACCGCAGGAAAATGCGGCTCTGAGACATTAGGTTGCCAACTATCTTCTATAGAATGTGGATGAAACACACACCCTGTGTTTTTCACTGTTTGCTCTTAAGAATATGATGTAAATATTAGTGCTGTCAATCGATTAAATTTTTTAATCGCGATTAATCGCATCAATGCCTGAGTTAACTCGCGATTAATCGCATTTTAATCGCACATTTTTTCCCTGATTGAAAATCATTTAAATACTCTCGATGACATACAAAAAAATACATACAGGCTAGGTTTGTGCCAATGTTCTTTTTTTAAAATGAAAACAGGTCACAGATACTGATTTATGCCATAGAAACATATGGCAAGAAGATGGGGAGGCATGTAGCAAAAAATAACAAATATGTAGCCAAAAAAAAGGCCCTGAAAACAGGCTGATGTAAAAGACAGTCTTTACAGTTAATACAGTCTTTTGAACAAAGACAAGCATTTTACCCTACTGCTATAAAATTTAGTAGAGTTAACATTAGATGTTAATTAACCAAGGTAATAATGAACAATTTTCAATCAATACATCAAAATCAATAGACTGACATCACTAGATGAAGGTAGTCTATGCTCTAGAAAGTTACTTTTCAGCCTCTTAACAAAAATGAGAACACACACACAAGCACCCACCCACCCACACACACACACACGACACACCGACCTGTGGCGTACACAGACAGCAAGAGTGCGTAGCAGATTCCATTTCACCTCAGTAATCTGTTTTCTCAGCGTATTTCAGGTTGCTACTAGTTACCAGACACTCAACTTGTTTGTTGGTGGTGGGGCTTAAAGAAAAGGCACTAGCGCCACCCAGTGTATGAGCCGCGTTTTTTCCTTGAGGAGCTCGGCTCTGGAAGCCTATGAGAAAATGCATAGACTGGGGAAAATAGCCCCGCCTTCCTTCCCGCAGGCTGCAGCGGGATGTACTTGGAAAATTGTACCATAAAACCACATAGCGTTAATCTCACGTTAAAAAAATTATCGCCGTTAAAATGGCCTCGCGTTAACGCGATAATAACGCGATAATTTTGACAGCACTAGTAAATATACATGAAGACAATAAAATGCAAAACAATGTTCATGGTTTTTCGGCTAAATTAACAAATCAAATACGAATTGCACTTGCTTTGAACATCAGAAGTTTTAATGCAAACTTGTTTGAAAACCTTTTTAATATCAGGATTTAACACATTTTAAGTTGATTCCAGATATTTTTTAGCTTAAATGCATTACAAATGTTTTTTTTTCTTTAAATCATTTTAATTCATTGTTTTTATATAGCGCCAATTTACACGTCATCTAGGGTTGGAAATTAATGCGATTTTCATGATTCCGATTCTCTTATCGATTCTGTGAAACATGGTGAGTGCAGGGTGAGGTTCGTTCTATTTCTGCCTACCTCGGCGAAAACAGACATCCGTGAACAGGAGCTGCCAGCCTCTGAGCAGCCAGGCTACCCATCTCGTCACACTCATCTAAATCGAATGAAGATGGCATCCGTTTAATGAAAAAGCATTACTGTACAATTTTGGGAAATAAACTCATCTCCCCTGATTTAAATAAACAAGCATCACCTTTCTCTGCTCCCTGAACTGCGGAGCAACTCAGTAGCATGTTTTGTTACATCCATTGCAACAGCTAGAATCATGTAAGAATTTAGCTTCCAGAAGTTCTAATTAAACATGCTGATGAAGGGCTGGATTAACAAGAGCCTCTCAGCTTAATAATCCTAAAGAGAGGTAGGAAGCTGGTTTATTTCCAGAAATGACATATGATTTACTTGGAACCACATTAAGCACAGCTAGTGATATAAAACTAGCTACTACCACCAGAGTTGCCTTCCATGCTGGTCGTAACTTTAGCTTCCTGTCCGGAAGCATCAAAAACACAGCATTTGTTAAGATGTATGCCATGTTGTGTGCACAGGTGTTTCTGCATGTTGGAAGTATTTCCTTCCGCCGATTTTAATTGACCTTGCAATCATTTCGCAAAGCTGCATGTTGCCATCTTTCTTCTAAAGCAATCACTTTGAGCTTTTGTTTTGCTTTTCAGATTTACGTAGCTGGTCATGTTGTACTTTGCTTACTGAATGCTGTGTGCATAACTTCCGTAAAAAAAACGTGACGTAACAGTTGTGCATGATTCTGAGTGCTGGAATCGTTATGGTTAAATGACTGGCAATTAGAACATACGGAATCCGTTCTGCACAGGAACCGGTTTTCGAAAACCTCAATCAAAGAAGCCAGACAAATTGGTTTAACGTTTTCCGTCTAAGGAAACCAAGGTGACCTCATCCAGTCATTGACTTTACATTTTACTCTTCATGTTCCTATATTTAATAAGAGTGTTCTCTAAAACTATGTATATTTACTTTTTTTTTCCAAATCTTTGCCATGGAAAACAGGTTTGTAACCTAAGTTGGATCTTTCTGGTTAAATGAACACACAGAAACAGAAGATACTATTAAGTGGTAAATACTTTTTCTTGTCACTTTATTGATTATGCTTTATGTTCCCTCCACTTAAACCAGGCGAGCAGCTCCCTCGGCAGAGTTTTCTGTGGATCGGACCCGGCATCTTATGTCCTTCCTCACTATGCTTGGGCCAAGCCCAGACTGGAATGTGGGGCTGTCAGGAGAGGATCTCTGCACCAAGGACTGTGGCTGGGTCCAGAAACTTGTGGCAGACCTCATCCCATGGGACGCAGGCACAGACAGCGGTGTCACATATGAGGTACTAAATCTTACTTTATTTATTATTACATGTTTGTTTGTTTTTTTGTTTGTTTGTTTTTACAAAGTTTGATACCTAAAAGATGAACCATACTGCTGTAGTCCCAAACCAGCATCTCAGCTAGATAAATGTGGAGAATTCACAATATCTATCATCATGACGGTCATTAAAAAATAACAGCAACATAAATCAGAAAAAGAGGCCATTAAGTCAAAAGATGAAGCATGTAGGTACATTAGCGACAGATTACTGGAAATGTTTCCATGCCGCACTGCCATCACAGCAATACATGAATTATAAGAAATGTTAGGATGTTTTCATCCAGTTCAGGGTTGTTTTGGGGTCAGCAAAAAAAAATTTAAAATCAGAGCTTTCACCTGACATATTGTTTGTGTATAAATGCCTTAAAGAGACCCCTTAAACAACTTTTCTTTAGCAGTTTAGTTCCTTATCTTGTGAAGACATTTGTTCTTGCACATCTTTCTGGAGAGACCACAGCTTTACAGTGATGTACAGCTTTAGAATGGATCATTGCAACACTTTCTTCTTCTTTTCTTTTTCCTAACCAGTATGTTGCAGATTGACTGTGATGCTGTTTATAACCCAATTAGAAACAAGCATTGGCTCTTAGACAATTGGCCTTCATTTTAACTTCACAGTGCTTTGGCTTTTGGAGAGTTTATGTTAAAGATAATGACTGCAGAGCAAGCCAATATCATCACCACTTCATTATTGTGCTTGGTAGTTTGTAAAAAGGTGTTTATGAAGATTTGCTCTAGTTTATTTTAAATGTGGTACTGTTACTCAAAGCCAGATGGGCTCAAAACAAACTCTAACTGTTCTTTAGTTTGACTGAGATCAAGCTCAACAATTAATGTTTTTTTAAAGTTTCAGATAAAACTCCTTTTTTTTTTTTTTTTTAGATAGATTAGGGGCAAAGTTACTGATATTCCTCCTCCTGGAAAGACCGGCACGTATCCTAAATGTTTTCCTGTTGTAAAAAGATCTTTATCAGTTATATACTATATGTCATGATGGGTTTTGATTCCTAGCCCATATGCAGAACACAACCAGAGGCAGGGGAAAAGTTCAAAGGTTTAATTAATAAAGAGCATAATAACAGGACAGGGGGTAATCAGGTCCAGGGCTGGTCACGACTGGGTTTACTGTTCTGGAGATTGAGCAGAGCGGCAGAAGGGGGAACCAGGAGGGTTCAGAGGCTGACGGCAGGCTGAGGGCTTGGTGGAGGCTGAGCTTGGTCTAGAGCTTGCAGATCACCAGGTTTGAGTTTCCCTTCCAGATACTTCAGAGAGCAGGCTGGCAGGTCCTTGACAGGTTTGGTTCTCCAGGGTTCTTCTGAGATCAGACTGACAGATTACCAACAGAGAAACTCTTCAGGGGTTTCTGGTTTCAGACTGGTTCAACCTGGGAAGCAGAGAAGACAAAATGGATCAGGTTCAGGTTCAGGACTCGTAGTCAGGAGACTAGACAGACAGGTTGGCCTCAGGGTTTGTTGTACCGTAACTGACTAACACACTCTGGCACCGGAGTGAGGTTCTCAGCCCGCTTAAGTACTGGTCTCCTGATGAGCAGATGAGGAACAGCTGGTGAAGTCAGCTCCAGCTTCAGGAGATCCAATACGCCCTCTGGTGGAGAAAGGTAGACAGAACCCCAGATCCCAACAGTAACACAAACCCCTAGGAAGGGATCCTTGGCGCCCTCTGGTGGGCAAGCCTCAGGATCCCAACACCATATTTATATACTCTCTTATATAGGCCTACTACAAATAATTTAGATTTCTGAGGCACAAGACTGCTTCTCTAAAGTCAATTATGTTTTCTGTCTGTCCTGACATTGTGCTAACAGACAGCTGAGTACTATGTTAACAGGTTCAATTCATATTCTTCCATAGTAGGCTGAAATTTATGGAGCGAGGGGTAACAACTCCTATGGTGGAAGCCCAAGGCACCATCCCGGTCTGCCAGTTCAGGGGCACTCCTGCCAGGCCTGAGTGTTTGTCAGCAGCCTGCTTGGCCTCACAGAACCTGTATGGAGCTTTAGAAGCCCCACAAGTCAACCAAGCTCTGTAGGACTCCTTCAGTTTGAAGGCAGCCTGATTGAAACAATGGGATTTAGAGTTAGGGTCTGTCTGGTTCATCAACATTTACACATACTAATCTCCACAGTCTCATATGTGTTGATTGTCTCCCCCTAGTGGTTTGGAGCATGTCTGTGATGCACAGCTAGTATGCAGCTTTTCTTAACATGGTTTCTACACTAGAAACAATGAGCTTCATTGCACAAAGCACTTCATTGGACATGCTTTGTGTCTTTGTGGTACCACATATATTTGCAGTGCATATTTGCATATTTGCAGTCCGTTTTCCATCAAGCTTATCCCTGCTTGGGTCTTGCGGGGTACTTTATCCTATCTTCAGCTGTCTATGGGCAAGAGGTGGGGTACACCCTGGACAGGTCACCAGTCTGTCGTAGAGTAACACAGAGAGATACAGGACAAACAACCTTTCATGCACACACTCACGTCTAAAGAGAATTTAGAGAGGCCAATTAACCTAAGTCATGTTTTCGGAGTACCCAGAGAGAACCTGTGCATGCTCGGGGAGAACATACAAACTCCATGCAGAAAGACCTCCGGCCGCCAGGAATTTAACCTGGAACCTTCTTGCTGCAAGGCAGCAGTGCTACCCACTGCCCCGCTGTGCAATCAAGCAACAACAAGCAGTATATCTAAATCAGCCTTTATGTTTATAAAATGCAGCATCAGAGTGTTTTTCAGTTTCACTTTCTGTGAAAAACTTTACAGCCCTGAAATAAAAGGGGCTCATCCATATTCACCAACTGTTTTGAGACTAGAGCAATTTATTTATAGTTTGCACTCATGAATACGCATAGCGCCTATCCTGCAGAGGGGAGATGGTAAATACTTTTCAAAAACTTCCCTCACATAAAACCAGGTGTTGTTGTTATTAAAGACAGTGTTTCTTGAGTGTTGGGGGGCTTGAATTTAGCCTCATGAGCAAATTCATTCTTCTTTTATGCAAGCATTAATGCTCACATCATGGTCGCATTTTTGTGAATATCATTATTTAAAAGTAAAAACAAGAAAGTGGGGCTTTATTTACGCTCTTGTTTAAGATGAATGTGATTTGAGGGACTTTTCCAAGTAACTCTCTTGTCTGTTGTAGTTTTCATCTTTTTTGACAGTGTTCTAAGTTTGACTGCCTTCCTAAATCTAGTTTTTTACAAGGCAAAAAAGTTACTAATTATCCTTGATAATGATACACTAGTTTGCTAGTCTTATAACTATATAGTGCATGTGTCATAGAACAGAACAGATGGGCCGAGTATTCAAAATCCAGTCAGTAGGTGGAAAGTAAACGCTTATTCAAACAAACAGACAGAAAAAGGCACAAAAGTGGGTTGCTGTTGACTGCTAAAGTACTGAAGCGGATGCGGGAGGGGGCCGCGCCAATCACTGACACTCTTGTTTAACAGTTCAGTCCATCATCTCAATTATAGGCTGGATCAGCCAATGCACCTGCCAATCGAGATGGTGGCCCACCCAGGAGATGAGGTTCCCGGATGCTGCAGCCCTGGAGAACAGGCAGTAGGCCGATCCAGGTCAGGGGAAAACAGATCCATTCCTATCCAAACAGGAACGGAGGGATCCAGGCTTCCAGGAATCCCAAGAGCTCTGAAGGCAGGTTCAGAGTTCCACAAGTCCAGCAGAAGCGTGCTCAGAGAGACAGGCACAGATGCAGACAGGCAGGATAATATGCAGCACACAGGCAGGCTCAGTGTCATGATTGGTTTCTGTAATCTGACCCACAATGCAGAGGTAGAAACCACTCAGAGGAGACACGGTAAAAAGTTTAACCAGGTTTATTGTGGAAGTCAACAGGAGTACAGGATCCTGTGGTACTCAGTGAGCTGGTGAACCGGAACTAGATGTGAAGGGAAGTTTAAAAGTCAGTTCAGGGACTGTAGAGGAATCTTGGATGGTCTTAGAGTAATGCAGGAGGTGGGACTCATGTTTGAGGGGAGGCCTGGTTAGTCCGTGAATCCAGAGTCTGTGTGAGGTATCCAGTGAAAAGAGCACACGTTGGAGAAGCCGGACAGGTAGACAGGTATGCTTGGACCGGAGGAGTAATGGAGCCACTGTCACCTTTCAGATTTCGGATGGGAACTTAAACGGAACATGTGGGAGGTTTTCCTGCTCAGTGTGAACTAGGTATTTCCCTTCCAGGGGAGAAGGTCCAGGTATCCAATAATGCAGGAAAACTTCACTGTCGGAGAGCAAAGACAAAGAACTGGTTGAGACTCAGAGAAACAAAGCTAGGTTAGGACTCAGCTAATCTCAGCTTGGCACAGAGAACCCAAAACTGGCAAACAGTTGAGGTGAAGTGACAGCCCACTGGTCAAATACTCACTCCAGATAATGGTCCAATAAGCTGCAGATGTGCAGCGCAGGGGACAGCGTAGGACAGGGCACCTCCTGGTGGTGGAAAAAGGGAAACACACAAACAGGCCCACACAAACTGGATTTCTAACACTCAGTGGTTGAGGGAACAGAGACAATACGTGGTACCAGGATTTCTGCAGGACTTTAAACTTGTCTTTATCATAGGAGCCAGGCTTACGGGAATAAAACCGACCTTCCCCGCGTTCTGAGCCAAAAGGGCCGGAACAGGACCAGAAGACAAGACAAACACTAAACCTCTCAACCCACTGGCAGTCAGGAACAAAGACATGAACCTTAGAAATAAACCAAACAACAAACAGGAAGCAAAAAATGATCTGGCCCCAATAGCTGGACTGAGCTGAATATAAAGCAGAACGTCCAGGTGGATGAGATCAGCGATGATTAGAGACCAGGCAGAATTAATTAAGCAGGTGGTCAAAGACATATATAATTAAGGTCAGCTATCAGGGCAGATCATGACAGCATGAAGTGCATACTGTCAAAAATCTATCTTCTCTAAATTTCTGTGAAGGAAATACTCCACAATTTTAACCTTAGTACATATTACACACCACCATTGTCATTATGTTAACACTTGTTTTAGCAAAAAAATACACTTCAAGGATCATGATTACCTGACCCAGTATTAAACTGATGAAACATATACCACTGCTAACTCCCTCAGTGTTTACCTAGAAAACAGGCAACTGGAGACAGCACTGTTAAGCTGTCTACAATAGCAGTTACAGCAGACTATACCGCTTAGGGAAGATCCTTTAGCTGCATCACCACGCAACATATCTTCAATAAGTCTGCTGTACCATCTGCTGGGGTAACAACATCAGAGCAAAAACTTAAAAAAGCTCAACAAGCTCACTCCTCTAGAACTGGAGATGGTTTCCCAAAGAACCCTTTTATAAAAAGAAGAACACCATGGAGAACCCCGAGCTAGTCTTTACTAGACTGAAATATGTGTTTAATGTAATTTTTCTTCTTTGCAATAAGTAGTATTGTCAAACAGGCATTATTTAATAGGTTTGAATATATTACAATCTTGCTAATGTTTTCAATATAACAAATATTGATGGCTGTTCATAAACTTCAATTTAGTGTTAGACCAACCTGTTGCATTTCCCTGTTTATCACTCTTCTTCCCCTCTTCCATCTCCATACTTGCAACGGATGATATGAACCTTGATAAATATGGCAGACTTAATACATTCTGGTCAGTATCAGAATGATGGCATACCTTATGAAATGCAGTATGGTTATAAATATATAACAGCCATACCGCATACAAAATCAAACGAAATCTGGTTTCAAATCTAAAGCAGTAAAACCACATATAAAAAAAATTATGAATATTTTTGTTAAAATTATACCTACGACCAAAGATAACCAACTTTCTATTCAGTTATACATATATATATATATATATATATATATATATATATATATATATATATATATATATAAGCATATATATATATATATATATATATATATATATACTCATATACCGTATATTGATATAAACCTTAAATTGATAAAATTAAGTTAAATAACAAAATAAAAATCTCTCTGTAGACCTCTCAGGAGTAATTAGAAAGACTTTTATTGTTATAATGTCTTGAACAAGTGTGAATAGTTCAAAATTAAGATAATGAAAAAGTAGGAATTTGGAATGAAATAGATATTTTAATTACATAAATGCTATTTCTGTATCAGAAATAGCCACATACACTCACTCCATAGGCCTCCTCACTTTTTGTACCATAGAATTTTATAATGCATTAATAAATGAAATTTACGGAAGAATGCAGGAGGGTGGTCGGAGACTTGACCGCTATACCATCAACATCTGCATGAATATAATAAAAATTTACCTGTAAGGATCTCATCATAGGATATTTTATGTTAAAAAAAACTTTGAGAATAATGATTTTTAATAAGTGCCCTCTCTTTAAAGCATCACTGTGTAACTTTTCACTACTTCAGGAGCTAGGCCTTAAACTTCACGGTTTAGCACCCCTGAAAGCAATAGGCCGACGTCGAGAAGATCCGTCAAATTAAAATATAGTAACAACAGATCGGTAACTAGAAATTAGAGCATGATTCTTATATATTCCAAAATACTAACATCATTCATTTAAAAGATTGGATGCAAACTATTAGTTCTTCAACATACAAGGCAGCAGATTTCTCATCAAAGTATTTATTTTATACCGAGGAGCTTAAAAGTTTAATCATATCCAGTCAAAAGAAACTTCTTATTGCAGGAATGGATGAAGAGATGATGAGTTTGGAAGCAGATAAAAAACAGTTAATAAAAAAGCAGTTTTGTATTATCCTAGTTATCGCCATTACAAATATCCTCAAGAAAAAGGAAATATTTGGGAAGAAACTGAACATATGCTGGATGCTGATGGGAAATTTTTTAGTATGTCATATTAAATGAAGCGCTTATTTCTGCATGTTTTAATAATATAGCTCATGCTCTCCTGTGAACAAGATGGGAGGAACAACGGAGGCTGTAGGCTTTGCTCTGTGCAGGAGGCTTGCCGCTGACCAACTGGAACAACACTGCGGGCAAGTGAGGCAAGGTCTGAAGACAGCTTAAGTAGTGGATCCTCTTGATGATCTTGATGAGCTGCAGCTGTGCAGGAGGCTCCCAGAGGACCCACAGCGACTCTGCTGGAGGAAGGTGGGAATTTCTCCAGCTCCCAACAATTTTACACCGCAGGGAGCCTTGTGTTTAATCATATCCATTCAAAAGAAACTTCTTATTGCAGGAATGGATGAAGAGATGATGAGTTTTAAAGGTGATAAAAAAACAGTTAATAAAAAGCAGTTGTGTATTTATGAAAGACGCTATTACAAATATCCTCAAGAAAAGAAAATATTTGGGAAGAAACTTTCACACTAAATATAATGTAGAAGCCATTTAAAATGGCCCTTCCCAGTCAAACTCCAGCAGAATGGCAGCTCCCATCGAAATCCCCTCCAACTTCCAGCCTCTGGATTGACCCCCTGATGCCACCCTTTTCACTGAATTACAGGCAATGGCGTAACGACACAACAATAGGCCCGTAAGCAACATTATCTGGGTGGGCTCCATATGAAATACAGTAATACCCACAAATCATCACAGAAAAAAAACTTTAAGACAAAGATTGATGTTTAAAAAGGAATTGAAGGGGTCCAGCGGCGCCCTCTGGTGGGCAAGCCAGAGGATCCCAACAGTACCAGCTCAATCAAAACTAGTAGGGCCAGCAGAGAAATCTGAAAAACGGTAAATTATCCAGAAGAAGAAGATAAAGACGAACCAGCAACAGAACAAATTTAACGAAAAACAAAACAGTAGAGATGATGACAGATGAACCTATCTGTAGACGTTTACAGGCCGAAAATATAGAACAATGAGGAAACCTGTAAATATAAACTAACAGATAAATAAATTGCTACCTACACTGGAAGAGGAACAATGAAATCCAATGTTTGTTAACTATAACAAAGAAATGTGATCTCTTTTGCAGGAGTTGTTTTAGATTACTGTACCTAAGCTTGATGTAAATATAATCAGTTATTCCTGAACCGTCCACTCAGTCGACAAAAGGATTAGGTGATGGTCTTGCTTGTCATGATTTGAGGTGATGGGTTCTTCCATTTGTGTTCATTTGTTTGTGTGTTTATTATCTTCTAACATTCCTCTCCATCTTTTTCTGTGGCTTTTGCTAATTGAGTTTTTCCTTCCAGTTCACTTTTTTTCCAATGATAGTTTTTAGGGATTTTTTTTCATGTTTGGGCTTTTATTTGCATTTAGCCTTCTAGTTTATTCTTAGGGTCGTTTAACTTATTATTAACTTGTTATTATTATTATTCCCTGTGGAATAATCCTCTTTCCATGCCTCTCTTTCTGCTCATGCTTTATATCCTGATCTCCTTAAGACAAGCTGTAAATTTTGTTTTTATTTATTAAATTACCCTGCTGCTCCATTCCTTCCTGCCTGCATTGTGGGTCCCATTTTATCCTTTTTTGTGCAGATGTGGATTTTAATTCTTTTATTTAAGATTATTACACTGTATTTAACAGATCATTGACCTTTTTCCTTTGGGCTCTTTCAGTCACCAAACAAGCCCACCGTTCCTCAGGAGAAAATTCGACCTTTGACCAGCCTGGATCATTCTCAAAGCCCGTTCTATGACCCAGAAGGTGGGGCCATTACTCCTGTTGCTCGGGTAGTTGTGGAACGTATTGCAAGGAAGGTAAAGTATTCACTGTATGTTTTTATTGTGTCACCATATTGATGACATAGAAATTATTGACAATAATGATATTAATATGTGTATACATTTATAGACACACTTCTGGCATTTATCTGGTACAATTATGAACGATACAATATAAAATGTAGCTAATTGGCTTCCCCCCAGAAAACTGGCTAAACTTGAAGGTAGGCTTCATCAGGGTAGCCCACTGGCAGCCCATCATGTTTTAGTTTAAAAACATGTTTAAAATCTTTAAAGTCGTAGGGAAGCGTCTGTTCCAACCGCTGTATTTCCAAATTCTCCCGAGTGGTGCACAACTTTACACGAAGTGAATAAAATGAATGTGATTGGTCGATTATCAAGGTGGTGCCGCGCGATTGTTGTGGCGAAGGTTCACAAGCAAGTTTGGTGGTGTCTGGTTTTTTGCTAATCTTGTTAGCAAACTTAGTGCTAGTAGGTTCCCAATGGAAATTACATTGGGACCAAGGTAGCACTTAGCAACCAACACTGTCAAGTAACGCTATGGACAGCAGAAACATGCAAGAGGAGGAGAGTTTGATGTCGGAGGTCGTGGATGAGTCTCCTCCGCCATCCATTTTTATGTAGAGGAGGAAAGCGGGACGAAGATGTTGTGGGAAGAGGACGCCAGGGCGCAGAAAGCTTGGTTTGGTGTAGAAGGCTTACAGCCGCACATGTTTTTCCTCAACGCTACCCAGTTTGTTAGCTCTATAGCTGCTACATACAGGCTGAATCCCGTGAACACTGGGAAAGGAAATCAATGGTAAAGGAAATTATTCTTATTTCAGCTGTTGCGTATATTGGCTGCTTCATACGAATCACAGTGCTATGACCGAAAACCATTTGATTGACAGATGACCGTTGATATATGATTGGCCGAATTTAGGTGTACAGGCTGACGATAACTAACCGGCCTGCATGAAATAACAAAAAAAAAACACCTACAGATTTTAAGAGACAGAAATTTTTCTAACCCTTGGGAGTTGTGTATCGCCTGATAAAGAGTACATTTATATACATGCTTAAGTCAGAATGATTTGACATTTAAATATGATTTCCCTACGACTTTAAAAAACAAGTACTCAATTCTGTGTTTTTGTATTATATGATATTAGATATAAGATATATTAGATATTATTGATAACACAACACCGACAATCCAGTCATAAGTTAGGATACTTTTAGAAAAGTTTTGTAAATTAAAAAATATATATATTACAGTAATATTTTTGCATGTTAATTTCAAATGCAGATGTCAGCTTTTATTATTTAACATCATGGGCTTCTCGTTCACACTAAAGGTCAGATCTTTTTTGTTGGATCTGATTGTTTTTGTTCGGGTCTTTACATGAATGTCTCAAATTGTGGCCCTGAAAATGACCTGCATGCACAGAGAAACAAGTCATGTCAAACCACGCTGGGAGCAGAAGTGAATCGCATGTGAAGATGATCAATAACAAGACATGTCAGAAGTCAGTGTTTATGGATGGATTTAAAGCTATTAAGCAGTGGAAGCAGCCAGATGATACAGCTAACAATGTGGAAAAGGAGAGGGAGGAGAAAGAGCTCAAATGCAAACTAAAAAATATTTGGTTAAAAATAACCCAATTTGAGTAGTTCATAACCCTGCCAATGTAATTTACCCCAACAATTTGGTTTAGTTTTCTTAAAATAACAATTAGATTGTTTGTATAATCTAAAAATAATTATATCTTACTGTAATTACGATAATGATTTCAATATAAAACAACTGTTATTAATATTGCAATTTTAATTAGACATTATTTTGTTGATGAAATATACTCTCAAACCAATAAAGTTGCAATACATATTTATTAAAATACAAAATTATCAGAACCAACAAAAATAAAACAATAAATAAACATACAAAATTTCCATGAAATTGTCATGTAGGCTTACTGTTATTCAAAAACATTTTGAAGCACAGATTAACAGCAGCAAGAACCGTCTACTGTATGAGGAGAAAAAAAAAGCAGCAAGTTAAAAAGGCCAACCAAGCTGCAACTTGTTGCTTTGGCAACAATACTCCACTCAGCAGTTTCTAGTAAAAACCCATGGATACAGTAGCAAACAAGTTGGCGAGGTATGCAGAATTCATCATAAAGTCAAACTGTAAAGCTTTGTGTTGTAATTATTACTTTCATTTCTAAATTGGTGCAAGAAACACACATAGCCCAAATGTCAGGTTGATATTATTTTCTGTACAAGATGTCCATTTCAAAGGTTTTTCTAAAGAGATAGTGAAAAATCAAAGACTAAATGATGGCTTTGTCTTTAGGTTTCCAGCATGTAAGCACGTTGTCCCTTTGTGCACAGGGGGAGCAGTGTAATGTGGTTCCAGACACCATTGATGACATAGTGGCTGACATTGGACAGGAGGAGAAGGTGGAAGGTAAACTAAAACACACAAAACAGAAACTCTCTTTATTACAGCTAATTAGAAAAGAAGCCTAACAACATTTAAAACACTGAAGCTCACATATCCAGGAGGCTCTGTTGGAATAAGGCAAACTGTGCTCATTACAGACACAGCTTGTTTCAGATGAAGCTTGGGCAGCTGGGATGAAACAATGACTTATGGATCCAGCAGGTCTTTAGCTTTAACCTGCAGTAAAGCTAAAGCTCCTACGGTTGCAGAGCCTCACCTTTGGGTTCAACATCCTCTCCGTTTCAAATACAGCTGCTTGTTCCTTTTGGTCCAACCCAAATGCTCTGACTCTCTAAAATGATCCACCAGAAAACCTGAATAGAAGACCATGAAATTTGTCTCTTGAACTTTTCTAACCTTTGTCAGATTTTATGACAAACCAACAGAATGGAATGTGTTATTTTTCAAAGCAGGAAAAAGGATAATGTTTTTATTGACATTTCTAGAGTAATGACTGTACTTCTTAGACAACAAAAGTTAACAAAAGAGATTTTTCAGATCAGGTCATACACTACAGATTATAAAACAACATCCAACGACATCTTAGCAGCAATTTTTACTTCATCATCCGACTTTATGAACAGTGTTGAAAAACCAGAAACCTATCAAGCTATCCAACTCATTTGACCAAGTGTGGAGAGCAGTATTGTTCTTGTAGCACACAAAGAATCCATGGTAACTCTGGAAAGGCTGCAGAAAGCTATGAATGCTAAGAGAGATAATTCCAACTATGATAATCCACAAATTTCACATGAATGCATAAGTGGGAAAAGAAAGATTTTTTTACATGGTGGCCAAGGGGTGCAACTTCTATAGGTTCTGCCAACCCAAAAATAGATAAAAACGATAAAACGAGTCCCACTCACAGACTCCAAAGGAAAAATGCTGAAAGTAACTAAAACCACTCAAAGTCAAGAAAAGCTGCATACCGGGTGTGGGGGTGGGGGGTGGGGGTGGATCATCATGTCATCTGGTGTCTAACCCCCTAGTAAGGGCATGATGCAGAGGTCACAGATTAGTGGACCCACCTGCTGGCTAATCCGGATCCAACCTGATTTATAACTTTTATTCGTTACTGCATGTTGTCCTAAGACAGTGTCTAACTTCACTTCCGCCACTTCTCCTGTTAACATGGTAAAGCCCTCCAGAGCGTCCAGCACCAGGCTACACGTGATACAAATTAGCCAATGAGCTGTCAGTCTGGGTTTCTGCTGCTGCTACTTTTAGACACTAAATTGAATCCTGTGAAGACGATGAGAAAAGGGAAAGTGTGGACTGCTGGAAGAAGTGCAGTGAACTGGTGAAAAAAGTGAAATGGCGTGCTCAAAGATGACATTTTGAGTATGTTTGGCTCAACTTACTGCTGTGAAGCAGGATTCTCCTCCATGAAAAGAATCAAAAACAAATATTGATCCAGGCTCATGAATGAGCACCTTGATATGTGCTTTAGAATGGCTTTAGCACCATTCAAACCCAGGTTTGGATGCATGAAAACATCATTTCATTTCTGTGTTAAATTCAGTTTAAAGTGACAGATTAGTCGCGGAGGCAGTAGCTTCTGTAGGGAGGCCCAGACGTCCCTCTCCCCAGCCACTTGGGCAAGCCGAGAAACATACAGTGGGCACTGGTTGGAAATGGACGGTTTCCTGCGTGATTCCTGTGTGATTCCCACGTGAATCACGCGTTGTATTTCCTGAGGCCAGTTTTTTTATTTCAAAAAGAACTGCAATGTACCCGGACAACCACCAGGTGGCGCTTGGGACCTCTGCCGTGCTGAGGGTGACGTTTGTGGGCCTGCAGTCAACTGAAAAGCAGGTTTATTGGGGATCTTGGTGTGATATTGTTCTATTTTATTTTGTTTTGATTAAAATAAAGTTAATGAATTAATTTAACATAGGATTATGCAGTCAAGTGACTGCATAATCTTATTTATAGAAAAATATTTAAGTAGTTATAGATACACCTCCGATCTTATCTGAGAACTGTTATTTCTATTTATCTGCATCGCTATTATTTAATGAAAAATAAAATTAATTAAGTTGGAGCCGGGGATACGGACTGTAGCGCGCCTTAACCAGAGAAAGGCGACAGAGACAGTGCTGCGGACTGGTGATGTGGGTTCAATCCCAACTGTGGCTGAGTTGCCTTAAATAAGTTTTTTTTTTTTTTATAAAGTAATGAAAGTTAGAATGTAAACTTCAGGTTTTCTATTTTTGAAACAACAATTGGAGTTATTCGTTGGACATTCACGCGATGAGCCTGTATAAAAAGAGGAGCTTGAGCAGCAGAGCGATGTGTCCTGTCTTGCTGTCAGCTCCCCAGATCAGCTTCTCTTGATTGATGCGGCGCTTCCAGCAGCTAAACTTCAATTTTTTCCATCTCGAGCAGCAGCAGCGCTGCGTCAAATGCTTAAAATGCGCTGCGGGACCTTTTAGCTTCTGCTTCTACTGTAATGTGAGTATGCGCATCAGCCATTGACTTTTGCATGTAAACTCTGCTGCTTCTGCATCAACAGCGATGTTGATGAGTGGAAAAACTCCCCACCTGGTCTCCTTTACCAAAGGGCGCACCGCGACATTTCAAGGGATAAAAAGACGTTTATGTCGGCTTTTATAAGTCGATGAAAAAATACGGTAAATTCTAACACTATCCATTCACAAAAATATAAATCCTACGGGAATGCTGGAGGCCCGGAACTGCAGCCCACGGTAAGCCCTGCTTCAAAATCAGGTCCCAGACCTGGATATACCGGGGTATGAATATTGCTTATATTACTTACAGTGTTTAGAATATTTTTATAATCTTCTATTTACTCACTTATATGTGTCTGTCTTGCACGATTGTACCATAAAAAATCCCTAGTTTGTGAACTCCTTCTCTGACAATGTCAATAAACCTGATTCTGTTCCTGAAAAAACTGCTGTGAAACATTTTGTTTCTATAATTTCTATTTCTATATTTCAGATTAGATTTTAAAACAACACAAAGTGGGAAAAGAGCATGTGGGAAAATGTGTTTATTGTGATGAATACTGAACAGGTTTACATTGAGAGTCGTTGGGATGATTTGCGTGTTGTACGGAGAAATTCGTTGATCTTATCAATGCAGTCCTTCAAGTCACTCTTCCCCATATCAGGAAACTTTCGCTGCAGTGTTGAAACCACAAAGTTGAGCTGTGAGGGGGAGGGGGTCTCTGTAAATGGTGGTGGTTGAATTCTATTGTCAGAGAACAAGAGAGTAAGTTGTCTGCAAACTACCGCGTCAACTCCGAATAACCTGCTAAAGCCATTTGTCGTTATTTTTTGCATTGATTAGGCGGGGGTCCTGAGGGGTAGGGGGTCTCACAAACATAAGTTGTTCATGAATGCAGGCAGACCATATTTCTGGTTTTCGTCAAGATTAAAAAAAAAAAAAAAACGGATTTCATTATTTGGGTTGGCAAGGGAAGATGTTTGGCCTGTATAACCCACACATCAGTCGGACAATAACATGACCAGTCCACCCACAGTATCGCAGCAGATAACCACAAAAACAATTCAGATGCTTTTTCTATTTTTCCCCTTTGGTTGGTGCAAAGAAAAATCTAAATAAAAGTCGAAATATTGGTTGAAAATGAATGCAGTTTCTATTTTTGGCGATAATAATAGCTAATAATAATAATTAAAAAAAAAAAAACATTTAAGGCAACTCGGCCACAGCTGGGATTGAACCCACAGTCTATTGAACCACAGACCACTCAGCTTAACCTCTGCGCTATAAACTCGCAACACGTGACACCCCTTCCAGTTTGCTACTCGACCTATGTAATTCTGACCTCATGGGACGCCGAAATGTACTCTCAGACTGCCACCCAGTGGCTATAGTAGTCACATGTTTTTCAAACAATATGGAAACACGCCGTGAGCGTGAGTGAAGTGTCCATTTCCAACCAGCTCACCGTAGTCCCTCCCTTGTGTGTCCTGGGTCTCCCCCTTGGCCTCCTCCTGTTATGGCATAAACAGGATGCTTAAAAAAGATTCTATCTACGCTTCCTTTCTTTCCTCCAGATGTCCTCTGCAAGACATCCCATTTATGATTTTGCTAAGGGTCTCATCCATGCACATTTATTTATAGTGATGTCTGCTATTGTCTCATATGAGATGAGAATCATCTCCCTCTAGTGGTTTGGAACATTTAGGCTTAGTTTGATGCTTTTCTTAAAGGAATAGTACACCCAAAACATGATTAGCCTTCATTT
>JAGKQL010000004.1:26842280-26873925 GCA_018398635.1 Cyprinodon brontotheroides | reverse complement strand
ATTTGATATCAGCATATGAAAATATATTTGAGTATATTATTTTTCAAAGTGTCAGAAATGGATAACAAAACTGCTATTTTCAATGACTACTTATTTTTGTCCAGCTTTAACATCGGTATCGATATCGGTTATCGGCTACATGAGTTTTAAAATATCGGATATCGGCCAAAATCCCAATATCATGCATCCCTAAAACAAACAAACAAAAGGCATTTTAGCAAAGTCCTGGAATCAAGGTGTTCATGAAAGTTTAATTATTTAAACCCACAACAACTGGAATGTAGTCTGAAATCACCTTGCTTGCATCATATTGCAGCTATAACAGAACACATCAAATCCCACGGTACATACAGAGTAATCACTACGATGGAAAAACTGTGTAGAATAGCATTAAACTCTGAGCACTGTTTTGCTTCCGGGATCTGTAAACAACATTTTGATTGTGTTTATCTTGTGTTCAAAGGAATCAACACCACATGTGTTCATTATTTCTAAGCTAACATGAACAACTAATGGATTGTGTTTTTTTTTTCTTTTAGGATAATTGGGATTTAGAAACACAGCAGGGAAATTTATGTAGATGTTTATTGACGTTCACAGAACAACATCAGCTTTTCACCAAATTCTTTTCCTGTTTCCTTTCCCTCTGTACACATAAAAATGAATCCGTAATTTCCGACAGGTTTTCTGCTCCTGCTAAGAACGGATGCTGATTCTGCACAAGCACATGTGGTGAAAAATGGCTTTTGAACAACGTTGAGAGTCAGGGTCTGTCTTCGCTGTCTCCCCACTTCCCCTTTTTCACTCCGAGGAAGTCTTTTAGTAATCAGACAAGTGAAACACTCAAGGCTAAAAGAGATTCTCGCAGACACCCATCTCTTCCACCACTCCTTCCAGCTCGCGGTACTCGATTATTAGGCAACTTAACACAGATAGCTTTTATTCACCAAGCACCTCCTTTGTTTTCATTTTTAAGCTCCGTTGGCGTGTGCGGGATTTTGATAATTGTAGGGTCCATGCTGGGGCAGAATGGGAAGCAACACTCAGGATGATTAATATTCCAGGGAAACTCTGTCTGGAGGCCCTACGGGACCTGAGATACCTGTATCTTTTATTAATGATTCACTTAGTTCTGCTTTATTAGGCTGCAGCTGGTAAGCAACATCAGTTTGTTGGAAGTATATGAGAGTTAAACGTTGTTTGTCAAAGAAAAATCCATTAAGGTGTGTCAGAATTCATTGATCATTGCTGAGGAAAACCTCCAATTTACAAGGTCTATTCCCACATAATATTCTGCTTTTGACAGCCTCCCTTTTCACATATTTTATTTGCTATCTGCGCCGTTCGTAGAGGCGTCCCAGTAGAAAGCAGTTAGGTTTGCACTCTGTTTCTAGTAAATAACAGCTAGATCTTAAAGTGAAATGCAGGCTAATAGTGATGAAAAAGGGCAGAGCAGGGGCTTGTTAAGCTTGAGAAGCAGCAGTTTGCGCTTCACCTGATACTAGCCGAGGTCATACATATTGATTCTGTTTCCCTGAGGCTCCTGCTGTGTCCCCAGGGCAGCTGGTGTTATTAAAAAGGGAGCTGAAGCAGTTTTGGAAGGAGAGCCCTTTGAATATATGTCTTTAAACCTTGAGCAGAGTAAAAAGGAGCATTATTCGGCAACTGTTTGAAATATTCAGTCTCCAGGGTCCAGTTGTCCCGTATCCACAGGACAAGGGACAGATATTCCTGTCAGAAATACTTTGAAATTGTTCAGAGTTTGAGAGTTTCACTTAAAATCTAAAATGTTGCTGGTCTGATCCTGGATTCCAGCAGCATTCATTTGTGCCCTGGTGTTACCTCAGAGTTGAGAGTATGCCTGAGATTTATAATTGCTTATGGTATGTTTTTACTTAAAAACAAAAACACATTGTGAACCAAAAAGATGCACCAGAATTTTACTAGGTGAACAGCTAAAAGCTTTGGTTTTTTTTTCTTGTCTAAGGTTTACTGCCTGTTTTACAAGGCCAAAAAATTTTCTGCTGCTTCTCAAATCTTCTTTTTAAGTTTAAGACAGAAACAATCTGTGAATCTATATATTCTGAAAGCTTTCCCTTCTTTTACATCAAGGTATAAAAAGAAAAAATGCGCTTTTAGTTTTACCCCAGTTTAGTTTTATCATTTAATTAAATGATCATGAATTATATGCTTTGATTATTTCCAAAGGTCACTTAATTCTGGAGCAGAACGACCAAAGATGTTAAATGAAATTATTTGTTTGGTAACTGCAGCCCCTTTATTAGGTCACCTAATAGCCTCAGCCCAATAGTGGGAATACAGATGTACTCTAGTAAAAGATTTGTTTTCCAGTTTGCAAAAACATGATTCAAAGAATGGTTCCAATTTATAGTTCTGCTAAATGAGGATTCAATCCTTTAATGAGGATAATACATTGAATTTAATGAGCGGCTAACAATATAATTTTTTCTATAAATGAGTAATTTTTTTTTAACAAAAGCACTTTAACATTATTTTGCCTTTGTTGACATTGGGTTGCAATTCAGGCCACAGAGATTATTAGCTGGGTTTTGTTATTAACAACACACTCTAAAATCAAATGCAGTTTTTCAAAAAGTCACTAAAGGTTCATAGAAAACCTGGGAAATACAGTTTATTCACTAAATATTTAAGATTGTAATTCACAAGGTTTTATTTGCCTGCTTATATTTGACCTGGTGTATTAATGTAAGATTGATTCATGTTTTCTAGAAGGTGAAAAAATGCAGGTTTACCATATATTGAAATTAGCTAAATGCCAAGTAGATGCCAACCCATTCATTGTTAATATATTGCTTTGTTAAATTAATATTTTTTAGTGTAGGTATGAAGGAACACCATGTTTTCTTATTTGAGAGCAGTCGAAATGATCTCAAATTGTTCCAAAAATGTTAAAAAACAATATACTAGACTTTGTTTTCAGGTTTGAAAACGTTTCAAAAGTTTATTGTTTTTTGTCCATTTTACAACTCGAGATCTGCTGGTGAAGATATTCAGTCATCCAGGTCATTGTCATTCCAAAAAACTTATCAAACAATCCACTGGAAATGGTTTCCAAGTTTGAAATTTCACTTCCCATGCAGGAAGCTTTTTCAATTCAAGATGTCAGAATTAGCGTTGAGTTCGAAGCTTTATATAGTAGCCCAAAAACCTGTTTTGGCTAAGAAAATATGCAAATTGAACCAGAAGAACGGTTCTGCCCCTTAGGAATGGGGAGTCGTTTTGGGTTCTTTGTTAGCCTGCAATACCCAATACTGGCCTATGCCTCTGAAAAGGGGGTCGTTAGGGGCAATCATTGGCTTGCCTGGGGAGGTGAGATGTTTTGTCCCCTGCCTGGGGATGGGGGGTTGAAATGATAGCGGGAAGAAATCAACTCTATTGCTGCATTGTAGGTTTTTAGAGACCTGGAAGTCTGAGTCCTACCCTGCTGTTTAAGGTAGATTTTTCTTTAAGCTTAACATAAATGGCTTCCTTTACCACCCTTTGGAAGTCCACCTTGTCTTCATTCTGTTCCTCAAACGAAGTGAACCTTGTCTGTTCCTCAAGTAAGTGACAGCAGAGGCCTGTGTTTTTGGAGTTAGCTCTTCTCAATGCCAATTCTGACATTTTGAATTGAAAAAGTTTCCTGGGAGGGAAGCAAAACAAGTTTCAAAACTTGGAAACCAAGTCTAGTTGATTGTTTTGTTGTTGTTTATTTTACTTTTTTGTAATAACTATGACCTGGATGACTGAAGAATCTTCACAAGCAGATCTCTATCAGTAAAATGGACAAAAAAAAAAAACGCAGCTACTTTATTAAAAATAAACATTCTAGTCTGTATCTTATTGAAAAGTGTCTGAAAAATGTAGGTATGCTTTACTACTCATTTGCTTTTGATGTAAACATGCTAGGATTAAATTGTTTTCGAACATTAGGTTCTAAAAAAAAAAATCATCTTGTGTAGCATCTCAGAGATATGGAGATTCTGCGGTCATTGTTTCTTTTGTTATTCGAACTGACACATAAAAAAAGTTTTTGAAATGTTCATCTCATGTTCTTTAAATAGCATTGGTTTCTTTTCCTGGTGAACAGAGCCTTCAACGTGCATGATGTCAGAGTGGATCAGCTGGTCTGCCTGCAGTGTTTCCTGTGGGATGGGGATGAGGTCCAGAGAGCGATACGTCAAACAGTATCCGGAAGACGGCTCGCTCTGTCAGCTTCAGACTGAAGAGACTGAGAAGTGTGTTGTCAACGACGAATGCTGTGAGTCTGCCTTCAGAGATGCAACCCCTTCACTCTTTTCACAAAAGTAGAGTTTTCATCTAAATTTTCAAAAGAAGTACAACATTCAAGGCTAGAGAAAAGGGACAATGACTTTCCTGTTAACAACCACTTCCTAGTAGCTCCACGTTTATTTAGAATAACTGGAAGTGGAAATTCACAGAGGTTCTTTATCTCATCTTATTCAATGTATTTTAGCTGGATGTAACGTGGCATACTGCCTTAAAGCAGCCATTGAATGAAAATAATACAGGGTTTTACACATACTAAAAACTGCAAGACTTCCCTGTACATGGAAATATTCCTTCTTCTTCTTCCAAAATATTACTTCTGCCACCCCCACCCCGCCTATGCAAAAAAGATAAGTAAAATATATATAAAATAAATAATGTAAAAAATATATAGTTGCTATTTTAAATCAATTTAATCCTGAAGGAGATTCCAGGCTGATGGTGCCACAGAACATTATGCTTTTTTACCAAATAGTGCAGACTCCAGTCAATAAAATAAAAACTGTGAGCGCCACTGATACGACCCTGTAGGCTTCTGATAAATAAAGGAAATTAAATAAAGAGGAGGTAGTCATAGTAAAACCTTATAAATTAAAAAGTAAATCTGGTATTAAATGGGGAGAGGAAACCAATCAACACAAAAATATGATCAATTAGGATAAGTGAAAGTTTTGGAATACATTGTTTTAAATCTTAGTGCTACATAAAAAACAGTGTCCAAAGTATGACGTCACTAAGAACTAGACTGCATATAGAGGACACTGCTAAAACAAATAAAGGGAACATGTAAACAACACAATACAGCTTCAATCAAATCAAACTTCTGTGAAATGAAACTGTCCACTGAGAAAGCAACAGTATTGAACATCAGTTTAAAAGGCTGTTGTACAAATGGCCCTGCGATGGACTGGGGACCTGTCCAGGGTGTACCCCGCCTCTCGCCCGTAGACAGCTTGAGATAGACAGCAGCGACCCTTGTGACCCCACTTGGAATATGCGTGATGGAAAATGGATGGATGGATAGATGTACAAATGGAACAGACATCAGGTGGTTCTGAAGGTGGGAACAGCAGACCATTTCTCAGTACCAAGGCTTTCTGGCTGATGTTTTGGCCACTTTGGAATGTTGGTGGTTCTTTTTAACACTCATGGTAGCATGAGACAGACTCCAAAACCCACACAAGTGGCGCAGGTAGTGCAGCTCATCCAGGATGGAACATCAATGTTAGCTGTGGAAAGAAAGTTTGCTGTGTCTGTCAGCGTTGTGTAGAGAGGCTGGAGGGGGTATCAGGAGAGAGGCCTGTGTATAAGGAGATGTAGAGTAGGCTGCCGGAGGGCAACAACTCAGCAGCAGGATTGCTACCTCCACCTTTGTGCAAGGAGGAATTAGAGGAGCACTGCCAGAGCCCTGCAAAATGACCTCCAGCAGGCCACAAATGTGCATGTTTCTGCACATATGGTAAGAAACAGAGGCTTGGCATTTGCCAGAGAAAACCAGGATTGACAAATTCGCCACTTGCACCCTGTGCTTTTGACAGATTAAAGCAGGTTTACACTGAGCATATAATAGACGTGACAGAGTCTGGAGACACCATGGAGAGCGATCTGCTGCCAGCAATATCCGGCAGCATGACCGGATTGGCAGCGGGTCAGTAATGGTGTGGGGGTGGCATTTCTTTGGAGAGTCGCTTAGAGGTAGCATGACTGCAAATAGGTACCAAGATAAGATCCTCAGAGCCCTTGGGACACCATATGCTGGTGTGGTCTGCCCTAGGTTTAATCATTTCAGATCTAGGATGTGTTATTTGAGTGTTCCCTTTATTTTTCTAAGCAGTGTATGTCGCTATCATCCCAAATGGATAAAAAGGTAGCACCTATGAGTTGTCAGGGTTTTTGCTTCAAAAGACAACACACTTAATTACAAAACAAAGCCTAACTTCACTTTTAACTTTGGTACCAATTTGGAATAGGCATCCTAAATTGTTCCTTTTAGCTTTATACCCTGGGGAACATAACTTTAGTAAATCAGAATGTACTTTTATAGATATTAGCTCGTTAGTTGCAAAAAAATGCATTGCTTTAGCTTGGAAGAATATCAGGAGACCTAACGCCACTCAGTCGTTAAAACAGATGTTGTCTAGTTTGCCGCTAGAAAGAATAACACATATGAAGAAATCCAAACGGTATCTTTTCGAGAGGATTTGGGGGCCTTTCATTAATTTTATTAAGGACTTAAACTTGACTGAAGGCCTGTTTGAGTTATAATTTACTGGAACCTGTGGTGTGCCATGTTGTATAGATATGTATATCCATATCTGACTAATTAGTACTTTCTTACATACCCCTGTTTTTGAGAAGCTGTGTGTTGTTTTTTTGTTGTTGTGTTTTATGTCATGTCATAACTGCAAAGAGAACCTGTTCAGATAATGACATGTTTGTGTTTTCAAAATGAAAAATCTCAATAAAAATATATTGGTAAAAAAATGTGGAATAGGCAGAGTAAAGAGAGCAAATAATCAGTAATTACATCCAAATATTTATAATGTGGCATTATTTAAATTTGCCTGTAAGAGTGTTTACGGTTGGAATTTTATTTTAAGAATGTTCAAGAAGCAAGCCGAGCGAACCATAAGGACTGAGAAGGGGCTTTAAGCAAGCATGTTTGAGTTGCAACCTATCTCACTGCGCACTCAGATTAGTAACTGATGCCGGTGTAACACATATGGCATTATTGTTGGCAGCAACACCCCTAAATCTTTGACCAGTATGCAGTAACGGCACATTCAGGCTTACTTTTACCACTGGAATGCACACAGATACATTGTATTTACTACGTAGGAGAATTCTGTAACCAACTGGTTTGTTCAGAATTTATAATAAAAACAGACCAAAGTGTAAAGTTATGCATAAATTGTTGTATTTAAAAGACTATAATAAAATAAAAAATAATAATAATGTATTTAAAAAACAGCAATTCCAGGCGAAGAAAATTGTTTCCAAAACATCTTTGTAATTAAGTTCTGTTTATGCTTTGCATGCCTGTATATATTTAAGACAAATTCAACCAGCTTGCCATTTACAGAATGCCATGAAGTTCAAAATCAATCAAATAAATAAGTCACCGTGGAATAAATAGCTACTTTAATAAATAATACACAAATATTAAAGCACGTAGGGAAATCATATTTAAATGTCAAATCATTCTGGCTAAAAAATGTATACAATTTTACTCTATCAGGCGATATTGTCCCAAAATTTAGAACATTTCTGTTTAAAAAAAATTCTGTCTTGGCCAGTTAGTTATAATGTTAGCTTGTACACCTAAGTTTGACCAATCATATATCAACGGTCATCTGTCAATCAATTTTTTTTGGTCATAGCATCTTGATTCATATGTCGCAGCTAATATACGCAACGGTTAAAATAAGAATAATTTTCTTTCCCATTGAGTTCCGTCCCAGTGTTCACGTGGATGGAGGTCTGTGTCTTCGCAGGCGTGAGCTAACAGAACTGGCAGCGCTATGGCTAGGCAAGGGCTCAAACATAATACGGCTGGAAGCCTTCTACACCAAAACCAAGCTTCTGCGTCTGTCCCCGCTTTTCCTCCTCTAAATAAAAAATGGATGACGGAGGAGACTCATCCACGACCTCCAAAACAAAAAAGTACTACTTGGTCCCAATGTAATTTTCCATTGGGAACCTACTAGCACTAAGTTGCTGACTGGTTAGCAAGATGCTTCCAACCACCGGCCTATAATCAAACCTGCTTGTGAACCTTCCACCACAACAATCCCTCCCCCCTTGATAAAACGACCAATACAACTTCGGGAGAATTCGAAATGCAAGGGTTGGAACATCCGTTTCTCTATGACTTTAAATGTAACAATGACATTTTGAAATAACTGAATGCAAGTAAAATGTCATGATGGGTTCACTAGTGAGACCCAGTTATGCAGAACACCACGGAGACGGAAACAGAAGTAAAAAGGTTTAACAATGTTTATTGTCACAAGCACAGAGTTAACCACTGGTTCTGGTTCAGGCCTGGGGAACTGGTTCACTGGAGTCTGCGTGAGAGACAGTTCAGTTAGCGTTTGCTCAGAGGAGTTTGATTCAGACAGTCTCAGATTTGTACCTTTGAGGGTTCTTGGTTAAAGCCTTGAGAGGGAAACTGTTGGGTCCGGAGATAGTTTGTTCAGCAGAGTCCGCTAGCTGCTTCAGCTGTCTTACTTCTTGAGAGTGAGCTGACCTTGGCTTTTGAGTTTCCAGCTCTTGGGTCCAGAGCTGCATGGGAATCCAGAGAGAGACTTCAGGTTTGGCTCAGAGGGCAGGCTCGGCAGGTTAAGCTTCTTCCTGAGCTCCACAGGAGAAAAACAGGTTTCCTGGAAAACAGAGACAAAGGTTAGAATCCAGTCTGATTCAAAAGTCAACAAAGGTTCTCAGAGATACTAGGCTTAGGTGCTAACCAACCGGGATCAACACTGCGGGCGCTTGGAGGCAAGGTCTGAAGACAGCTTACATACTGTGGATCCTCTGATGATGGAATGAGCCTCAGCTGTGCAGGAGTGGCTCGTTTCTCAGGAGTGATCCACTGGCCCAATGGACTCTGCTGGAATAACTGAATGCAAGTAAAATTCTCAGCTCATTACTATGCAATATATTTTATAAGAATAAAAAGAACCATACAATGATTTAATTTGATAATTTATCACGAAAATATAGATTATTGCTGAGGAGTTTTTATTTTATTCCATCAGTCAGCTTTTATTTCATAATAATGTTTTCTTCTATTGCCTTTTGATTTCATAAAGACATTTTTAACATTAATGACTTAGTTGGCCAATCAGCGTCAGCAGGTTGGATCTGCACCCCCATGGGCTGACACCAAACAGGATCTAGTCTTCATTCTGGCTGCCTGCTAGTTGAGCTAGCAACAACTAGCTTGGTGGAGTTTCATGAACAGAAAACCATCATTGGCTGGATCTATGTCGGAATATGTTTTTTTAAGTCACCATGAATTCATTTTTGAAATGATCAGGCTGATAATTAGTCGTCATGATGTTAACATTGATGATGCTGTGGTAGAAAGCGCTGTAGAGCTGATAGGTATTTTTTAAATTACTTATTGATTTCATTTTGAACTAGTTTGCTTTCCATACACTTTAAGTAGCTTTATTCAGACAGCAAACTTTTTTCTCATTTTGATGCAGATTTTTTTATATTAAAGCCATTTTTTTAAAGTCGCAATGAGCTCCTTACATTCCTACTTAGATACAGACGCTGCCATTAATCCTACTGTTATCTCATTAGTAAGTATGTTTTATTTCGGCACGGTGAAAAACAAATCGAGAAATAAAACAAAAATTTTATTCATTCAATAAGTGTTTGATTTGGAGATTCTTGTTTTGCTTCCCACAGCTCCCAGCAGCTGTGTTGTGACAGAGTGGGCGGAGTGGGACCCCTGTAGCGTCACCTGCGGTCTTGGCATGAGGAGACGGGAGCGAATGGTGAAGATGCCTCCTATCGACGGATCGATGTGTAAAACTGAGGTTGCTGAGATGGAGAAGTGTATGATGCCAGAATGCCGTGAGTTTGCAGTTCTTTGTGTATTTTTTTTTTTTCTTGGTAATTCTATAATTACCAAATTGCACCCTGTGCGATTTGTTCTTGCGTGTGTCGAAGAAGTTCAGGCTCAGGATTTTTTTTTTGCTTTATTCCCTTTGTACGCCTACAGGAGGAACAATTGCAGATAACAGCAGAACCTTTGCTTTTAGACAGCATTGGTCACAGAGGATTTAACTTTTATATAGATACAACATTAATCTTTGCAAAAATATCATGTTTTAGGTGGCTATTTGTGGATTTATTTTATTTGTATAAATGTTTGACAGATGTGATTGAAAACCTCTATTAGAGCATAGAAGATAATAAATATCATTAAATACTCCATCAGGTTCTACATGAAAGCTTCTCAACAGTAGCAACCTTTTGGTAAAACTGCACCACAATCAGAGGAAACTTTTTATTTAATAATTTCATACTAAAATAAGTTATGGAACTTCACGGCCTGTACGCTCTGCATTTTATTTTACATCAAATTGAAAATATACATTTCAAACTTACAGTATAATGTACTCTTTTTCCTTTTTCATATGAAACATTTTTTTTTTTACTTTTTTAACCGGAATCAATTTTAATTCTCCATATTCCCTGCATAGCAGTGTTAGTTCTTAATGGATGAAAATGTTTGAAATGCTGTTAAAGTTAATTTACAAGTCCAATAATATTGCCTTTCTATAAATAACCTGCTACCTTAGTACCTACTTACAATGTTTTTTGTTTGTCACTGTTGCTTTGAGACTTAATTTGAGATTAAAAGAGGCCAAACAGAACATTTATTGCATTTATTATGTTTGCATTAACAACAAAAGCATTTATTACCAAAGCTTGACTATTACATAAATCAAGTATTCAGCTCTCTCTAACACAAAAGTCAACTGATCTGCAAACTGGAAGCTGTTTTGTGTGTTTGTGTTCAGACACCATCCCCTGTATGCTGTCCCCCTGGTCGGACTGGAGTGAGTGTAGCGTGACGTGCGGCCGGGGAGTTCGAAAGCGTCAGCGGATGCTGAAGTCTGATCCTGCTGAGTGCACAGAGGAGCTGGAACAAACAGAGAAGTGCATGCTGCCTGAGTGCCGTGAGTCCTTGAATTTTAAACTCTCTCCTTTAGTTCAGGATATTTTCCTTTTTTCATTTCTCAATTTAACATTTTTTTTTCCTTTGAGTATTTCTTGACAGTTTTTGTTGTATAAAGTCCACTGCACTCTGTATCAAAACCATTTGTTTGGGAGAAATATTGTTGCAAAATTATTTGTATTATCTTTGATATCTTAGGAGTAATTACAGATGGCTGCTGGGCCGCTGACTGAACCGGGCATTCGAACCGAGCCACCCGCTACGGGGCTGGACTGGTTCCGGAGCCAGCCGAGGACGCAGCGACCAGCCCATCCCGATGCCAGTTGCCACAACAGCACGGGGCCGCGTGCACCGTCCACTGGGTCGGGTTCGGTCGCTCCGTCCCCTGCTGGCTTTCCTTCCCCCCGTCCGGAGTTCCCTGACCAGCCCCGCAGCTGCAGTTGGATGCCCGGTGTGTTTCGACTACGTGCTGCACTGTAGCCGACCAAAATCCAGGACGATAATTTGAAATTCCTCCCCGGACATTTTTAGGTATGAAAAGTAGGACATGTCCAGGAAAAAGAGGACGCCTGGTCACCCTATCTCTATGCATGTGCAGATCTCACATGGCAGAAGTGTAGCAAAAATCAGGTAAACACCCAAAACACAGAGTGTGACTAGTAACCAATTATTTGTCTGTGTTTCTGGGTGTACATACATCATGCTTAAACGTTAGTAACACTTTCTTTCATTTCAGCGGACAGCTTACTCTGGAGTACTTTTTGATATCTCAAATGTGACATCTTGGAGATATCTGGGAAGCTTCTTGCTGTCGCTGACATTCAAATAATGGAGGTCTATATGCCGAGGCAGAAAGGTTCATAAAAGTCCATTAAAAAACGCAGTCACTTATTCACTCCATACTGCTCGCCCAATGTATTTCCAAGTGTCCTGAGTGGGTGGCATCCATAATTTACTTCAAAGCGAAGAGTCAGCTAGAATGTTTTATAGAGCATAAACAGTAGTGTATAGGATTTAAAGCGCGCTTCACGAAGTCCACGGAAACCTACGCAGACCAAAACCAGATGAAAGTGCGCGATTCAGCTCGGCAAAGAACTCATGCTCTCCCTCAACACTGAAGTCCTCAGACATTTTTTCTTTCGTTGTTTCTTTTCTTTGCACAGGTAAACAGCACATTTCTTCTTCTACGCTTTGCATTATCGGCAGAGCAGACGCTGAATGCGCATTCTTTTATCTGGTTTGGTCTGCAGTAGAGAATCCAGAGCTGGTCGTGAATCGGCGCTTTTTAGGAAATCCTATACACTACTGTTTATGCTCTAAAAACATTCTAAATGACTTCGCGTTCGAGAAGTAAATTCTGGATGCTACCCACTCAGGACACTTGGAATACATTGGACAAGCAGTATGGAGGAATATTGACATCGTTTTTGTGGACTTTATGGACCTTTCTGCCTCCGACGCCATAAGACCTCCATTATTTGAATGTCAGCAGACAGCAAGAAGCCTCCCAGATCTCCAGATGCATTTGAAATATCAAAAAAAGTACTCCAGAGTGTTGTTTCAGCATGGGGTAGAGTAGAAAATGAAGGCTAATCATGTTTTGGGTGTACTATTCCTTTAAGTGACTCTGTGTGTTTACAGACTGATCTACACATTTGCAGATCTTAACACACATTTGTAGATCTGAACACAGATTTGTGGAATTATTTGGCTACATTTGTATCAATTAAAACACATGTGGATTTTTTACACATTTGCAGATACTTCTACAGACAGACAAATCTCCTCACATATTTTCAAATCCCACTGCACACACACACACAAATCTAGATACAGACACAAAACTCTCCACAAGCATTCGCAAATAATTTTGCAACAATATTCCTCCCATATATTTGGACTGATCTTAACATTATATTTAGTGGAAACAGGCTGATTTTAATTTATTTTCTTTAACTCCTTGTTTACTAAAATGAGTTCCAGAACGCTCTTCAGCTTTTTCAGGTGGCAACTTCTGAGGTCTGATTATATTTACTGTGTTTTTATAAGGTCAGAGGATTTACTGCTTTATCTGACTGTCATCCGTCACTAGCTTATGTGTGACTAAGGGGTTTATCTGCTGAGATATTGACAGAGTTCTCTCATCCAATTTTTGAGGTGGTTTCTCTCTTATGTCACCACTTCAGAGAAAATGCTGTTAAAGAAAAAAGACCACAAGATCAGCTGGGATTAGATTGATGTTTCTTATCAAATAAAAAAAAATCACCTGTTTTTAAAAAGTTTTCTTTTATAAAATTAGATTTGTTTAGACTAAAGCTGAGCTTTGTAATGCAGCTCCTGTTTCTCCTGACAGTCTGCTTTTCATCCTGCTATGGTCCTTTACATAAACTCCATCATCAATACATTCTGTGCTCCTTCGTAAATATTAGCAGTAAGGCATGACGGACCACCTCTCCTCCATCGTCTGTTGGAAATACAAATCAAGTCTCTTTTTGACAGATCATGGCGCAAAATGCAGGAATGTTTTAAACCCAAGTGAGCCTGGCAGAAAGCTAAAACAAGAGGCGATGCATAGATGTCGAACCATCTAGTGTAGATTCCTGCATGTTACATTTGGTAGGGATGGCAGCATGGATATGGAAGTCAGTCTGTTTTAAGTCTATTGTTAAAGAAGAGAATTGAAGCGCTGCAGCAAGTTGTTACAGCTTTCATGTCGACTTGGCAGAGTTTTTATGCAGGATGTCCTTCCTGCAAACATAACATAATAAAAGCTGATAGGGTGACCAGATTTGGGTTTCAGCACTATTACTTTAAAGGACAGATTGTCTTTGTGAAATTATTTTTCATTCATGTGTGTGTGTAATGACAATAAAACACACGTATTTGCTGTTTGCTTTATTAAAGACAGTTAATATAAATATCTTGCTTAACATTTACTAGCGCTCATGGGATGTTAACCCTTTGAAGACAATGGTGTTTTCCTGTTCACTGGACTGTTTGTGTAGATTTAAATTCTCACCTCTGTAAGATTTTTGGCTTAGTTGCTTGGCCCCTGTGTTAGTCACAGACTTAGAATAGACTCATTAAAAATAATGGTTTTAGTTTTCCTTAAAAATGAAAACAAGGGGGCCGGAAGATGGCGGCGTAGCAAGCGGTCGACTTCGTTGAGCTGCGCACCATATATTTTATATCTGAGCAGAATACCACCCTCTCACTACGACTATCCAACTAAATGTGGTAATACAACGCTGATAAACGCTCTTCCGACTCACTCCAGCACAATGCCGCCCAAAATTCTAAAGAAAACTAACAAAACCCCTGCGAGGTACAGTCTCAACTGGCTGTTACAGGTAACATGGCTATCACGGAGCTAACTGCTAAGCTGCAAGTGGCTGGTGGGGCCACCACATTCAATCCTAATCTGATGCCAAGTTACGTTGAGGAAATTGACTGGGAACATTTCATTAGTTATTTCCCAGAAAGTAGACACTCTGCGCTGAATTCATTAAGAGCCAAATCATGGAGATAAAGGAGCTGGCCCGACGCACTACAGACGCGGAGGACAGGATTGCAGCCCAGGAGGACGCCCTGGACCAGGCTACGGCCCGCATACAAAAGATGGAGAAAGAGGCCCTCACTATGGCACAACGAATTGATGATATTGAAAACAGAGGCAGGAGAAAGAACATTCGGGTGCTTGGTTTAAAATTACCAAGCATAGAAGCTGGCCCTGGAGCCTTAAAATTTATCAGTAAATCAATAAACATATCTACAAAAAAAAAAAAAATGAAAACAAGGAAAACAACATGGAAAACAAAAACCATGCAACCATTTTCAGTTTAAGATGAACAGAAGTGCATCATCAACAGGTTAATAATCTACTGTTAATTTGAACTCATCAGCTCACAAGCCTGAAAAAAAGCTTTTTTTAAAAACGCAATCACATATTGGACGCATTTCTGTGTCTCGATCTTTCTCCTTTCTTTCTTTTCTTTTTTTAAAACCAGACTTTGATTTCTTCGGACACTGCTAGCTTTTTAAACATTTTGTTGTGCATTTGTTTTATTTGTTGACACTGTCAAATGACGTTCGTGTTGCAGTAATGGTGCCTTTATGTGGTCTTGTGATTATGGTACCAAAAGCCGACATGAAAATTGCACATGAAAAGATTCATGTCTGAATTTCCACTGGGAAGCTCTAAATATTCTATGATACCTGAGTCGCTGAGATGAGGTACACTTTGACCTTTCATCATGGCAGAGCCCAGCGGAACGGTTCTGTATGGTAAATGCTGCATTATTAAGCATTCTCTCCTGTTATCTTTTAAACCAACAAAAAGCTGTGAATTATATGATTTTTAAAGGTATATCACCATTTAAATATGTGTCCTTAAAATAAGCATTATTTTTTATCAGAAAGTCGCCAGCAGTAAGTCAATGCATTTGTTGCATCCTCTTCCTCTAACTGAACTAGGAAGTCTATTACTATCTTGCCAAAGTTGCAGGTGAGGATAATCTTTAGATCCAACATGTTTCTCTTCTCTACTACAACAACAGCCCTTGAACACAATGGACTGGTATTTTCAACTTCAAAAGTGGTAAGGATCATTTTTACCACATGAGGGCAGCATACAATAGTAGCTATTCAAAATTTCCCCACTTTCCTTGAAGGGCCCTTGGCTGGTCCTTGAATGGCCCTTTACAATTCATTTTTAAACATCAATATTTTTACTAAAAATATTCTTTTTAGTCATGATTGTGGACATTAGAATCTAAAGAGAAGCCGTCATCTCCTGGTCATACCCTGTAATTCAGTGAAAAGGTGGAGTCAGAGTAAAATAAATATGCAAGAGGGGGTGACTCCGGTGGCTGGAAGTTGGAGGGGATTTTGGCTGGGAGTTGGAGGGAAGTTGGCTGCTGTTTGGCTGGCATTTGACTGGTAAGGGCCATTTTTAATGGCTGCTACCAAAGCCCCAGTACTAGCAAACTGCTGCTGACAGACAGGAGCTGTTGCACCAAGGCAGGACCTGAGGACCAAACCACTGATTGCAATTTCCCGAGATGGGGAGTTTCAATATATTTATGCTTTGTCGTTTACTACTGAAAACTCAGTTGGAACACAAAGATAGTTTCTTTAACTGCTGGATTTTTTTTATTATAGTAAACATAGACAGCAGAACATATCTTTAGGGACCCACCTCATTCAGGGGCCCTTGGGATTTTCATAGCAAAACCACCCACCACCTACTCCCCAACCCCCTCCCACCACCCTATACGGCGCTCCTGTTTCAAACCCTCCACCCATGGATTTGCTCTGTTGTGTCATTAGAATATTATATTCATATTGATATTGCTTCAATTCAATCTTCAGTTTCCCTATAGCGCCAATTCACAACACACGCCATTTCAAGACTTTGCAGCAGTTCACCAGATCATCCAGTCAAATTGAATCAAAGATTTCAATCTACGGAAAACCAGTAGATTGCATCTACTCATTGACTGCAATCCCTCCTCACACTAAGCATGCTTGTAGCTTACAGTGGAGAGGAAAAACCTCTTTGTAAGAAGGTTGAAACCTCCAGCAGAACCATAGGCTCAGTGTGATGCCATCTGCTGAGTACGCCCACTGGGTTCAGTGGAGACAGAAGCAGACATAGAAAAAAGCAGCTGTATACAGCCTGCTGGGCAGCCAGCCTGATTGGTTTTTCACTCCAGCATAATATCCAGTCAGTCGCTACAGTCAGAGAAACAGGACTACACTGGAAAACAGGGTCCTCCCATTGTGTCCAAAATTTAAAAAATATGCAAAGGCAGATGGCAGCAGCATTTGTTTATGCCCCAAGCCAAATATTGAAATCTATTTGTTAGAGATTAAAAATATACATAAACTAAAACATATATTTTAGTCCAGTGGTAGCTATTGTGACACTGGTCTACTGGCAACATATCCAAAAACCAAAAGAAGAATTATCGCTGTAACAATGTTCCTAATGTTCTGTGCCCCAAAGAATATTTTATTACAATGGGTTTCTAATTTAAATCTCCTACAGAATTTTGGGTGAAGAAGAGGGAGCTGGAATATATCCCCTAGACTGATCTAACACACCGGCCCATGATTAAGACTGACGCAGAAAGGCTGTATATGGAAGCCCTTTTTGACTATGCTGAAGGACACGGGTCTATTCATCCTGTCTCAAAAGCATTTACTTAATGTTTAGATGTGTACTGTTTGGGAGATGGAAGTATGTATGCCCCCATCTTATTTTTTCTTTTTTTTTCTGACTGCGCTGTTGAGCTTTGTTTTGTTTTGTTTTGTGTTTTATTGTTCTAACATTGTTGTTATATTAAAAAAAATCATCAAACATATTATGTAAAAAAAAAAAAAAAAATACATGGTTGGGCATGATTTTAGTGTAACCTAAATGCACCTAATTTGTGTATACAGCTGTGCTTAGAAGGTATTAAGTAAGTTTAGGACATACTCAGGTCTTAGGAGTGAAGTATCACATCTTAGGAAACAACAAATATCTTTTAATTCAGTAAACAAAAAAAATGAATATATGTGCTTTTTATTCTCTCCTAAAATCATCTTCAAAGTTTATTTAGTTCATAGAAAGTCACTTTTTGCCATTGATGACGCTTGTCATGGAAAGTCCAAGGAAGATAACAGACTTGTATAAGATAGACATAAGGCGACATGCTATATGTAGAGTGATAAACATATTGTAGGTTTTAAAAATATGCCAAGGAGAACTGCTCACTGTATTATCTGAATATGAGAGCGTTATGAAACAGCTGCAAAACCTGTTGGCATATTACGACGGTCCATCTAAACTGGAACTTTGACAACCCAGAGCCCAGCGGAACGGTTCTGTATGGTAAATGCTGCATTATTAAGCATTCTCTCCTGTTATCTTTTAAACCAACAAAAAGCTGTGAATTATATGATTTTTAAAGGTATATCATTTTAAGAAAGATTAGCAACAAAAACCCATATAAAAGATAAAGTCAGGGAGCAAGACAGAAGTTTATACGACTGTGTCAGAGAACATTGCCCCAAACTGTGAAAACTAGTGATAGGAACCCATGCTGTAGGACAAGAAAGGAAAGACGTAATAACTTTTAATGGAAAGATGGTTGGAGATGACTTGGCCACAAAAGATAAAACCTTTTAAAAAAGACCTGAGAGCTCTATTCCTGAGGTTCACCCTTTTTGGCACAACAAGAACAATATGAATACAACCCAAGCCACAGTCGAAAGTGTTTGGACTAAATCATGCTTATGAGTTAGAACAGCCAAGGAAAAGACCAGACCTCTTGCCTGATAGAAAATAGAGCAAATTCAAAATGTGTTCTTTATTGTCAGTGTGGGGTATTCAGGTGTGTCAGCAGCAAAAGGACAAATTTGAGCACACAGAAATCTAGCGGCGGATCTAGGTGGCAGCTGGAACACTTAATTGAAAAAAAATCTAAGAGATCTGCATTTAAATGGAATGCAGAAAACTTGAAAAAAATTGCTTCAAAAAGACTTATTCTCCTTTCTAAGAAATAAAGACAACTATTAGGTATAGGCTGACTGAAGAAAACGAAATGTTCCAGAATACAGTTTGTTAGATGGAATCCCATATGACAAGGTTAAAAAAATAAATACAATTCAGTCATTCATCCAATCTGACTTAATGTCATGTACGGCGATCCTGTAGGGACCTAACCCACCATGCATGGACACACTCTGACAAGTGTCATTAGAATATTCAACATTCATATTGATCTCACAATGAATAAAAAAAGACTGATTTCAGAGTAACAGGTCCAGGTTTGGTCACAACAGGATCTTCTGCAGAGAGGGACAGTTCAGTTAGCTGGAGTCTTAGTTCAGTCAGTTTGTATCAAAGATTGCAATCTAAGTACCTTTTCAGTAGGATAAAATCACTAATTGACTCTTCATGCAGGAGGGTCACACTCCAAGCATGCTTGTAGCAGCACAGTGGAGAGGAAAAACTTGACTTTGAACAGGAAGAAACCCTTCCAGAACCACAGGCTCAGGGTGGGCAGGCAGACTGCAAGACAGTTATTCATCCAGCAGTTCAAGGAGGCAGAAGCAGACATAGGAAACAGCTGTAAAGCCAGGCAGACGCAGGCTGCTCCGGAAAGCTCCCATGTCAGCAGAATGAAGAGAGCACATCCAGTCAGTCACAGTCAGAGAAACAGGACTACACTGAAAAATAATAAGTGATCTCCAACATCAATAAATAGTAGCAAAGGCCTGTTCATATTTGTTATCAAATATTGATATTTTTTTGTTAAGACAAATATACATAAATGGTAAACATATATTTTAAGTAGTGGTAGCTATTGTGACACTGGCAGGATTAAGTTAGGAAAACTTTGCCACAGAAGAATTATCGTTGAATACATGAAGCTCAGTCCTTTTCTCTTTTCTTAAAAATGCACATTGTAGTATGAAATGCTTGCTTCTAGATTTAAATTGTTTCTGGACAGAATCAAAGGTGCAGTGTCAGAGGGAGCTGGGATTCTGCTGCCTGTGCACTGATCTGTGCAATGTGATGATAAAACTTCACAAGCAGAAAGGCTGTAAAAATCAGCAGTGACTGAGCAGGTTTCATAAAACAAAAGGATCTATTCAGTGTGCTGTTTCAAACAGCATCTCATAAATCTTAGAAAGTATTCTCTTTAAGATTAAAATGAAATATTCATCATTGGTGAAGAAGCAGAGTTTGTGCTGAACCAAAGAGTTTTCATGAGCCTGAACTCATCACTTTTCTAACATTACTGCCACACACTGCAATAGTATTTCATTAGACTTTTATGTAATAGATAGGCAAAAAATACATGTTTGGGCATGATTTTAGTAACCTAATGCACCTAATTTGTGTACAAAGCTGTGCTTAGAAGGTATTAAGTAAGGTTTAGGACATACTCAGGTCTTAGGAGTGAACTTATCACATCTTAGGAAACAACAAATATCTTTTTTTAATTCAGTGAAATAAAAAAAATGAATATAATAAAGCTTTATTCTCTCCTAAAATCATCTTCAAAGTTTATTTTAGTTCATAGAAAGTCACTTTGTGCCATTGATGACGTTGTCATGGAAACCAAGGGAAGATAACAGACTTGTATAAGATAGACATATAGGACATATATGTAGAGGATAAAACACATTGTAGGTTTTAAAATATGTCAAGGAGAACAGCTCAGTGTATTATCTGAAAATGAGAGCGTTGGCTGGAACAGCTGCAAAACTACAGAGACATGACGGTCCATCTAAACTGGAACTTTGGACAAGGACCGGATTAATCAGATACTCTGGAGGAGATGCAGAGATCCACAGCTCAGTTTGAAGAATCTTTTTACAAGATAACCTAATTAGTTCTGCTCGTCACAATTATGTCATTTTAAGAAAGATTAGCACAAAAAACCCATAAAGATAAAGTCAGATAAGATTAAAGTTTATACGACTGTCAGAGAATATTGCCCTAAACTGTGAAAACTAGTGATAGCAACGAATAACTTTAATGGAAAGATGGTTGGAGATGACTTACACAATCCTAGATAAAACCTTTTTAAAAGACCTGAGATTTATGCAGAGGTTCACCTTTAGCACAACAAGAACAATATGAATACAACCTAAGCCACAGTCGAGTGTTTGGACTAAATCATGCTTATGAGTTAGAACAGCCAAGTGAAAGACCAGACTTCACTCTGATAGAAAATAGAATAAATTCAAATGTTCTTTATTGTCAGTGTGGGGTATTCAGGTGTGTCAGCAGCAAAAGGACAAATTTGAGCACACAGAAATCTAGCGGCGGATCTAGGTGGCAGCTGGAACACTTAATTGAAAAAAAATCTAAGAGATCTGCATTTAAATGGAATGCAGAAAACTTGAAAAAAATTGCTTCAAAAAGACTTATTCTCCTTTCTAAGAAATAAAGACAACTATTAGGTATAGGCTGACTGAAGAAAACGAAATGTTCCAGAATACAGTTTGTTAGATGGAATCCCATATGACAAGGTTAAAAAAATAAATACAATTCAGTCATTCATCCAATCTGACTTAATGTCATGTTGGGATTTAGGGACCTAACCCACATGCAGAACACACTCAGACAAGGGAGAAAAAGTTCAACAGTTTATTGATCTCACAATGAATAAAAAAAGACTGATTTCAGAGTAACAGGTCCAGGTTTGGTCACAACAGGATCTTCTGCAGAGAGGGACAGTTCAGTTAGCTGGAGTCTTAGTTCAGTAGTTTGTAGAATCTTGCAGGTTTGTACCTTTTCAGTGGTTAAAAGAACGGCAGAGGGAGGGAACCAGGAGGGTCCAGAGGCAGATGGTGAGCAGAGGGTTTGGCAGTGGCAGGGCTTGACTTCAGACCTTTCAGTGTTCAGATCAGAGATTCTCTCCAATTCTCTTCTTGAGAACGGGCAGGCAGGCTCAGAAAGTTAATCATCCAGAGATCAGACAGGTAGTTGCAGGAGAGAAACTCTTCCAGAGTTTCAGGGTTCAGGTCAGGTTCTTCCTAGGAAGCAGAGAGGACAAAACTGGTTAGGTTCAAGTTCAGGTCTTCAGGGGAGTCAGAGAATCAGACTGGCAGGTTGGCTCAGGCTTGCTAACCGTAACTGGCTTAAAGGAATAGTACCATTACCGTAAACATGATTAGCCTCATTTTCTACTCTTTTCATGCTGAACAACACCTGGAGTATTGATTTTGATATCTCAAATGCATCTGGAGAGATCTGGGAGGCTTCTTTGCCGTCTGCTGACATTCAAATAATGGAGGTCTTTAAGTGGTGTCCGCAGCCAGGAAAGCGACCATAAAAGTCCACAAAAAACGGTGTGTACTCAATATTCCTCCATACTGCTCGTCCCAATGTATTCCAAGTGTCCTGAGTGGGCAGCTCCCAGAATTTACTTAAACTAAGTCATTTAGAATGTTTCTTTAGAGCATAAACAGTAGTGTATAGGATTTCCTGAAAGCGCCAAGACATTGCGCGCTGCTCACGACGCTACACGTAGCCCGCAGACGCTGGGCACCTGCATTATTTGAATGTCAGCAGACAGCAAGAAGCCTCCCAGATCTCCAGATGCATTTGAGAGATCAGAAAAAAGTACTCCAGAGTGTTGTTCAGCAGTGGGGTGAGTAGAAAATGAAGGCTAATCATGTTTTGGGGTTTACTATATCTCTTTTAACACTCTGGCACTGGAGTGGTTGCGCTGCCACTGCTTATATGCTGGTCTCCTGATGAGTTAACGAGCCGCAGGTGTAGAAGTCAGCTCAGGCTCCAGGAGACCTAGGACCTAGGAGAAAGGTGGACAGACCTCCAGACCCCAACACTTAAGTCATTTTACATAGGATCAAAAGTACAGATGTGGAGATGCTGAATAAAATTCATTATATCATTTTTGATTTTTATTTTCTTTTTCTTTTTTTTTCAAATAGTTTTTATAGAAGCAAATGATAAGATAATCACAATAAGGAAACAGTGTTTTTGTGTGGATAAACATATACTTATGCAGGTATAAATTCTAATATATACACACAAGTACAAATGTTGAAATAGTCACACCTACTAAATATACAAACAACACAAACAAAACAAAATAAGAACAATAAAAGGAGAGAACAAAACACCCCATTCCCACCCTGTCTCAGCCCAACATGTTCAGCAGAAAAATAAAATAAATAATAATAATAGAAAAAAATAACATCAGCAAAATACAGCAACAGGCACATATATTTAGTTAGGTAAGAGCTCCAAATTTGAAAAATAAGAAAGAAAACACACCTGCCATTTTTGAAAAAAATTGTCTGTACATCCTCTCATTGTATATTTAATTTTCTCAAGTTTAAGGAAAAACACCATGTCCTTCAGCCACTGGGCGATGGAAGGAGATCTAGCAGACTTCCAGTGTAATAATAATGACGTCTTACGATTAAGGATGTAAAGGCTATAATATCTTTTTGCAAATATGGCAGTCAGTGGACAAGGCTGCAGATTAACTTTGAGAATAGTAGACATAACTGTGAAGTAACCAGACCAAAAAGCAGCCAGGTCAGGGCAAAGAAAAAAAAAACATGACTAAGATGACACTTCCTGACACTTATCACATTTGTCTTCAATTTCTGGATAGATTTCACTGAGTCTGGACTTAGAGAAACAGACTCTATGAAAAACTTTGAATGGAATAAAACGAAGTCAAGCACAAGAGGTAGTAAACCGTATTCTGTCAATTGCATCCACCCAGAGATTCATTTAACTGTATTCCTAACTCTGATTCCCATGCATTCTTGATTTTGGTATCCCACTGACAGTTTAGTTTCAGAATGGAATTATATATCTTTGAAATGAGACCTCTCTGAGAAGGAATATAGAAAAGCAAGTTTTCCCAAGGCAATTCCCGGGGCATTGAAGGAAAACTGGGAAAGAGTTTTAAAACAAAACTACGCATCGGAAAGTAGCGAAATAAATGAGTACCCAGAAGATTATACTTAGAAGACAAATTAGTAAAACTGTCAAAAACACCACGTACATACAGATTCTTTACATGTCCAACGCCCTTATCATACCAAACTGAAAAAAGTGAGTCTGAAAGAGATGGGGGGAAATAAGTGGTTGTTAGTTAAGGGAATCATAGAAGATGCAGTTTTGCAGTGCAAAATGTATGTTGCCGTCTAAACTGGTACCAGAGCTTAAGGGTGTTAAGTACCACTTGATTATCTGTATATAGAGAAGGTTTTGTAGGCAGAGACGAATACAGCAAAGCAGGTATAGAGGACCCTATGCAAGATGATTGTAGATTTTTTTTAAATCTCCATAAAATGATGTGAGCTTTTTTTGTTGTAACATGAAAAACTTTATTGATCTTCTTTCCTCTTGACCCCCTCCCCCACTTTCCTTTATCTTTGTTCCTATCCTTCCATCCAGCGATTGACTGCATGATGTCAGAGTGGTCGGAGTGGTCAGAGTGCAACAAGTCCTGCGGTAAAGGACACACCATCCGCACCCGCATGATCAAACTGGAGCCGCAGTTTGGGGGCAGTTCTTGTCCCGAGACCATCCAGAGGAAGAAATGCAAGATCAGGAAGTGCCGTACAAAAGGAGGAGGTGGGAGTAAGCCCAAAGGATCAGGTAGGTTCAGCAGGAGAGAAACTGTAAGCCACTAAATCTGGGAACTCTATTGTCTCAACACACTCACACGTGATGCAAACAACAAACCCCAATTGTCAGAGGAGCTTCAGGCTTTTTTTTTTTTGCTCTCAGGCTTTTCCCTGAGAGCAAAAGCACCTAAATGTGTCACAGTACTTTAAAAAATCCAATATGTGGAAGTGTTGCTTAAGACAAAACAAAGTATTTACTTGAATGCTTATAATATAATTTAATATGATCAATCTAAATTGGGTTGGATTCATATTCATGTAGAAATTTAAGATTATTTTAACAGAAAAAGCTGAATGCATGCAGCCTTTTCCGTGTCTGTTGCTGTTTGTATTTTGGTTTGTTTCTGACTGAAGCCTCCCTGCTGCTCCTCATCTGTTCAGCTCCAGCTGCGTGCCGCATGCAGCCATGGACCAGCTGGACTGAATGCACTAAACCGTGCGGAGGAGGATTACAGGAGCGGTTCCGGACGGTGAAGAGAAGGGCAAAGGGCAACTGCAAGGACCGGCGGGAGATTCGTGCCTGTAACAACCAACCCTGCTAGGGGGCACTACTGAGCAACGGAGGGAAAAGGAGCACTGCGAATATAAGAAACAATTCATTCATGACAGGAATAAAAAGAAGGGAGAAAATTTGGCAAGTTTGTAACTTTCAAAAGGAAGTAAATTGGAGAGGAGGCAGAACCTAAGGAAGCAGATAGGATGGGAAAGAAGGAGAAGTTTTGATGTTTAGTGAAGCCATTGTAGAAATTAGTTAAAAGGAATGGTTTTAATTTTAGAACAGAAAGAAAGTATTAGACATTAATGTTTGTGTCCTGCAAAAATGCTGTCAGGGAAATAACCAAAAAGCTCTGGTTACCTCAGAAGAACAACAACTCTCACATTATCTGCAATATTGGTTTTAAACTATGCTGACATAAAAAAAACTATATAAAATATATTAACCGTATATAAGAAAGATAATCTGATCTTTAACAAAAGTTATTGACCTGTAAAGATACTTTTCCACACAGACTAAGCTAAATTGTTTTGATGAATATCACGTGTAAACTAGAAAAATTATCTAGAAATGTGTAAAAATGTCTTCAATTAAGTGTATTTACCCTTAATCATCTGACTAGGCAAATGAGAGAGTTTTACATACTTAGATAATATGCACTTGAAATAAGACGATGCAATGGTGTTTTCTTATTTTAAATGTAAATTGTCTTGTTCCATAGGCAAAATGTCTCTTTTACCTCCTCATTCCAAGAACAAATGCACTTATTTTAAGAAAAATTACTTATCTAGATTTCGATTTTTTTCCAGTGTAAAATGTGCAGCACATGATGGTCTATTATGTAGCAAACTATTTCAAGATCGCTCCCCAATGTAAGCAATCTGAAAAAAAAAAGCAGTTGGCTGTAATTTGTTTTATTTCTGAGAGGAGAATAGAACAGCTATGGGCAAACATTTCACATTTAAAACAGGGCATCAATGCTAGTGGTGCAAACCTTTCCATCCAACTCACAGCAGGCGAGCTAATAAAGCTAATTACCACAAACAAGTGATTCATTTCAAATGGGATTCTCTTGGTTTCAGTTTGTCTTGGTTTGGAAGAGCTTTCTATAAAACTCATCATCTCTAGGGCTTTTTGCAGGACATAAATACATAATTTAGGGCTCCAAAATGTACTGTAAAACTATCTAACCACACTTATAAAAGTTATGTTGCTACTAAAACTGCTTTGCCTAATAAGAGGATACATTTGGTGGTAAAGTTTTATACCGTTCTGATTAGTTCTTTATATACTGTACTGCTGTTTATCTGTTGTTTCAGCTGATGTAGCTTTAAAGCTGCCATAGCACCAGAGGACTTTGTATTTGCATGTGCAATTTTTTTTTTGGTTTTAGGTATATTGCTTCATCATGTGTAGTTATCGCCCTAGAAGAGTAACCTTAATGGCTGCGTCTGCTTTAGTTGCAGCCTTAGCAGTGTCTCGTTGAGCCGATCTGCTGCTTTGATCTGGAAGCTGTTACATGTTGGACCATCCAGCCAGCCATTGTCTGAGCTTTTGCTAAAATATTTTCACATTTTGATGTTCTCTTTTTGCTTTTGTACCTTTTGAACTCTTAAACAGGTTAGTTTTCTTTTTTAATTCAAATAAAATCATCACCAAAGTCAGAATTCTGCTGCACCTTCCTTGTAACTCTCACATGTTTTTTTTTTCTTCATTTCGCTGTACCATGACTATTTTGTAAGAATTTGCCTTTACAATAAAAGTGTAAATGTGAAGATTTTTGAAATTATTGAAAAGTCTTTCTTTTAAACAATATTACTTGTATCATTATTTAACTTTTACCAGGTATCCCTGAAAAAGAAATAGAGTAAAAAAAATGTTGCATAAAAATGACTAATGAGGAGAGTTGAAATTTGTTTGGTTACATTCAGATCCTGTGGATTTGGCAGCAAAACCAATGTCTGTCTTAATGATGCGGATCACACAGGAAATGTTTTTGATATTTGTGAAATCATTAAAAAAAATAAAAAAAAAATATTTCTTCTCTGTTCAGCTGTTAAAACTAGATATTTGCATCCTCTATAATAAAAAGACACTGATATTACGTCAAACTTTTTCCATTTAAAAGCATTTATGTTTAATTAAATTAGTTCTATTTGTCAAAAAACAGAAAATACTTTTGCAAAAAAGCTAAAATAGTAAAGAAAAACAAACAAAAAAAAACCACTGGACTTTGTTTTCCAAGTTTGAAGACGTTTTGCCGTTTCAATTTTTGAATTGAAAAAGCTTCCTAACTTCTTCCTAATGAAACATTTTTCAAACTTGGAAAATTAAGTCTAGTAGAATAATTATGACCAGATGACTGCTTCATCATGAAAACAGTACAAATGTGCAGTAAAATGACCAAATCATTCAAAGACAACAAAACATCAGAACATTGCCTTATTGTTTGTAACGCAATATCATCAAGATACTCATGATAATCAAAGGGAGATGATCACAAAAAAAGAAACACTTTGATACAGTAAGATAATTCAATTAATATTTATTTTAATTAATAAAACTAGCATAGAAGCTGTAAAGTGATCTAGTGGAGGTCAGTGTATACTGGCTTCAGGGAAGTGTGCTTGATATTTTTAGTTTAAAGATAAAAAGAGGTAAAAATGTTGCTTTATTGAATATATATATTTTGTTAGGTTTTTCTGGGTTGTTTTTTTACAAAATTCAGTTGTAAGACTTATTCAGGTAATTTTAAATCTCTAAACTATAAAGTTGGTAAAATATATTTATTTATGTAGTAGGCTTTAGAGATAAATGTGTGATTATAAGCTTTGTCCACTAGATGGAGTCACAGGAATATAGATTTCCACAAGTTTGAGGAATCAGGTTAGGATTAATTTGGAGAAAAAAAACTGGCCAAATTTAATTTCACAGTAACCAACTCCTGAAGACATTGGCAATTTAATGGAAGATAAACTTTGGATCATTGCTGCCATCAAAAAGATAACAATCTTTTATTCAAATTCAAATTTCCCAAAGATTAGTTGAACCTTATTACATTCTTAAATATTTTTTACTGTTTTTGCATTTGAAGAGGCTTTATTTCTGCACAATATTTCCCTGTAACCATTTCTGAACAACACTCCGAGTCACAGGTAAATGGCTGGGTAAGTGCTGGGTAAATAGTTTGACATGTAATCTTTCCAAAAGTACAGCTGTACTGAAAAAATATGTATTCTTTGAAGTAAAAGTTCTGGAGCAAACGAATAGAGTATTCTTCCAACAAGGCCTGAAAGCTGGTGGTGGAGTGGAGATAGATGAAGTTGGTCAGTCTGTAGACCTGCTGGTTAGCGAGACGGTATGCTGAGCTTCTTTATGGGGAGATCCAGTGGACTGCATGGAGCTGATACTAGAGCTTCACTCAGGAACCTGGAAGATGGAAGTCCGGTTGGGATAACACAGGTTGAGAAAGCAACCCGTCCATGAGTGAGCATGGAAGTGACAGTGGAGAGTAAAAAAAAACTCCCTGTTGGGAAGAAACTTCGCGGCAAGAAACGCCAGGCTCAACATGGCGGTCTTGCTGCGGACTGTAAACTTAAAATGAGACACAGAATGCGCAGTAATGCTCACGTTCACACGGGCCCGATACGCAAGCCGCATGGCGGTGAAGCAGGCGAAGTTTCAATTTGGGCAAAGTCAATGGGTTGACGTGTCAAGGTTGCGCGCAGGCAAAAAGCTCGCTGCCAGCATGCGCCACTTCCACGCAGCTGAAGCAGCGCGCCGAGGCGTTTAAGCATGTGATGCGCTGCAAATCGCGCTGCTGCTCGGGATGGAAAAATTGAACTTTTGCTGCTGCTTGACGCGCCGCTTCAGCCAATCAGAAGAAGCTGATCTGGGAGCTGGGCTGGTGGAGACAGACACATATCGCTGATGACCCAGAGAGCTGTGATCACTCCTCTGAAACAGTTTATTGGAGCGCCTAAATTAGCAAAATGCAGAAATCTGCCTGGAACAGTAATATGTTACGCTATTTATCCTGATCTGCCTGCAGTTTGGATTATTTAGATGAAAAAACACCTACCAGCTGCTGCGGCGTGAACCTGTGAGGAGGCGACCTCGCCAGAGGCTGCTGATGAAGGGGATTCTACTGTCGGCGCCCCGCTGGTATGTGGAGACTCCTGAGTGTAAGCTCTGACTAGGGTGGCCAGATGTGTCCGGCTTTAAGGGTGGACAGATCCCGGATTTTCATTGCATCTGTCCGGCGTCCGGGCGCCAACGGTAACCCAGCCTAACGTTAGATGTCCTACTTACCGAAGATCCCACATACTCCGCCAGCGCTCCCGCCCCGCTCACGCATCGCAGTACTTGTCTCCAATCATATATAAATCAATGAGAGCTGTTCCACATCCCTCCCGCTAGCCAAGCCACCGCCCCTCGCATCGTCTTCTCCGTCCTTCACCGTCAAAAATACGGAGTTGAGCTATTTTGCTCCCCTCCGGTCCGTCTTAGAGATCAAGACCGCTCGCTATTGCAATCGCACCAAACAGAAAAAGAATGTAGAGAAGACCCCGTTTGTCAAATTAAATTATAAAGTAAAAACAGAATCGGTATCTAGAAATTAGAGGGGCTATAGTTTGTATATATTCCCCAAAAACTAAGAGCAATTAATTAAATAATCGGATGCAGACTATTGGTGCTTCAAGCAGACCAGGAAGAAGTTGTCCGAGATTCTAAGGAGTGAATCCTTTCACAACTTTTTAAAAAGAAAATTCTTATTGCAGGAATGAATGAAAGATGATGAGTTTGGAAGCAGAGAATAAACAGAGTTCATACAAACTATGTATGATCCTAGTTATCCCTGTTACAAAAATACACACACAACAGAAAGAAAAATATTTGGGCAGAAACTGAACATCTGCTGGAGATGATGGGGATTTTTTTTAATATGTCAGATTAAATTAAGCGTTCACAGGTTTTATACAGGAATGGAGTGAACTCTAATTTAATGCTCTTTTTAATGCTATTAGAAATAATTTTAATGCTATACTCAACAAGTATCATGTACACAAGGTATTAGTTTACATGAAATAAGGAGCTGTAAGCACAGTTCCATGACTCAAGTTTTTATATATATATATATATATATATATATATATATAGATATAGATATAGATATATGGATAGATAGAGAACATGGTGAAATCATCTTTGCTCTCGACAGGCTGCAGCCATAATCAGGAATGAATTCCTCTTTTCCAGCCACTTTTGCAGTTTGCATCGTCCTATTCTCTAGCTCTTTCTCGAGCTTCTTTTCCAAACAACTGCTTTATGATCGAAATTGCAGCAGTTCTGCACAAATTAATCGTGTCAAAAAATGGTCACTGTTTAAACACATCACAATGTATTAAATAAATACAAATATTAGCTGGGAACCAATTCTTTTTTACATTTCTTTAATATTTTGTTCATATTCAGCTACACAAGCATCCTCTTTAAACTACTAAGAATTGTGCTATAAATGTGACTTTACCCGATTCTTATGTACACCTTAATAATTTATTGATATACCGCACAGTGTCACTCCTTTTTGGTGCTATAAAAATGGCCACCCTAGCTCTGACAAGAAATAATACTGGAAGGCGGGATGGTAATCTGAATGAACTGCGGCTCCGCACTGATGAAGTTTTCAGTTGGATTTTCTCACTTAAAAACATATTAAAAACTACTTTATTCCCCCCACTGATCACTGCAAATATAGCTGCAGGGCAGAGAAAGGATAATGCAGCTCCATGCTTGTAGCGTCAGACTTACACTTGTGCACGCGCAGCCAGGCAACAAAGCGCAAAGCTTCAGCCGCAGCGTCAGAACTAACTGGAACAAGCAGCAAAAATGAAGCAGCAGATGCTTTTTTGCTGCGTCCGGTGTGAACTGTAGCATAAGAGTCTGGGAGGAATGAAACTCTGATGAAGCTTTAGCTACGATGGTGGAGGAGGGGATGGAGGTGGGTTGAAACTGGGTCATCAGACCACACATCAACCACCACTTGCTCACTAGGTAGCAGAGCGAGCTGCGGATCCGGAGGGCTTTTAAGATTAACTTTGGATGACGATTGGGGCTTTAATGGAGGCGTGGTTCAAAGCTGATTGGCTGTGTCGCAGGTGGATGAAGGAAAGTTATGAGTTTATTCAGTTGAACTTCCGCCTAGGCTCCATTAACCTTACAGTAGTTAATGTATTACATTTTATCATTTGGGTGCAAATATGTATAATTTCCCACTTTTTACAGAGCATTCATTCTCATGTATATCCACATTTTTCACCCTATGGATAGCAGCTTAGGAGTCACTGAATGGTGTCTTATTAAGCTCAAAGACTGAGTTATTCTATTTATGGCTTTATATCTGCAGGAAGTAAATCAAGTCCCCAGAAACCCCAATGACTGTATGACTTTTAAATGATCTACATACTCTTATGGAACGAACAGATTTTGCTTTCCTGAAAAATTGGAGCAGTGCTGACTGTATAAGCCATAGTGTTCCACTTGATTTATCTCAAATAAAAACATTACAATTCTGAGCAGGGAGTATCACAGATTATATGGACACTGTAATGTAAGGAAACAACAGGAAAAAGGAGAAAAGATAAAAAAGAAAGAGATAAAAGGGAGACAATGATAAAACATCTTCAGTCTGCTTCATCACCTGGAAAGAGATGTAAAAAAACAGCACAACCAACTGTTATAGTATAAGAATACAATATAGTAGCACCTTGATACTATACGCTGAAATATAGAAAATCGTGTTTTATTTTGCAAAAAAAAATGCAGTGTTTCAAACAATCCTATAATGCAAGCCTGAGCCCAATACTGAAACATCAACTTTGGATTTGAAGAACAAGACAGAGACCTGGGGGGAAAAGCCTTAAAGGAATAGTACACCCAAAACATGATTAGCCTTCATTTTC
>JAGKQL010000004.1:26811822-26841642 GCA_018398635.1 Cyprinodon brontotheroides | reverse complement strand
TTTACGTTTAATGAAGACAGACCGGCCATAGACACCGATATTGAATAAACGGTACCTCGAAAATCTCCAGATACATTGAACAAAAGAAACACCGAAATGACAGCATGCATGTTTGAGCACAGAATCAGCACTGAGCGCAAAGCGGGGAATTTTATAATGTTATCATAACAAAATCTCTCTGACTTCCAACCTAACAAACCTTTAGAAGTTTTAGATGCAGCATCTATTCACTTAAAGTGCCAGCTTGATTCAACTTAACAACATAACGAGACCTTAAGAGGCATAAATAATAAAAACTGAGCCAAGAATCCACCAGTCTTCAGTACTGAATGCTGTTCTGCCTGTTTTGTGTTGTGGTTTGTTGTTTCAGCTTAAACAACAAGGGAAACAATTAGAAATGCTTTTAGCTTGCAATGTCACAGATTGACTTTGCAGCTCTGAAGAAAGGCAAACCTCATGGAAATGTTTATTTGTGGATAAGTTGTGAATCAGTGGAAGACATAATAGCACTGCCAAGAAATTCCAGATTTTTACAAGATTCAAACAATCCAGTCGCTCTAAAGGTTCATTTTACAGAATTGTTTTGTAGTTCGCAGTCATATGATGGATATTAAATGAGGTTATGCTGGAGTAATGTGTGTTGGAAGATGACCAGAATTAAACATCACATGTTATAGCCTGTTGATCCCACTTGGTGGCAGTCCTGCACACGTTTGATACAACCACACCTGAATATTGTGGGGTTAGAAAAAGCTAAAAACATTTTTCTACATGTAAAAATTATAAAGGAAGACAGAAAAAAACATCAAAAAGAATTTTTGATAGAAGAATGTCACAATTACTAAAAAAGTTAATAATCAATGAGTTAAGTTTCCAGAGAATTAAACATTTAAATGCAGTTTATAAGAAATTGAACAATATGTAAGGCAAAAAAGGGAAAAAAAAAACGTTTAAGTATTGTAAAAGTATTTTTGCCTATTTTTGACCTTGAACTTTTACATGATTATCAGCATGAATTAGCCTCCAACCCAACATTATGCTATCAGAAGATACTAAGATGGAATCCGTTTCAGCATAAAGTTTCTATCTCTTCATTTTCTGGGATTCTGTACTCCCTCTTTCACCCAGTATCCAAAAAATGAATGACTGGTAAAATGCTGAGTTTGGATCACCATTCGGGATGCTCCTGTTTTAGAACAAGAGCTAGGGCCAGCGTTTTAACCATTGGAGTGAGGACATTTTACTGATCCTCAAAAGCTATTTTACTAACAAGTTTAGGGCTAATATGTCAGTTGAGTTAAGGCTAAGGTTATGGTGAGGTGTGCGCTGGTAATGGTTGAAAATTACCTAAAATGAATGGTAGTTAATGGGAAACAACACATGGTCTTCTCTACATACATCAAGGCAAGGTGTGCATTGGTGTGTTAAATTTCCCCTAAGATACATATTTGTATTTATTTTTTATGTTCGTTTTTTATTTTAGCATCAAAAGATGTCTGTAGTTAAAATTCAGGGCTCTACGGGTGTCATTTGATACAAAAAAGTATAATAAAAAATGTAACTGTTAAAAAAAATTAACTCTTGCTTTCAATTTTCACTTTTGAATTTTTTAACATCAGGTAAGAAAGGTAAGAAATAATTGTTTTATTGTATCTATGCTGCAGGGGTGTACATGCATAGTATGCACAGTTTGTAAAACTGCAAATAAATCTGTTAAGTAGGGTTATGTGAATTTGAAATGTGCAAAGTGCAGTTTTAAACATTTGGTAAGCCTACTGCTAAGGCACCTATCACTTACATGGGGGCTACGTGAAAAACAATTACTTTAAAGTTAAGTCAAAACACAGTGCAACAAAAAAATGCACAATAATATCCACTTGAAAGGGAGTATCTGGAAATATGCACAGAGGAGAATATGCAAACTTCATTAAGAGAGCGACATCCCAGGGGTGAGAGCCAAAAGGATAAAAGTGAAGCTGATTGCAGCATATTGTAGTCCAGTCCACCGGTCAATCTCAGGAAAATGCCAAGAAACACAGAATGGGTAACCATGCCGACATACTGTACACCGCTCAGAATAGGAGCATCTTAGTGGTATGCGGTTGTGCTTGAAAGTTTTCATATCCTCCAATTAAAGTGAACTCACACTAGTAATTCAAATAACACAAATTAAAAAAAAATCATAATGAATACAACATGGATAATTGATAACTAATTAAATTAAAATTTAGATTTTTTGTTTTAAAACTATTTCTATGAGGGGAAAGTGCATGATGCAGAAAAAGAGGCCTCTGAGATTTAATGAGATTTGACTATTTGACCTCTTTATTGGACTTCTGTTTCCATTAAAATGTTTTCTGCATAATTTGAAATATCCCATTAGAAAGCTTGAACTTCTTGGCTGAAACTTTAACAAACCTACTAAATTTCACATAGGTCTTTTCTGCTCACTTGAGTTTTCTTCTAATTTTATTTTTTCAAAAATGCCTAAATGCATTAAAAAGAGGATGAAAACATGTTTTTTAATAAGTTGTGATGTGCTGAGTATTTACCTGACATTTACCTGTGTTGGTGCAGTTAGTAGCACTGCTGCCTTGAAGCAGGAATACCCTGGGTTTGACTCCAGACCGAGGATATTTGCCTTTTCTCCTTTTGCATGTGTAGGCTCTCTCTGGGTACTCTGACTTTAAAAAGAAAACAAAATGTAAATCCTTTATTGCAGGCATCCCCAACCTCGGTCCTCGAGGCCTGTTGTCCTGCAGGTTTTAGAGGTTTCCCTGCTTTATCACAGCTGATTATAATGATTGCAGTAGACCAAAAGACTGTTAATCAGCTTAAAATTAAAAATCATCTGTGCTTGAGCAAGGAAACCTCTAAAACCTGCAGGACAGCGGGCCTCGAGGAGTGTCCTACAATGAGGAAATTCACTCTGCTGCTGTTGGGATCCGGGGCTTGCCGAAGGCACACCTGAGGGCTTGTGCTCTCCTGAAATTCACTCTCTGCTGTTGGGATCCGGAGGCTTGGGCCTACTTAAGGGAGGAGTGGACTAACACTCCAGCCTTCCTGAGTGCTTTGTGCTGCCTGTTGGGATCCGGAGGCTTGCCCACCAGAGGGTTTCTCCTTTCTGTCTCACAGGATTCCTTCCTGAGGGAACTTTCTGTGCTCACCTGCAACACCTGTCTTTCATCTTCCTCATCAGCCTTGGGCCTACTTAAGGAGGATGAGAGAGACTCAGTCTGTGATCTGCCTGCGCAGCCAGGGACCTGTTTCCGCCTCAGCCAAGTCCTCAGTAGCGAGTTTAGCAAAACCTGAGCCAACCAGACTGCCTCTGAGGTCTTCTGACTTCTTATGAACTCAGCTCAATCGCTGCAAGCCCTGTTTCTCCTTTCTGTCTCACAGATAGATCCTGCCTGACTACCAGTAATAGCCGACAGCAGGGTGAGTAGCTTAGAGCAAGCAGCATCATTTCTGCTGTGTTACTGTGTCGGCGCATGCCTGCTATGGCTCTGTTGAACTAAGAGATGGAAAGCAGCGAAAGCTGTGTGTATCTTCCCACTCTGCCCTGAATAAAAAAGATGGTTTACAGACCCCGAAGCGCCCGACTACCCTATGGATGAGAGGAAGCTGGTTTGGTGAAAAAGGGCCAATGCGTTTAGGCCAGGGTTAGACTTCGTGTTGGAGAGAGACTCAGTCTGTGATCTGCCTGCAAGCTCTCAGTAAGCTCTGCCCCCACCTCAGCCTGTCCAGTCCTCAAGAGAGAGAGCTCAACCTGGATTCTGCCCGCCTGCACTCAGACTGCCTCTGCCAAGCTCTCAGTTCTCCTCACTGCCTGCACTCAGCTCAATCTCTGCAAGCCCTCAGCCCTCTGTCTGCCTACTCACCTCTGGACCCTCAAGGTTCCCCCCTCCTGCAGCTCCTCCACTCCAGAACAGAAATTAACCTGAACATCAAACCACCAGCAATATTCCTGGACCATCTCTACTCTCCCTCAACAGAACCGTTACCCCCCTGGACAGGAATACATCTCTGTCCTCCTGAACCTGCAAGTAATCCAGATCACTCAGACCTCTCTGTCCTCCTCAGTGGTGAACCCACTTGCTACTGTCTGCCAGAACCCAGAACCTGTGATTATAGTACTTTATTGTAAATAAACCTTTGAACTTTTTCCCTTCCTCCTGAGTGATTTCTGCATTTGGGTTAGACTAGCAGATATCCTCATGACATCTGCATTTAACCCATCCCCTTGAGGAGCAGTGGGCTGCCACTGTTGGTGCCCAGGGAGCAGTCTGGGGTTAAGAGTCTTGCTCAGGGGCCCAGGTAGTGGCCGGAGAGGTGAGAGCTGGCGTATTGGGGCTTGAACTGAGACACTCTGGGACCTAAGCACAATACTCTAACCACTAGGCCACCACTACCACTCTGACTACCTGGGCATTTCCCCGATGGGATGGGATGGTAAGCAGAAGAAAAAGCCTGTGAGAATTCTGGGGAGCTAACAGCAACTTTGCACAAGGCATGAACTCAGGCCTGGAGGGAGTTTGGTGGGTCCATGGAGAATGACTATCAGTCAGCTTTATAGTATTTCTGTCAAAGTTCTGGCCCCTCCAGAGAAGAAGCAGTGCTTTGTGAACACTCTCCTTAGTTTGGAGCTGCTGAATTTGACTGAATACATTGTCAGACAATGAAAGAGGTACTTTGAGGATCTCCTTAGCCCTGTCGTAATGTCTTTTCTTGTGCAAATAGAGACGGAGGTCTTAGAGTTCAACTCGCTCATCACCCCAAGGCTGTCAAAAAGCTTCAGGGTGGCAAGGCCTTTGGGTTGCAATATATATGCCTGTCTGACAGAAAATGTACAGAAAATTTAGGATTTGTAACTCAAGTGAAATTTCACTTTGCTGTTTGCGGACCTGCTGCACCTATTTGCTGTTGCGCTTTAATTTTCCTGTCTGACCACCATGCCTATCGCAGTTTTACTTTCCTCTCTTTGCCACAATCTGCTTCATTTGAAACCTAGTTTACATCTGTGAACATTATATGAATAAAATGAAATTCACTTGCTCCATGTTGCTCCTTGTTTCTGTTAGGTGTGAATGTGTCATTAGGGATAAGAATCACGCTAGACCATCAACATTTCGGCTGATCTTTTACAGCTTTTGTGGTTTTTTGCAGTTTTTGTGAAGCAACTAGGCAAATACAGCTGATTCTGATTCTATCTCCCACCCTCTTTACAATCCTGATTCCACCCATCACCCCCCACCCCCTCTCTGAAATCCATCTAAATCAAACCTTCTCTCTTCTTGCCCAGCTATGAGCTATTTCAGCCCCACCCATTCTCCAAACTCAGTCTAATCTGGACAAAGTTAATGCTCTTAACAATGCTCCCTAATTATGATCAATCTCCCACGGGTATTTATTTTTGCTGGCTCAGGCCTTTTCGGTTCTTTGCTGCCTGAAGATAGTGATTGTGCAGCAGCTAGGATTAATAAAAATATGCTAAATAGTTAAACTATCTCTTTTTATTCTTAAAATGCTGTATGTGAATAAAATTAGATAGTCTTTAATTGATTCCACTAAAACCATAATTAGAACTACCAAATAAAAAAATGTAACACAAATAAGATTGATCCAGCTTTGGAAGGCCACATATCATTCTTTCACAACTGTAAAATATGTCCAAGCAATGACAACGGATCATATTTTAATGACAGTTCATGAATGAAAATATTTATATTTTAGACCAAGATGCTTCAGTGTAGAGGGACATGAGCTATAGAGCTCCAGGACTTAACATATGAAGGAAAAGGAATATGGTAGTGAAAGTTTTCCAAATTTCATGAGTTTAAGTATGTCAAAAAAGTGTTGGCACAATGGTGGAGGAATTTTCATCTAAAGCTTCTCTTTGAGAGCATATTGCTCCCATTCAATGGCTTTAAGGGTTAAAGGCTTTAAGGGTTTCAAACTTGGAAACAAAGTCTAGTGGATTGTTTTTCTTTTGGAATGACTAGGACCTAGATGACTGAGAATCTTCAGCAGCAGTTTAAGGGTTAAAGATTTAACAAAAAGTTTTTGATTTGACTCATTTTTAGGTATACCAAAACTACCTGGACACATGTTCATCATCCCAAAAGATGCATATATAACTTTGGTAGTGAGGTTGCTTTTATGGTTTCAACCTCATAAAATGACTCCAAGATGTTTTAGAACTGGATGAACAAGGCTGTTTGATAAGAACCTATGAAAGACCCAAAAATTGATAAATATAGCTTTAATCGCTTTAATCAAGACCACAGTACTGTATGTGAAAATTGCCTTCAATTACGACATTTTCTGTAAAAAAAAACATATATATATATATATATATATATATATATATATATATATATATATATATATATATATATATATATATATATATATATATATATATATACATACATACATAAACCCCACCTTTAGTTTGGTATTTACTGCATACAAAATGTGGTAGGGCCATGTCCATTATCTTTTTTTTTCAGTGCAGGTTTAAAGCTTTTCTGTTTAGTCTCAGTGCATTTTGAACATAAAACAGTGCTTGGCATATTTTCCACAGAGATCACAAACAAGTCAGTAACTCACTGTTCCCTGACAGGAAGAAGAAAATAGATCTCAATAGTGGTACCATTAGCATGCCTGAGCAATTATGGTATGTGAATCAGTGTGTGCGTTGACATGTTTGTGTGCATCGCAGCTGATGCTCAGAGTCCCACTGCGGAATGAAGCAGTTGCACACTAAGTGACCTCATTTGCAGCTCTTTCAACTTGCCCCTGCTTTCCATCGACTCACTGGTGGGATCATCCAAGCACCACCTCTAAGACCCTTTTATCCTATTTTTTTCGGAGATCAAAAACATACACATTCAGCAGGATGACAGTTCCCATGTAGATGAGAGTGTAAAACCTGGGCGTAATGTTCCTATCCTCTTGTAATTACGGTAGCTTGTTTTCAGAATATGCTATCTTTGTTTATTTATAATTAGTGGCTTCTATCCTGTTTTTTAAAGTCAGGGTTTCAGTTAAGGTTACATTTGCTTGCAGGTTTTCAAAACATACCCATTTCATAATAAATAGTGTTGCACCGATTGAATACCAACAAATAGGGCACCACTTTGAGAGCCAAAAGTTTATTCAACTATTATCACCCATTCCAGGTAGGTTCTAAAAAGGTTTACTGGATTCACTGCGCATTAGTCTTTATCTTTTTTCCAAACAGATGGTATCGGTATGGTATCTGTATCGGCCAATACTGCACAGGCATCCCTAATAATAAATACGCAAATTTTTACAGTTATATATATTTACGTATTTTTTGAAAAATGATCCTGTTTTACACATGGTTCTTGACAGAGGGCAAACCCGTTTAAGGGTTTGTTTTCACCTTATACTTGTATGATCATGTTCATCACAATACCAGTTGGATGTGTCAAAATATCTTCAGCTAAATAAGTATAAAGCTGACGTTTTAGTTTTTGGTTTAAAGCTCTGAGAAAGCCAAAACACTTGGAGTGATCATGGACCCTGATCTGAATCTCAAACACCACATTACAGTTATCAACAGCATGTGATGACCTAAGAAATATTGCCAGGATTGAACTACTGATGAGAGAGAAATTAAAAATTATTTAATGCGTTTACTTTCAGTACACTTGTCTCTTGTGAAGCTAACTATAAATGACTTATAAGAAAACACAGCTTGTGCAAAAGAAATGAAATAAAACAAACCTTTCATGGCTACCACAATGAACTTACCTTGGCTTTGAGTGCTACACAGAGCTGCAGATAAGAAGGTCGATTGAAAAACCAGGTCAAACTAGTGGTCTCTCTATGATTGGTTGAATTTTGTTGCCCTAACAACGGACCCACACTCTCCCTCCTGCCAAAACCTGTGTTGTTATACAAACAACTTTTTATTGTGCATATGAGACTCAATTTAACAATCTTATATGCTAATCTTTAGCATTGTGAAGCTCTGTTCACAGATTTGTACTTTTAGTGGCAAATTTGCAGGCTTAACAAAAATACAAAAAAATACTTATTAGTTTTTAGCATTTAAAACGATTTTATTAACATTTTATGCATCTGTATTTTTTAATCAAGTTCATATTCTGAAGAAGTTTCTGTATAAGGTCTACATGTAAGCTAAATTTGACTTTAAACAGAGCCTCTGAGTGTTTTATGCCAGCAGATGTTCTGTGTAAGTTCCTTTTCTCTTCTTTTATGTTATGTATAAAAGTATAGTAGTCATTTGCAACATCATTACTATAGGTACATTGGTCAATGTATTTTAGATTTAGTGATACTTGATTTAGTTTAGTTTTGAAAAGCTCTGATATACAACATAAATCTCTTCTAGTTATAATCCCTTGATAACTAAAAGGAAGTTGCACACAGTCCAAAAATCCAAAATAGGTCTACAATAAAGTTATTTGGTTTTATGTTTATTGAGTTAGTAAATGCATTAAGAAAAAAACAATGTTGTGAATTTCTGCTATATGGAAAAAAAAACTAAACTGAATTATTAAGTTGAATTATCAATTGGTTAAAAGTTTTGGAAACAAGCCCAGATTTCTTGTGTATCAACTCACGGACTTTAACGCATTCCCAATAGCCTGCTTTGAGTCAGTTTGCTTCATTATCAGTCGTTTTTTTTTTTCTTTAAACCAGCTTTCAGAGGACAGTAAATAATTTAGTTCAACACAAACACATCTTGAAGAATCTGATACCTTTCGACCTAGCTGTGAGTGTAATACATATTTTGAAGAATGCACTGATTTTGAGCAAGACCAAAGAACAGAAAAGATCTCTGGAACAGCACAATGAATAAAATCATTTGAAAAAAAGGCAAAAACTCACAGAAAATCCTTAGCAGGACAGAATGTGGAACAAGTTTAGAGGAATGGGTAACAGATTGAAGTAAGAGGCTTGGAAAGTAATGAATCCTGCGAGGATCAATACAAACATGCAAACATAAGAATAGAATTCATTACATTGTCATAACAGTCATTACATTGTAAAGTACTATGCAACAAACTTTACTCTCTGCATTTAACCCATCTATGGGGAGGAGTGGGATCCGGCGCCCTGGGAGCAGTGTGGGGTAAAGGGTCTTGCTCATGGACCCAGAGTGTAGGCTGTGGGGATCAAACAGGGAACATGAAACCATGTCAGAGCACAAGTGCAATGCTCTAACTACTAGGCTACCACTCCCCCAACATATCTTTGTTGTACATTGCTGCACATTATCAAGGTGTTTAGAGCTACATGATAGCCAGATAATTGAAATCATTACTTACCTGCTTTATTTACCTCATAATCCTTTACCACTGGCCAAAAAACCATTTAAACCTGTGAGCAATTAGCTTTTAGGGGCAGTAGGAACAACTCACTGAGATGTGTCTACGTCGGTCCAATGACTAGAAAAGTGACCTGTGTTAAAATCGCCTCGGCTCTGATCGGCATACTATGGGAACATCAGAACATGGTTGACCTCTTTAATTACGCGATACATAGAGCACAATTTACGGACATCAACACTCCATCGCAGTCATGTCTGATCTAAGAAGCTGAAACAACTCTGTTTACATTCGATAAACATAGTGTAGCACTGGTAAGAGGGATTCGGACAGATAATAGAGCGACACAATAAAGCGCATTTACTACGCCTGGCTTCCCTATAGGTTGCTCTCCAATGTTTAATTTCCGAAATTTTATTGCACCGGTGAGATCATCTAGCCTGGGTGCCATTCCGAACTTAGTCCCGCCCACAAAGTTTGAGTTCGGGGAAGTTCGGTCTGGCTCTGCTCCATAGTAGCGCCGAGAGTATTATAAGCCACACTGTCAGGCGATCCAGTCAGAATTGTCAGGGCGGGCTTTATCATGATGATGGACAGATGACCAACAGTAACGTAATCAACCACGTGACCCAAAGCGCGCTTTGGGTGACAACAACAATGGCTGCCGCTGGAGAGTTTAGGTGAGTAGATTCTGCTATTAGGTCTGTTCTAGAAGATATCGACAGCAAATTAATTTTAAAAGAGGAACAGAGAAACGCGATCAAGGCTCATCTTCTTGCTTATAGGGCGTGCAACTGCGGCGCTTTGATTTTTGTGGACAAACAACTATGCCTCGCTTAACATACGTCACGCACTCTGTTGCTCTTATTGGTTGTAGGTCTATCCAATTGAGTGCAGAGGCATTTTTTTCCTGGTTCGTTTCGAAACACGCCCCATAATCACAGCTCTATGGAGCAGCAGTCAGACTCATTTCTGACTAGAATTGAGTCGACTACACTGAGGCTAGAGATCATCCACTCTAACCCTGTGTGATGGTGTCACCAGACACGCAGCCGTTGGGGACAGATGCCACACAGCTTGCCAGCTAGGGGTTAGACCAAGCTTTTTTGAAAAAGGGAAGGAAGCCAAATGCTGATTGTTAGCGGGTCGACCCATGTTTGAAAAACATACGTTAACAAGATATTTTCACTTTTAATAAGGACAACAGGGAAAGGAACAAAGACTGGCTAGACATCAAATGAACAACAAAGAAAAACAAAACTCATAAAAAAAACCTAAAGACTGTGACATATAAACAGAAATTACCTATTGTACAGCAGAGGAAAATTGAACCTATGGAGATGCTCTATAAACAGCAGCACATTGTGAGGGACTATTGAGATCCTTTTTCTTCTTCTGTTTGCTGCCGCACACTTTTTCTACCTTTACTACTTCTGCATACTTGGTGCTTTTTCAACCATTAAAATTTCACAGCTCATTCAGGACATAACCGCTATTTATTTGGTAATTCTATGTCTTATACTTTTAAGATTATTCATCTTTTTCAGCTTTTTTGGTCCCATAGAAATTAACCAGATTCTGCGAAAGTTCAGCTAAAACTTCTGCCATTTTGTCCTTTAACTTATTCCGCATACTTTCTGCTACAAATGCTAGTGTGCAACTGAAGCGTTTACAAACATTTTACTCATGGCACAAAAAAATCCTCTCACCCACTCGACTTTTACACAAATAAAAAAGTATTCATCGAAATGTAGGAATTTTTGTCAGGATTCAGAAAATGTAACCCTCATCGGTGTGTAATTTACAGTTTTCCGTCATATTGGCCCAGACCACCATTAGTCAGCACTCCCCCAATTGAAATCCAATGGGAGAGTTTCCCAAAATCTGAACTGGAAATCCTAAATTACACATTTTCTAAGCCCCTCCTAGACCATTTACAGTACAAACATGAAACTTGGCAAAGATCAGTTCCAGACCTTTCTAGTGCTCAAAGAGGGCTGTGTCCTTTCAGAAATATTTTAATCAAAAACAGCTTCAACACACAGATCTCCTTTCCGTTCTGATTTAAACGGTGCAAGAACGAAATTGATAAGCGTTTTTATGCCAGCTTTTTTATGAGCATTTGTTCTGGACAAGGTTCTTGAAGAAATAAACCCAGTGGCTGTAATGGAAGACAGCAAATTTCAGCTTACAGTTTAGCGTGCAGCATTCACACTGCATTTAGCTTAAAATGCAACATTTTCTAGTCTTCTGCTGTGAGAAATTCCATGTTAAAAAAGTAGATATTCTTATCTTGTTAGAAATTATACATTATTAAAAATTACTCTAGGTGAACTGCCTTGAAATATTTGAGATTTGAAGCATTCTAAAGTTCTCCTCTTGTTGCTTTATATTAGATGTTGCTGACAAAAAGCCCTTTAACAAGAAAATGTTTTGTGAATAATTTTTCTGGGGTGTTTTTTTATTTTATTTTTCTAATTGAAAATGTCTTATTTTTTCATTTCTGTTGTTCAGACTGAGTTAAATGAATTCAATCTTTTCAAATTGCATTTTACAGTTAACATTCACTTAACTCTTGGGGGCCGACTTTCCTTTTGAGTGAGGAGCAAAGAAGCATTAAGAAAATCAACATTTTAGTGGGAAAGCATCTGTATGGGCTCTATGCACAGCTCCACTACTTCCTGAATTTAGACGAAGCTGATTAATCCAACAATGTCTGGCATTGTTACTTAGGTCATACACACCCGGATTAATCCAGTGCATCCAGTCAGGTCGCTTTACACTGAAACAAAGGAGCTGCCTTAAATTCAGGAAGTACGTGGAGCTGTGCATAGAGCCTATTGACCTTAAAGTTGAAGAGAATCTGTAAAATGTAAATTCTAAATTGCTTAATTAAAACTAAATTCATTAAATTCAGAAATTTTACGGTAAAATAAAGAAAGACATACTTGTGAAATCATTTTTGAAACAATACAAATAACTAACCAAAAATCTGTGAGAAAAAAATAAATAAAAAGAATTAAACTGAAATAAATATATGAGAAATAAAATATTAAAACAAAATTAAATAAGAAAATATTAGAAAACTGCAAAGTTATTCATAGAACATTACTTTATTGAAATTATTTTCAAGGTTTAAGATTTGGATTTTGGAATTTAAATATACAATATGTATTTTCATTTACTGTTTACAAAACATTTTCTTTTCTTTCAGCATTGATTGAACAAATTTCACTCAATCTGAAAGTCTTCACATATCCAGTGAAAAATTCAAAGGTTTTCCTCAATTCAGAAAATGGTTGACCAAAACCAAGTCTGTTAAGAAATAAAAATGTTATTAGTTAAAATGGGAACAGAGAGATAAACAGCTGAAAGCATCCTTGTGTGTGGGAAGATTTAAACGGGGCCCTTGTGGAACACCTACATGTCTGTATGAGCAAAACAAACAACAAATCAAACCACAACTGAAACAATTACCCATAAGGTGTAATATTCTAACAACTTTGGGATAAATAATGACCTATTTTGTGTGATAGCACATTTTAACATAATTCTACTCAATGAGCTCATGTTTCCACCAAATACTTACACTTTGGTTCATAGCAGGTTTCAATCTTCTACTGGGTGTTTCTCTTGAGATTAGAGACAGCCATAAAATAACAATATATGAGAACACTATTCAAAACCTTGAGTCTTATTTAGTTTTTTTTTTCTACATGGAAAATTTTACAATATTTCCTTTAGTTAATTATTTCTTATTGTAAAGAGATGAGCCATTGGTGTGATTGTACCCGCACAACTAACCAAAAATGTATTTCTGCATTTTATTACCTTTTTTAAGGAACCTTAAAGGCTTTTTCTTTGCTCTAAATTTATCCCTATATTTGCCATGATGAAAAGTAATTAGCTAAGTAGAAATTTTGTCTGACGGCTCAGAACATAGAACTCAAAATTCAGGCAAGACAGTGATATAATTAAAGGTGTTTGTTGAATAAGTGTGCAGCTGCTCATCTGCTGCGGGGGGGGGCTCAATGGAAATTCTGCAGGAGTCGAGGCTCAGGTCAGTGACTTCAAAACTCAAACGAAGAACAACTATGAGCATGAGAGCCACCATCCTTGCAAAGTTCAGTCTGTGCCCAGAAGAAAGAGTTCAGTCCAGAGGAGCAATTCTGTTCTCAGAACAGGCAAACAGAGCAAAACAGGGGCAGCCAAAACTCGGAGTCAGTGGGCAGAAACAGGTCCGGAACAGGCAGAACTAAACACAGGGAATGCTAGAGTTATTCTCACTAGAAGCTCGAATAATCTGACACCATAGGCTGGGATCTGGAGGCTTAAATGGCAGCAGGAACAGGTGGATCTGATGAGATAATTGAGGACAGTGGTCCTATTGGTGCAGAATCATTTAATTTCATTGTTTGCAATGTTTTGAGAACTAAATATTTATATATTCTGGACCTGTCAAAATTAGTAAAACAAATATTTGTACTGTCTAGTTTTGAGTAAAATTATTTTGCACCACCCTCACTGCTCTGTGGATGTATCATTTTTTCTTAAAATGTAGCTGTTTTGATGAAAACGTTGTAGCCACGACCTTTATTATTATCCTGAATCTACAGAGTTGGACTTTCTGGACAGAAAGTAAAATTATGTTAGCTCAGTTTCCAATCTTGTAACAATCCAATGTTTTGTGAAGTAGACTAGTTTCTTGCAAGTAGAGACAAAATTAACCCTATTGTAGGGTTTAAAGCCTTTTATTAGAAAATATTATTTAGTTTGAATGTTTCAAGACAGAAATATAAAAAATGTATAACCACTATGACAGAAAATTATTAGTGGAGGTTAAATATGAATGAAATGTAAAACTATGTTTTGTGACACTCTCTCTTAATTCCTTACCTCTGCCCAAGAGCTAATAAATATTGCAGTGTTGGTTTGTTGGCTGGTAAAGACTGTCTTGTGACCAAGTTTATACAGTACCCCCATGATAGCCTATCCACACGCCTGTTCATTAAATACTGATGTAAGCTCAGTTTTTCTCCACAACATTAAAATAATCTGTAGCTGTTCTTCTTGTGCAACTTCAATACACTGTTCAAATATTCTCATCCATTTTCTTTATTTATTTTGCAGAAACTTTTTTACAGCATTTTATTATACTATGGCTATGTCTTTGATCAAGTTGGAACCCATCAAATTTTGGTGGTGATCTGGATCATCATTTTTTTATGACTTTTGCCCATTAGATGTTTGTCCCTCAACCTTTTCATGCACATTGAAAAGAATTGAATTATATTGAGATCTTTTTGCATTTTATCAAAGAGGGAATGTTTCTCAGAAAGTGGGCAAAGAGGAAGGAACATGTTAAAGAATTAATTTATTTCAGTTATGTTTAACAAAATCCTTGATATAAGCACAAATTACAGAGGAAGTCTTCACCTTGTTTGTCTTAGGCCTACCTTCTTGACAATAGCTGTGGAGACAGATACACCTAATGTTTTCCGAGCCAGGAAGTGCCTCTTCCAAAGTCTCAAGCTGCAGTATCCTGCCTCCCTTACCACTCCATTACCAGATAAGATTATGGTAGAACCTCCCAGCTATCATAGGTCAAGCGTTGGAAAGTCCCTTTGGTTGACTGTTTATCATATACACATATGAAGTTTAACAGAAAACAATAAAATAAAAAGAAAATTAATCTTCAGCAATTAGAAGAGCTTGTTGGAAACAGCAACATTCCAACCAACTTAATGAATTTAGCAAAAAAGGCTTTTTCATTTACCTGAGCTGGTTTTTGAATTTTTCAAAAAAAACCTAAATGGACTAAAGAGGAGATGGAAACACATTTTTCAAATAAGTTCTTATGTAGCGAATATTTACCTCACATTACTTTTCAACTGTTTATGCTGCTGCTGGTGCCTGAATGCAGCAAAAGAGTCACTTTTCTCTCACTGTCTCCACATGGCACAAACTATGGTTCATACTAGTTGACATAATAAAGTGCTGTTTACCTATTTATGAGAGCTAAGTATAATGTTAACCACATTACACTTTGCATTGCCTTGTTCATTTGCTTTATTGCATGGACACACATCTAATTTGCATTTTCTTTTTCCCCCTAATATTTTAAAAGTTCATTCAAAGTTCTCATCACATTTGGATGGAAACAAGGTTAATGTTTCTCCTTGCATTGGATATTCAATAACCAACCTTCATAGATCTCTGGATCTACCGAGTATTTAACTGCTTGGAGTCCCTGTGACATCTATCTGGTCGAGTGAACAAGAATTCCCCGGTCCCTGCACACTACCTACTGTACTTTCTGGAACCACACCCTTTTACAACAAGCAGATCAAACAACCTAGGAGCCTGACATAATTTGTTACCCACCTATCACCCTAGACAGAGTCCTGCACCAGGACGGGTAACCATATAAAATGACATTTATGGTTTAAAAATAAATATATTATTTCATGCACAAGTATAAATGAACAAAATGTTGGCAGGTATCATACAGAGAGTTATAGCATGAATCAAATTATTTAGATTTTTTTAAATATTAAAACTGAATCTTATAGTAATATGTATATATATGCTTGAAAATTTACTAAGGAAATTTTGGAGGTGCCTGCCACTTGGTGCGTATTCGTATGTGCATAATATTTGGACTGGCACCAATGGCTTAATGGGGTTAGTTAGGTTCCGCTTACATAAATCACAATACCAGGTTGCATATTGCTTGTTCATGGTTGATGGCAACTGGCACCACCATACCGAATGGCGACTTGCATTGCCTCACCTACTGGGGACTAGCCTCACCACACCTATTGGCGACTAGCTGCCACACTTAGTCGGCGATTGACGTCGCAACAGCTAGCGGTGGCTGCCGTTGCCACACCTACTGGTGAATATATATGGTTTTATTTTGTAGAAGACCTGTTGTTGTCATGATTTTCTTAAGGGATCTCACCCACATGCAGTAAACCACTCAGAGAAACCAAGGTAAAAGTTTAACAGGTTTATTGAGGAGATGAACGGGGTTGGATTCAGGAAACTCAGTGTACAGGTGAACCGGAACTGGAAATGGGAAGGAAAGTGTCAAAGGTTAGTTCAGGGTCCGTGGAAACTTTGAACGATGACTTTGGAGAACCAGAGAAAACGGGACTCACATTAGTTGAGAAAAATTTCTTCCTAGAATCCAGTCTTGTGTGGGTTAACCAGAGGGAGGATTTCATTGGAGGGCGGACAGGTTTTGATTTGGTTGGTTCCTGAGGCACTATGGAGCAGAATGTCACTTGGAATCCAGGAGGTCTTGAGCGGAACTTGTGGAGGTTAATCCCCCTGATGCTCAGTGAGACTCAAACAATCCTTACAGGGAAGAAGGCCTAAAACATACAGCTTGCGGGGATGGCTTCCTGCCGAAACGCAAGGAACAAATACACAGTTAGAACTCAGAGAAACAAAGACTCAGTTAGACTCAGCTAAACTCAGCTTGGCTGGACTACCCAAAAGTGGCAAACACTCTGGCGTCGAGATAGTCACAGTCCATCGCTTAAGTAGTCCTCAGTGATGAACCAACAGGCCACAGAGTGCGAGAGGACCAAAGAGAAGAGGGCACCACCTGGTGGTGGAGGGAGAGACAAACACAAAAACAACCAACATAAACTGAATTCCTGACAGTTGTCTTATTTGGAAGGTCTGACAGGGCTATGCCTTTAGCATATGGTCAGCCTCTGGAGAGATATGGAATCCATTTACAATTGTTGAATTTCTCTTTTTCCTTCTTATGAGATTAGTCTATGCTTTATTACAGGAGAACTTTATTTAAAAATGTGCAATCAGGTGTATCAACAGGCAATGTCAACAGGCCTTGGTAGTCTAATTTCTGGAAATTGGTTGAGTTTGGGTCCTAACTATTAATGTGTATAGGGAAGAGGCTTTTATTTTGTAGAGTCCCTGATGTCTTATTTTGAAAGTCTATCATGGATGTGTGTCAAGGGAAGGGTCATGCCCAGCAGTGATATAGAATCCATTTCCAAATGTTAAATCACTGCTTTTATTAGGTGAATAGATGCTTTATTAGTGTATAAATGGAATACTTTTATTTTCAAATTTGCAATGGGGTGTAGTTTAAAAGGTCACCAGAGTCTAATATAAACAACTGGTGAAGTTTGGGTCTTCTTTTCCTCCTTCCTAGTCAGCTGGTTCCTGTTCATATTAACTTGTTTGCTGAGTTTGAATTCAAGAACTGCGTCCTCCGAAAGCTGAATTTGTTGGCCGATTAAATCATAGTGTGGCCTGATAGGATTTGAAGACTCCTCATTGTTCGACAAACAAATACCCGTTTGGAAGGACAGCTCCTACATACAACTGGGTATCCTATGATTCATTGCGAGTCCAAGCAAGCCGGCTGCTCCGTGCTCTGAGGAAAAAGTTGTGAATATTTTAATTGCGGTTTAATATAATACAAGTATGTGAATAGTTCCATCCTAAATTAATGAAAATAGTTTTTTAAACGGTTATTGAGTCAGATATGTGGCGGATAATGTTTGGTTTATTGAAAGGTTTTATCTTTCTCTAATATCTATACAGTGTGGGGAGTATAAATATGATATTCGCGATGATGGTGCTGGTGCTGAAGCTCCTCAAAAATGTAATTAGCACCCAAAACAGTAGGGAAAACTTCGGCATCCATTCTTTACCTGCTTTGTGTGTCAGATGTCACGGTTGCTGGGCGTCTGAGCGTACGGGCGATGAATGCCAGAGAAGGCTGGACCTGTTTGAATTCACAACCAAAACTCTGCTTATTTTCACTGACCTTGAAAGACCCAGGCCAGACAGACCAGGTCCTTGAAGGATGTAGCCTCTGAAATCAAACAGACCCTTTTTCTGTGATGAACACTAAGCGCTCTAAGGTGGGCTACAAGCCTTTTGTGTTCTGTCAGCATAAGTGTGTTTTGTGTTTGTCTTAATCAACATCAGATCAACTGTGTAACTTCAACTTAATCTGGAAAGTACCCTCCTAATACACACTTTTCTGAGGATAATGAGCACCGTATGTGGAGCGTGCAACAGTCCACCCAAACACTTCTTAATATCTCCTCTAGGCTCAGAATTTACCCGAGTCGAGCTTAGAGTCACATGATAAAGACATGTCCTGGCTAGCTTCAAAGTAACAGGAAGGACATGTCTGTTTCCCCCTGATTCAACTAAGGGTGTTTTAAAACCTGCAGCCTAAATTTGGTCCGGTTTGAAATAGTATGAAAGCACACTAGGACTCTAATGTATACCAAACTATTGCAGCCTCTCCTCTCCTGTGGAACCAACTACCAGTTTTAGTCCGTGAGGCTGACACCCTGTCTACTTTTAAGGCTAGGCTTAAGAAACCTTTCCTTTTTGATAAAGCTTATAGCGTTAGGGTGGCTCAGGTTATCCTGAGCTATCTCTATAGCCATGCTGCTATAGGCTTAGACTGCTGGAGGACATAGGGACCCCTATTTCATCATTCTGCTTCATTCTCTCTCTGTTTTCCCCTATTCTGCAGAATCTGTTAGTTCAATCTCTAACCTTCTGCTCTCTCTGCTTTTCCTCAGAGTAGCTTTGCCTCGTCTGTTCCTGTTTGGCTGTGCCAAGCGTCATCCTGGAAAGAAACATCAGCTGTGCTGCTTCTATCAACACCGTTGTTTATAGATGTTGGAGATCGGCCTGTTTTCCAGTGTGGTCCTGTTTTCTCTCTGACCCGTGACTGAGTGGATGTGCTCTCTTAGATCTCTGACATGGGAGCTGGCTGGGAGCTTGTCTGCCTGGCTGTGTGTGTGTTTCCTGGACGGGCCGCCTTTACAGCTGCTTTTGTATCTTCTGCTTCTGTCTCCTTGAACCCCAGTCGAGCGCTCGGCAGATGGCCGCTCACACTGAGCCTGGTTCCTGCTGGAGGTTTCTTCCTGTTAAAAGGGAGAGTTTTTTCCCTCTCCCCTGTCGCTTCTATTTAGCATGCTTAGTGTGGGGATTGTATTTGAGTCAATGCAATCAACTGGTTTTCCTTAGATAGAAAAACTTTGTATCAATTTGACTGTATGATCTGGTTGAACTGTAAAGTGCCTTGAGATGACATGTGTTGTGAATTTGGCTATATAAATAAACTGAATTGAATTGAATTGAAAAGATGGTCTCGGTTCAGCTCCAGCCGAACTCTGGTGTGATATTTTATTATATATTACTGGCATAAATGACCATGTGCAGATACTCCTCTTTTATCTCCTCTTTTGCCTCATATTATTCTAACTTACTTTATTCTGATAAATACAATGATCACATTTGATTCTTCTTGTATATAACATGAGTGCATGCATTTTTTTATCTTTTTTCTCATTGATGCTCAATGCAGAAGCTTTATTGTTTACTCCGATTTAACATGAAACATGGGTGCATCTCAGAGTTTCATTTCTGGTAACTTGACCATACCTTTGGCAACACTCGGAATCAGAAAAAATATTTCATACAAGCAACAGAGAGTAAAAGACATCCCAGAAGTGCTTAAAGTTTTATGGTAATTAAACTGTTAGAGTTTTAGATTTGCAAGGAGGCAACTGTTTTGCTTCCATTTCTTTAATGCAGTATATGAAAACAATGAAATACAGCATGGTTTTATGGACCAAAAAAATGTGTTTCACCATTTCCATTCGACTATCCCTTGTAATCAGTATATGATTATGGAAACAAAAACTTTTGTAGGAGCTTGTTGATAAAAATCTCTTTAAATAATTAAAAGTAAATCTGGCTACTGGATGTCAGAACATGAAGATCTTATTGTTAAAAGCTTTGCATAGCACTGTTAACAAGTCAGTAAATTGGTATGAATCTTATGCTCAAATAAGTCTTGATGAAATGTGGCAAACGAAAAACAAAAAGCAATCCCAAGTTATGCTACATCTTTAAATTTGATTTATTTGATATCTGGAGGAGAGAACACATAGACAACAAAAGAAGAGACAGAGGTTAAAATAAAAATAAAACCTCTTATCTTTATTTGTTTATCGCTATCAAATAAACACTTAATACAGAAATATGTTAAACCTTCCAACAGAATTTCATATTCATTTATTTCTTTTTACTATCATGGCTACTTAACAGTCATATTTTCAAAACGTATCGAAGACAGTCTCAGGTTGTTTGTGTAATATTAGAATTCTGTCTGTGATTATATGATCTAATAAAACTCACTCTGCTCTGAGAACTCTAAGCAGCCATTAAAACATGGGCAGTAAAGGCAGCGAGTACCTGCTGTGCAATGAATTGCTCCCTGACGGAGCTCTGCAGCATGTGTCTCATAATCTATTTTATAAATATATCAGAGGGACAAATTAGGAAGGTACATGGACATCATAGTCAGCCAATGGTTCCTCGGAGTTCAATCACTTCTGATACCCAATGATCACGTATGGGACTTTAAAATGTGAATTTGGTCTTGATTTCTAAATGGAGCAAATAATCGAAATAAGTAACACTCAAAATAGTCTGCATAAATACTGTCAGCATTTCATTACGTTTATTCAGAATCACTGTGGAAGAAAATTACATTTTATTTAGAGCTTTGGTATCGAAGGGCAATTAACACAAGATGCCTTCAGTAATTGTTAAATGGTTGTTCATATGGTGTCTGGTCTAGAAATTGGTACTTCTCCGAAGAACAGTATAATAATTTTCTATTAACTTCAGTTGGCTTTTTTATTTCTGTTATTTTGTCAAGTGTGTTTCAAAAAGAACTGCATTACAGACGATAAAAGCGCTACTGCAGGTCAAACTACAAAGTATAACCTCAGCACATTTTTGACAAACTCTGGAGAGAAAACTCAGCTCCGTATTTGAGGTCAAATCAATTCTATGGACTTAAAATTGGATTCACATGAATAGAACAAGTAGAAGAATAGCATTTTTGATTTTTTTTGTTCCTATTTTACATTGTTCTGTAGAAGCCTGGTGCTCATGGGTTCTAGCTCTCACAGTGGGACCTTTTTTTTTCTTCAGTGGATTGCCCTGATTATGCAACCTGTGAGTATTCAGACTTGTTCAAATGGTCTCCACAAGTTGGCTCACCTGCTCTGTTTAATACTGTGCTTACTTTTTCTATAGAAATAACTTCCATGTAAAATTATGACACAAGTAACAGGCAATTGATTTTTAGCTGATGAAATGTCAAATAAAAATGCAGTTATTTCATGCCAAAATGTGTATTTCAAAGAGGCCTCAACTTCCACTCTGAAACTTGCACTACAAAGAGAGTTTAGAGATTTATTGAGGTCAGTTTTGGATTTTAAGCATCACAAAGCTGGTTCAATTCTTTAATGGTTATGTCACCATGGAAACATGCTGAAAACCCAACCTATCTTAGATGCAGGTTAAAGATCCTTGCATGGAAGTACCACCTCCCATCCAGTCGAGCCTCAAATGTGTCCTTTTGCTCCTCCTCGTCAAGTAACAATGTTATGTCTTAGTTTTTTTTTCTTAGAGATTTCAGAGTAATGGACAGAGGTTTTTATAAAGTTTGGCCTTGGTAGAAGATTAAAATATAAAACATTTTTTTTAGTTAGGAGAGAAAGAGAAGAACTTACAGGAGAATACAGAGTACGGGTAAAAAGTATTGGTAGTAAAGAATCCGGAAATAAATAAGGAAGATTCAGGCATTGGGACAGGGGTGTAAAAATAACATAACAACCAATCAGGGTCAAAATAAAAGCATTGAGTTTTGGGAGGAAAACTAATTAACACTAACAATACAACTGAAATACTAAGATACAACTACTAACTAAGGGAAACATCCATCTTCTTCTGCTTATGTGTCAGGGTCACAGTTGGGCTGGTGCCAGATGGATGGTTGAACCCCAGCAGAGTGTGGGTGTAAAGCAGGGTAAACCTAAGTCAGGTCACCAATCTATCACAGGGCAGAGACATACAACCATGAATACACACCTAAGGGTAATTTAGCCGGCATGTTTTTGGACTTAAAGAGGAAGCTGGGGTGCCTGGAGAGAACTCAGAAGATGCAAATTACTGAGAAAATCCATAGGCTGGGAAAATAAACCGATATGCCACCAAGCAGCCCTACTAACAGAAACATCTAATTTATTTAGTGATTAAGTATCTCATAGAAAAAACATCAAAGAGTTAACTTGATGTCGCTATTCCATGCCTGAACAACCAATTCTCCTGCCCTAAATCCAATCCATGGCAACTGTTATGTTCTGTACTATATTCAGCCATTTCACTTTCCTGTATTTGTCGTTTTTTCCTTAGTTGGTCCCAAGCTTGTTTTGTGGACTTCTGCTAGTTTTAAAACCAGATCTAAAAGAGCTATTACTGAGTAAATGACAAACTAAATTCCCTATTAGTTACATAACTGGCAAGCATGGCAACAACAACACTGAAATGTAAACACCAAATAATTTCATCACTGATAACCACTGTTGTCATTCTGCCCTCCCTTCTTGCACATTTTGCATGAGATTGAAAAAGAGATGAATTTTAAAAAACTGACTTGGAACTAATAGGCTTGGAAAAAAAAGAAGAAAGAGCTAATAATGTGAGTTGACATAACTACGAAGTGGTATAATGTCTTGACATTAAACCGAGTTTTTACCAAATTTGATGCTATTAACACAGTTAAAGCTGAAAATTGTGGGAGAAATATCTATGCAGTAAAAAGTTGGCCTTATGTACAGCAGAAAATGGCAAAATGTAAATTTTGGTTAACAGGACCCAAGTACAGGTGGAACCAGAGGTGTAGAATATATTAATAATAAAAACTGTGAAAGATGAACAGAACACTGGTAAGATTTTGTGGAACAAAAGGAATGGAGCAGAAGAATCCCAGAGTGACCGAAGAGAAATGTTTAACTACTGAAGTAGGAAAGGAAGATGCACTGCAAAAAAATCCTACCTAGAAAGTAAAAAAAAATTCACATTTGGTGTATTAGGACACAGACGTCCATCCCCGTGAACACTGGGACGTAACTCAATGGTAAATTATTCTTATTTTCTTATTTCAACCGTCTACTAGCTGCGACATATGAATCAAGATGCTATGACCAAAAAAATGTGATTGACAGATGACAGTTGATATTTGTTTGGCCGAATTTAGGTGTAGAAGCTGACATATAACTAACTGGCCTGCATAACATAAAGAAAAAACCCCACAGATTTTAAGGCAGGATTTTTTTTTTAAATATAAATTTTCTAACTTTTGGGACAATATGGTTTGATAAAGAGTACATTTATATACCTGTTTAAGATTTGAAATTTAAATATGACTTCCATACGACTTTAAAATAAGATAATTCTATAATATTCACTTGACATAAGACATTGCAATAATTTCTTTCTTATTTAAAATGTAAAATGTCTTGACTCATTGGCAAAGTGTCTTATTTCTTATTTAGATTTCAGATAAACTGAGGGGAGGAGAAACATTTACATGACTGCAGCAGAACACAAGGAAATACCCTTTAAACCTAAACACAACAAAATAATCGCATAATGCAAGATTTCACAAATGACAATGAAACTAATTAGGGCAAAAGGAGAAAGACAAAAAAAACTCCTGAAGGGAAAAAAAACTCAAAACAGAACAGCCAAAGATCATAACACAAAAAAGATCACAAAAGGCTGAGGGTTATTTTTAAAATGTCTTTTTTATATTTATTTTGACAACATCCGGTAACAAAGAATGGCAATTCAACATGCACAAAATAAAACACTAATATTATCCTCTTCCACTTTAAACAGTCTTTTAGCAAAACATCTTCACAATAATCTCTGTTCCACTGAGGTAAAACCTAACTTTCCAGTAAAATCCACTTTGTTTTTTAGGCTGTTGCACAGTACAGATAACATACAGTGCATGTTAAAGTTTGACAACTGCTAACCACAGATAAAGAAAGATGAAGAAATACAAAACCTTTTCTTGAATTCTACCATTTCTCTTCTTATAAAGCAAACATGTTGTAACAACGGGCCACTCACACAAATCAACAGTTAAAGCTCAAACACAATTGCCTTTAAGAAAACAAAAAACAAAGAGATTATAATCTACAAACATCAATAAGCTTGAAAAAATAAGTAAAACAAAACATTAAATTAATCAGATAACATTATCTTGTTAATGCTTATCAGTAACAGATTGTTAGGACAAATAAGAGCAAAGTGGTGGTTCAACTGGAATGTTAAGTAGTTTTTAGGTTTGTGAGGACACACAAGGATGAATAGGAGAGGGACTTTCAGTCATCTTAGCACATTAAAACTTAGTTCAATCTAATAAGTCAGTTTTAGTACTGGTCTACACCTGATAATGCTACTGTTAGTCACTCGAAAGCCTTAACATCTAATTTGAATCATTAGTTGATCCCTTTTCCAACATTTTCCCATCCTGATAGGATGGATGGTTTTCGTGCTTGTGATCATGGTGACGGTGGCGGTGGCGTCTTGAGGGAGTTGGTGGATCCTCCTTGGCTTCCACTCATTGTCGCTCCCTGTCCGACCCACTGGAGTGCAAGACAGAAAAACAGGAGTTTGACTAATGCTGAGCAAAAAAAACAAGAAAGTGTTTGAAGTGACACAACCAGTATGAAGTCAGACCACTTTCTTGAGTATGATAGAATTAAAATATCATTCCTCTTTATTTTAACACCTTTATGTCACTGATTATAATTAAGATCTGACTTCCTGTAAACTGCACACTAGATTGAAGAAAGAGTTGCTCTATGTGCAGGTCAGGAGGAGTCCTAACAAGTCTTAAAACCTTATGCATGCTTATATATATATTAGGGATAGGGGCGATTTATGAAAACCGTGAACGTTAGGTTAAAACTGTCGCTAGTTCGGTCTGGCGTGTGTTTCATTAGGTTCATGCGCTGCTCCTTTTCTCATAAGCGTTTACACTCAGAGCAAAAGGTGGTACTGGAATGGCTTAACCACCGGCTAGTAAAAAGAAGAAGCGAGAAGCAGCGTAGCCGGGTGTAGCAGGGTAAAAAATCAGTTGTTGTGGAGAATTGTGTGGGTATGGCGAGTGGGAAAGAACAGGAGTTGGAAGACGCGCCAGCAGCACTTTATAGGTCTGCTGTATGGGACCACTTTGCATTTAGAGTGACCTACGATGACGGCGGGAAGAAAGCTGGGGATAAAAGTGCAGCAGTGTGCAAGCATTCAACATGTTTAGTTTATGCTAACAGCAACATGACCAACATGTCATGCTAACCCGAAATCCTCATACTCCGTCAGCGCTCGCCCAGCTGCGCTCCAGACCGCCTGCTCAAAGCAAAGCCTAAGCCTACGGCCTCCGCTGTGGCTCCCGTCTGCTCCCTCTGAGTCCCTTGGAGATGGTAGGGCATGCATTAAATTCAAAACAGCAAAACATATGGAAATGATTCAGGGTTTCTGCGGATCATTTAAAGAAATTACAATCCATTATTTTTTGGGGATTTTTCATTAATTTTTATAATTTTATGGGATTTGATTGGCAACAATCCCAGCATATATGCGAATCGAGACGAAAACCGTGACCACGAACGGTGAATCCGAACGGGAGCAGAGTGGATTTTGTGAACCATTCCATACCCCTAATATATATATATATATATATATATACATATATATATATATGTAATGTGGCTTAAAGCTAAAAGTTGGAAAGACATTTTTCCAGTTTTCAGATTTTTTTCTATATCTCTTTAGTCATAAGCTCCAAAGTCTTTGAGGTTTGGATTGCTCTTTACTTATCACCCCAATTGCTCGCTCCCTCTATTGATTTTCTATCAGGTTTTCCTTAGGACTCTGCATGGGCCACTCCTCAACCCTAATATTACTTTCAGTTAATAGATTACATGCGGGTAAAATATAAAAATTGCTTTTTATCGAATTCTTCCAGGAGTTTTTTTTTTTCTTTTCTTTTTTTGTACTTTTACCACATTTTCAGCAAAAAAAAAATCCCAGTTAACCTCTTAACATCCATCTCATTTGGTAACATTCTCACCTATTTTGCATCCCTAAATGGTAAAGCAAATAACTTCAGAGCTGTAAGCCCAAATTGCATGTGTGATACATTATTTGAAAGCTAACACCCTGTAGTTTGTGAATATATATAATATATATAAAAATTAAAATTGGGTGAGTAGAACACAGACCAAGCTGCATGAGTTCCAACATGACTCAAAGCTGTCTTTTTTATTCTCGGAAATGATAGGTGTTTTTGAACAACAGTAATAAAGACATTACTGAGAAAGGCAGGTCTCATTGTATTATATTTGTATGTAGTACACTGAAGTCTGAAGTCCTAATGTGACAAACTGTGAAAAAGTTGAATGGCTGAGAAACATTTTAGTTTTCCAATGTCCCTAAAGTCATTGGATTCAGTATTTTAATTCTTCTGCGAAAGGATTTCATATCATGTCACTACTTCATTTGGAAAGCTTGTCCCTCTTTGCCCTAAAACATAATAGTTATTTAACAATTGGATACACAGACTTTATCGTTAATACATGTTTCCTTTTCAAATGGTGATGAAATATGAAATATAGTTGAGCATATGAAGGGACCCTTTGCAAATAGTGAAAGATTGAAATTCTGGTCTATTTGTTGGCATTACAGAGATACACATGTAGCAGTAAAATATTTCCATATTTGTATACAAATTGGACAATGAGTGTACAATTTCCAGTTCCAAATCAAATAAAGTATAATAATTTCCTGCACATCATCATCACCATCATCATTATTAGATTTTCCTTAATTAGTTGAATAAATGTCTCATTTACATAAATAATCAATTGTTTTTCATGAAAAATGCTAGAATTTATACTTTAATAATCATTTACCTCTCAACCCATTTTATATTGACTGATTCTGATATTAGTCAGCCACTAACCTTTTGGTTTCTGTCTTTGCTTTCATTAATATAATTTCCAGCTGCAAGCAGATTGTGAAGTTAAAGCAAAGTTTTGATAAATTTGGTCATATTGTCCTCAGTTGTCAACAAGAAGCATTTTTAACCCTCTTTGCTGTGAAACAGTTTTCTCTGGTTTAATTTCAGTGTATCTTACTGTAAATCTTTAGTTATGTTCCTGTTTGATCTGAATTCAACCATCCCAGTAAAAGGCATCATTCCCTGTAGATATATTCAAACCTGAGCCAGCAACCTGAGACAGCAAAGCCAGACTGTATCTCATAGTTGGCTTGTGAGCATCTCTCTTTTAGCAGACATCCCCAGAACTGAACCCCTTTGTGATTCAGTATCTAATTCATGTGGCAGAGCAAAGGAAACCAAGCGTCTTAGCTTCTTCTATATAATTTTATTTCACCTAACAGCATGAGAACCTGTTGGAATTACTGAGGGCATCTCTGCTGTTTTTGGTTGTGAGTGCATGTTTACATCTGTGGCTGAAGAGATTGAGCTGATGAATTATTCATGTTTTCAGTCAGAAGTTCAAAGCTGCTCTTAATGGTCTAACAGGCCTTTAGTGTCTGTGTGTGTTTGTAGTTGTGTGTGCCTTTGCTCAGTGCATTATATGTTACATACTGTAGGTAATGGTATAAACACAAAAGAGTGCCATGAAAAAGTATTTACGATTTACATTTTCTTGGATTTTGCCAAATCACAAGAACAAACTTCAACATTTTTTGAGGATTTTATGTCATCAACCAACACAAAGTACAACACATTTGTGAAGTATATAAAAAAACTGAATACGTATCAGAACCAAAATCAAAAGTGTGTTGCATTTAGCCTAATTTATTATGGTAACACTTAATAAAATCCAGTGAAGGCAATTTTCTCAAAAAGCCCCCTCATTGGTAAAAAGCTTTCAGCTTTGTATGGCAGAAAACTAATCATCACAGAAAAATTACCCTAAACATAACATTGACTTGTGCAGTTGGCCTATTCCAGCAAAACATTGAAGCTTATCAGATTGTGCTTCTGGAATGAAGCTTAACACAGGAAAATTCTGTGAGATGAATTTCCCTGTGTTAACAGGTAAAATTTACAGGGGCTGTAAGGGTTAACATTGCGCTCTAAGCTGGATTGTCACGAGATCTGAGTTTTCAGTCTCACAACAAATCCATCTTGAAAGACTCCAGCAAATAACTCCGTCTTGTAATCAGTCTTTTCCCTATTATTATGTCAATAGATTCTTTTTACAGTGGCAATGGGAGGCTATTATATTGAAATTTTGCATTGTTGTGTGACCCATGACATATCAGCATTGTTTTTTGGGGCGGGACATGTAGGAATGACGACAGTCAGAAGGGCCTTGCCGGGGCATAACAAACATGGCTATGCTGGCGGACTCACCTGTCTATACTGCAACTGACCCAGTTTGGTCATCTTTAATGGCATTATAGCCAAACATCCAATTAAAGTTCCAATTAAGCCACTACTAAGGCACTGGGGTCAAGTTTCTATATGCAGGCAAAAAGAAGTTCCAATGTCCAGTCTTGTGATGGTTCTGGATGGTTTATTTTCTATTTCAGCCAACAATTAAAGAGTGCAAACTTTTCCTTTGTCCTACCTCTCTTGCTCTGGTAAAAACCATAGGCCCCAAACCAAAAATGCCTGCTTGTCCTTTCCCAGGCCCCTACGCTTATAGAAAGTGGACTGATCCACATCACTTCCTGTCATACCTCAGAACAAAAATTAATAAATAAATAAGAAAATAAATATATAAAACAAAGATAAATAGAATCAACAATTATTAACCTGCAAATAAACTCTGTAAATAATACAAAAAATATATTTTTAGGAATTGAAACAATTCAAATGGATAAAGAAATAAAGAATGAATAGCTCCAACAGCAACAATTTCTTGTTCAAAAATGAGCAAAGAGAAGCATTTTGCAGCATTTGTAGAAGGGAAAGATATCTGCTTTTCTTCTAACAGGACTTGGAGAAAGTTTGATTTTAAAGCTTACTCCAATAGCTTTGAAAACACTCAAGAAGCGGCAGACGAATACAAAATGCTGGTGACAACAAGCATTCTGCATACCCGCCTTCCATTACACGATTTCAGCGTTTTATAGAAGGCCGGTACTAGCAGGCACATCATCCAGTCAGCTCAAAGTATTGTACTAAACGTCCCTCCTTTTCACAGATGGACTCAACGGCAGAACATGAGTTAAATTTTAATTCTATTCAGTTTATTTCTATAGTGCCAATACACACCACATGTCATCTCAAGGCACTTTACAGTTCAACCACATCATACAGTCAAATTGATTCAACGTTTTCTAAGGAACACCAGCTGATTGCATCGACTTATTGACTTGAAGCCAATCCCTCACACTAAGCATGTTTGTAATGACAGTGGAGAGGAAAAACTCCCTTTTAACAGGAAGAAACCTCTCAACCAGGCTCAATGTGAGCGTCCATCTACAGAAGCCAACTGGGGTTCAACGAGACAAAATTAGACATACAGAAGGAAGCAGAGATACAAAAGGCAACTGCAAAAGGCCAGATTGA
>JAGKQL010000004.1:26789635-26811422 GCA_018398635.1 Cyprinodon brontotheroides | reverse complement strand
TACAGTGTCCTGTCTGACAATGTGCCATTAAGAATAATGTCTTGATGCCAAAGAGCCCAACAGATTTTATGAAGAAAGAGGAGATAAAAGGAGACAATGATAAAATGTCTTCAGTCTGCTTCATTGCATGCAAAGACAGATGTAAAGAAACAGCACAACAGGATATAGTATAAGAGATAAAATAAAAGTAACACCTTTTTACATCGCTGAAGTATAAGTAGTACTATTTAATCTGACATGTATGCTGTGGTAGCTGATGATAAGAATATAGGCTTTCTGTATGGAAATTAATCTCCATGTACCTGGAGCAAAGCACCTGTAGATGTTTGTGAATCTGCACTTGTGCATGTAAAGTTTATCCAAAGGAAAAATGCTCAATAGTGGTTGTGAAGAGCGAAAGACCTGCCATCCAGAGCACCGAGGCAGGCGCCGGGGGACCAAAAACACCAGATGCCAAAAGGGGCCCCAGAGCAAGGGCATCAAAGAGGGGCCAACCCAGGATATCCAGAATAGGCAGAAGTATTGCTGACAGTAAATGTCCAGACCAGGGGTTTCAAACTAGTTCCAGAAAGGGCCGTGTGCCTGCAGGTTTTCTTTCCAACCAAGCAATAGCACACCAGGCTCAAGTCACCTCATCAAGTGAGTTCAGTCTTAACATGATGACCTGATGAGATGAATGGAGTCTGGTGCACTATTGCTTGGTTGGAAAGAAAACCTGCAGCCACACGGCCTTTTCTGGAATCACCATGACATTCCTGGTCAAGACGCAGCTCCTGGAAGAGGTGGTGGAATTCTCAATACTTGTTCTGTCTCTGAATAATTTGGTAAACTAAGCGATGTTAGCAACTTTTTTTGGCTTTCCAAAGTAATAAATGCAAGTGACTCACTCTGTAAAATCCATGTCCTACTTTGATGTCCTCTTAACCCACCACTTCTACCCTGCTCTGGGACTCAGTTTGCCTGTCCTACCTGGCGGGCTTCTCTTATCTCCCACAGTGGTTCTTTAGCTACAGAGGGGAGCACGGCGGACAACCTCATCAAGGTTCCGGTGCAATGTCTGCTGGGGTACTTGTTGCTGATTCCACACAGTTCCTGTCTGAGCTAGAGAATGTTAATCTTACCTCTGTTGTCCAATTAATTTGTCCCCCAACACAGTACAACATAAGCACTGCTGAAATCCATACACAACTCCTGAAACAGTTCAGCCTGGCCCGGCTGGCCTTTTTGCTCACTCTCACTTCCGGCTTCAAAGACTTGGAGCAGAAGTGGTCTGCAACTAAACCGACATACACAGCAGCTGAGGATGTAGAGTCTGGGTGTATGATGTAGGAGTTTGTCCTGAAACCAGCTTCAGTCAATGAGTCCTTGGGCAAGGCACTTTGCTTTTACTAGCCTTCTGATGGAGGTAAGGTGGCCTCATAGTGCCTGTGTATGGTAGCAACGCTGTGGCTAACATGTAGCTTGCGACCATCAGTGTTTCAATTAATACATTACACGACTAAGCATGGTGTAAAGCACTACACAAGTACTGGCCATTTATCATTGAAATTCCAATTTATTTTCCCAGATCAACAACTTTTCAACATCAGAGAATTCTTAATTTTTTCTTGAACTTAATCTAAAAGTTTCCAAATTCATTGGCAAAAAGTTACCTCTTTTTTTCAACTAGAAAGGCCCTACAACTCTAGGATGAGATATCCCCCTTAAACTGTCATTGCAGTGAAATGTGGAAGTACTATATAATGACTCTATCGCTGATTATGGAAGCATGCCATACCTTTCAGATTTAAACCTATGAAAAAAGTCAAATGTCCATCTCCTACCATTATAGAACTTAAAATGGCCTAGATGTTTAAGGAAGTAATGGGACAAAATGTGTAGTCCTACTTCTTAAACATGTCAAGAAGTAGGCATGCTTTTACAAAGCCATTAATGCATCGATTGAGCCTATTAAACTATCAGGATCACTTTCCCTCCATTACCACTGAAAAATCTGTGGGTACACAGTGTGACAGCTCACGCCTGAACTTGTATAATACAACTCTCACAAAAGCACAGATGTGTTAATTAGGGGATGTGGGCGGACAAATATATTGTCTAGATGTTAGAAAATCAAAATAATGGTGTGTGATGGTGGTGTTAAAGAGGCAATAAAAAAGCCTGGCTGATGTTTTATAAAGAGATCCAATCCATATATTTTTTAATACAGTTTGACTGGAGGCTGATCAATCTGTATCGTTAAATACAAATGTTGCATAATGACAGATGAAGCTTAAGAGAAAATTCAATCTGCAAGACTATTATCAGTCTCAGCTAGAGCACCTGCTGATGTCCAACATTCAAGCATCAGCTAACAAACACCAGAACTGCACCTCCTCCGACGCCAATCATCTTTCAAGATCCCCTTTATTTAGCTTCTGGCCTAGCTTCCCTTTTGCACACCAGTCAAGCTTTCACCAACCTCTGCCCCAGTTCCCCCCTTACTCTCAGGTTATTCTCAGTCTCACTCATCCTCTGGCTTAGTCCAACTCCAGCTTACGGGCCCAGGAGGAAGAATACACTAATCCTCGCTCTAGGTTACTTTTAAAAGTTGATGTCCATTCACAGAACTTCATTCATGTTAATAAAACCTTTATTAGTTTTGAAACCATGTTGACCTGGTTTTATCCTTTTTTATCCAAGGCCCCGTCCACACGAAGTCAAAACGAACACGAAACGCTAATATAAAACGTTTGTCGTAAAGACGGAGACTTAAATAAATGTGATCGACCACACGAATGCATGAAAACGCTGCAAAATGTGTGCCAGGCCTGTAAGTGGCGCTGTGGTGCCAAAGCAAAAATAGGCAAAAACAGGCAAGGAAATGTTGGGCATGTGCAGTAATATTTATATTTTTTGTAATATTTTTTGTCCTTAACGCAACTACAAATCAGTGAATAAAATTGCCCAAATCTACGGTCATAAATTCAGCTTTAGCAGCCACACCTTCTCCACTTTTGCTATAAATGTCAAGCTGGAGTAAAATTAAAATGATCTGTGTCTATTACTATATTAATTTGGCTAAATAAAGTCAAAGAAGAAACAGCCCCTAAACCCTAACCGTCTGTTTGCAAATTCCTGTGGAGCATCCACCACATTAAGGGCTGTCCCAAACAACATAGGAGGTAGGGTGAGGGGACTGTTCAGCACTTAAATAGTGAGTCTGCATCAGTGCAAGTGCACTGGGATTTGACAGCGGGTGAAACGGTGAACTTGTTGAGAAGGAAACACGTGCATTCAGATTTAAGTTCTGCTGGTTTGCTACATCTTTGTCACATTGACAGAAAATCACAAATTACGAAAAACAAAAAAAGATGTAATGAATCTGTAAATAAAAGGTCCTCCTTGAAATAATTTTTAAAAAGAAATTGCAAATGTTTAATGTTATGTTAATATATGCCACAGAACTACAGCCTCGAACATCCTGTGTCACTGCGTTAGCATAGGAATGACTGCTTTCCCTTTCCTTTTGAGGGGAGAGAATGTCCCTTTTATATTTATATTTATTTGTATGTAAACATGTTGATTTTATGTATACACATGCATATTTTTATCCTGTGCGGGCAGTGCTTTTATTTTATTTTATTTACTTTTATTTATTTTAGTTATTTTATCTTTTTTGTGCAGCACTTTGGAAACCTTGTGTTTATTTAAATCATGCTATATAAATAAAGTGGATTGGATTGATTGGATTGGATTTATACCCCCACATACAATCCTGGTGCCTTCCATAGATGTGAGTGACATTTTATTGGGAGTGACAATTGATAGTTAAGAGTTAGTGGTAAAGAGTCGGTTTGGGATTCAGTTTCTCATTGAAATTTAGTTGCACAGACTTCTGTCTTTATAACGAATGGAGAAAAAGGGAAATGAGATATGCCGTAAAGGAGTCTGCATATTTGTAGTATCAGTAGATCAGATAAAGCTCTCTAAACATTACAGTTTTGACATAACATGAAAAGTTTCTTAATTTTAGGCTTCAGAAAAAAACAAAAAAGAAAACAAATACAAAGATGTTTAAAGATTCTAGAATTCCCAGATGGCAATTAAGTTGAAATTAGTAACACGGATACATAAAAAAGAAATATTGGCCCCACCTGAAATGTTGATCACAGTGTCATAATTGCCTTTTTTTTGACAAATTTACACTTGTTAAGTAAGCATAAAGCACCAAAATAAGTGGATTAATAAAGTAATTTCAGTAAGATAACTTTCTGCCCTTTTTAGCTTCTGCCGCTTTATATTCGTACAGCATATTTTTATTATATTCGCAATTTTTAATCAACTAACTACATGGTGGTAAATCTATTAAATAAAGAAGCAGGATCAAACAGGATCTTTAACTGTTTTGATTTTTTTTTTTGTTTTTATCAACCATATCTAAAACTAACAGAGAATTTGCATGGAAAAAACAAATTCTACATGTTGGGAAGCAGCCTTTCTTTATTTCCTTAAACTAAGCTGCACTCCAGCTGGCTGGTTGTTTGCTTGTTTTTGTTATTAAGTGAAATAACCGCTGCTTTTATTTTGTTGTTTTTTTTAACATAACCTGCATGATAAACAGCTTCGGTCTGTCAGAATGTAATACTGCGTAGCAGCCAGTTTCATACTTGAAAACACTGAAGGTAACAATGAAGAAAAACGAGCTTCTTCTTCAGTTGTTTTGGAGACAGATCTGAAATATGCAGGACAATGTTGCCAAACGGTTAGAATTTCTCACCTATGCCCTAAATTCAAGCTTTACTAAACTAGTTTAAATGTTGGCAATCTTTGTTGCTTTACAGATGTATTTTACTTCTTTTCTATGCACTAGTTTGAGAGTTAGACCTAACCAAAGATAATGGTTTTCTGCACAATTAGCAAAATGTAATATATTGGTGAATACACAACTGGGCCTTGTAAATCTTCACTTTGTTGTTAGTTATTGTCAAAAGTATTAACATTCTTTGCTTAAGTAGAAATACTGATGACTGTAAAAATTACTCTGGTAAATGTAATGTACTATTTTTCACTCCATTAATTCACTTAAACTTTGCCCTTGTCCTTGAATTTCTGCAGCAAATTCAAATTAAAACACTATAATTATCAAATATCAGAAGAATATTAATACATTTTATTACTTTATTCTAACCAGCTGGAGAAAATTGTGCAGAATCAGAGCTGGGGCTCAAAAAATGTAATGCTACACCAGTGGTTCCTCAAAGATTTTTCTTCTGGGCCCCCCTTTGGATTACAATAAAATTTCCGCGGCCCCCCATCACGCCACTCCCCCGCCACCCTCCGCCGCCTAAAAGAAAGAAACTGGGCACACACAGCGTTCAACCAGATATAATAAATCTACACACATATTTTGTTTTCAAACTCCACTGAAGCTTATTTCACACTTCAGGTTGCAACAAAACAAACTACACAATAACCATCTTTACAGTTGAACACTTTTGTGTAACTGTATTTTTTCCCTCATAGTTCTATAATGTAGATTAGAAGAGGATTCTTTGTTGTCTGTGTTATTTTAAACATATTTCTTGCTTTTTTATTTGTAACAATATTTAACTTTGCTATAATCTATAAATTTAAAAAGCCTCTGTGCAAAATAGAGTGAAAACAGAACTTAACAGCTCCCTGAGAGTTTTCTTTTGTACTTTAATCCTCCCATCTTTTCAGTGGCTGTAGTGACACTGCTTGTTGCTGTAGATCTTCTCAAATCTGGGTTTGCAGTGTCACAACTGTCCATTATGCTCAGTCAAGCAAGCGCTGTTTTTTTTTTTTTTTTTTTCTTCATTCATCCATACAGCTTCCCGCGCCCCCCCTGCAATGGCATTGCCCCACACTTTGGGAACCACTGTGCTACACAAATGCAGTCCAAAGTCCAAAAAACATGATCTTGAGGATTCTCTAGCTTTTAAACAATTGGACTCACAGTGCTTCTTCAGTGAATCAGTGAAACAAAAACTTCTTATCTTTTAACATGCATGTTCAGTGTATTGCTGTACAGAACAGAAACTTTTTTATGAGACTGTATGAATTATTTGAATTCTCTCTGCAAAGGGCCTTGAAATGACATGAATTGGTGCTATATGAATCAAACTGAGTTGAATTGAAGAATAGAGGTTTCCTATTTATGCGCTTCTATTGTTAAATGAGCTGTGTATGCATGCAGAGGAACAATACTGTATGTTCCAACTCTTCATCCCCCCCAGTCAAGGGATGGCACTGGTTGGACTCGTCAATCTGGAAGAAGGAGAATAAATCCCTAGCTTGCACATGCGCAGTGCGTGAGGTTCAGGTAAATCCGATCGTATACTCATAGCTCTGCTTCAAAAGCAGGATTTGTCCACAAATACAGTAGCAGGCATTCAAAATGGCGCTTCCCAGTCAAATGAGAGCTCATCTCCCTGCAGCTCCTAGCAGAATCCCCTCCAACTTCCAGCCACTGGAGTGACTCCCTCCTTCTCCTGGGCATGCATATTTTTTTTTTAATCTGACTCCCCTTTCACTAAATTGCAGGGTCTGACCAGGAGATGGTGCTTCTCTTTACATAGATCTTAATGTCCGAAAATCATGACAGAAAGAATATTTTAGAACAAAGACTGATGTTTAAAAAGGAACTGTAGGGGACCAGCCAAGGGTCCATCAAGGAAAGGGGGGAATTTTTTTGCTACTGTACCTGAATGGCTCCTACTGTACTGTAATTCAGTTGGCCGTGCTATGAGGGCCAACTGAATTTCAAAGAAGTTTGATTATCTCCCGACCTTAGAATTCGGGAGGTGGTCGTAAGAGGCTAATTGCCCCTCATTACCCCCTGTATACTACACAAAGCAGGAAGCACAATGAGGCTAAAACTCTGCCCAATCCAAAAAATTCTTGAACGACTGAAGAATCGTTCCGAAAAGGGTGAAAACTCATCCAGCGTGTGCCCACCTTTATGAGCCAAGGCTCGACTAGAAGGAAATGTTCACCAATAAAAAATACTGATAGAACTTCTTTATTAAAAGTAAAAAAGTACTGGTTCTACATTGTATTTAACTAAAAAAGTAAAATTACCTTAAATGATACATAATAAATAAAATAAATTATTTCTTAAAAATATAGTTCTATGCATATCAAAAACCAATACAATATAATACAGTAGACTAAACAGATGTGCTGCACATCAGTTAAAGTCGTTTTTCACAGTAATAAAGGTGCAAATAGCTTTAAAATTGAGATATAACTAGAGACATAATCAACATGTAAATTTAAAATCTAATAAAGCGGAATTGTCTTGCTCTGATCCCCTGTTTGTATCGGTTCCAGACTTTTTTTTTTTTAACTGGGCTCAAACTGTAGACATTCTCTTAAATTTTCCTCTTTGGTGTTGCAGCTGTTTTATTATGTGATTTTTAATATGCAAAGAAGTAACAAACTAGTTTAGGGAGAGAAAGGAGTAGAAAGTACAGAAATACGTTTTACAATGTAGTTAGTAGAAGTTAAAAAGTCCTCAGCCTTGCTTCACTGTAGTTTTCTCTTCACAGTTCCTCCCCCACAACGGAGCCTGCTATGAACATGCAAGGCTACTGAAGACGGCACATAAACAATATGGCAAGTTCACTGCTAGGCAGTGTTAGCTGTAGCTTCAGTTTACATAACAAAAGTGTTAGTAACTGCACTTTGGTTACCTCAACTCCATTAATCATAATCACAATCTCCTCTTTGGATAGAGATTTTTACTGCATAGAGATTTTTTACAGTATATTTTGTTAAATAGCTAAAAAGAAGTTTTATTTTTCAGCTTCATACTAGCTATACTAAAACAATTAATTTATTTTATTGTTGTTTTATTACAAAAAAAACATCAAAAAATCAGCTCAACTTTATCTCAAGTCATTTGCCAAACTCCACACACCAAAATAGTGCAGATTAGAAAACAATGGTTTCAGACATGTGGTCCTTTTATTGTATTTCATTCATTATTATAATTCGTTTATCAACATCAAACATCATATTTTATCATAGTTAAACTTTAGGTTGTATTTAAATTTCCAATAATAGGGAGGTTATCCAAATCTTCAACATTCTAGAGCAGAAAAAGTAACTGCAAATTTACCTTGCTTAGTAATGAGTTACTTTATTCAGAAACTAAGTGGGGGGCAGGAGGGCACATTTTATTCTGGTTCTGATTGGTTGTTTCTGTCTTATACCCCATTTACACTACCCTTGAAAACCGTGCCGGTGACCGATCTGTAGCTCAGTAACTGAGATAACTTATCGGTGTGTAAATGGAAAGCAACCGAGCTGAACCGAGCTAGATGCAACCGGACCGCTAACTGCAGACCAGTCTCCCAGAGGTGGGCTCGGCTCGTTTTTCCCTGGCTCAGTTTCTTGGGCTCGGCTCGGGTTTTTCCCTGGCTCGGTTTTTCTCGGCTCGGTTTTTCCCTGGCCTCGTTTCTCCCGGCTCGTTTTTCCCTGGCTCGTTTCTCCCCGGCCGGTTTTTCCCTGGCTCGGTTTCTCTTCGGCTCGGTTTTTCCCTGGCTCGGTTTCTCCCGGCTCGGTTTTTCCCTGGTTCGGTTCTCTGATAACAAGAGCGCATGAGCGGAACGCCTCATCTCCATCTGGCTGCACATCCCGAGTCACACTCCATTCCAGTAGTTGGCGGTAATCTAATCAAATGAAAGGTTGCCGTCTTCGCCCGACCCTCCGCAAAACACCGAAGTACAGCAATAATAATCAAGCATGTCATTACCCGATCCGTACCGGAAGCACGATCCGTACCATCAGCTCATTTCCGAAAGTGCGCAAACAGAATAACTTCCGGTGGCAATATTTCCTTTTCCTACTTTTTGATTCTTTTGTATTTTTTTAGAGGCATGGGTTTCTTTTTGTATATCTTTTGTATTTTTTTTGTCATATTGGCGCTTTCTAAAAATAAAACAGAAATACATAAAAAGTTCAATCGCCTTTGTGATAGTTACTTTGACTGCTCTGAGCATGCGCATATATACAGTCACACAGCCGCATATATATTTAAATTTGTTTAAATATTTGATTTACTCTATATTTAACTATGCACTCCAGCAGTACTGATCCCACAATGGATTCATTTGCTACCTTTCGTGACCTGCAGTTTTTCATTGATAAGGGAACATTTCCCGAAAATTTGGATTTTTATTCCAAAAAATGACGTCAAGCAATACAATGGATTGAATTTAAAAGCATCCATTTCTTCCAGAAAAGTCTTCAATATTGTCTTTACGATGTAGTTTAGTAATCTTTAATTATTTAAGGATATAAATAAAGTTTTTTCAGTAACCGTAATTACATTATTATTTTGAGGTGACCCGAGGAGTTATTCTGTTCGCGCCAGGCACAAATGAGCTACATGTGTACGGATTGGGTAGCGACAAAGCATAACTTTCTGAATGTGACGGGCACCGCCATTTTGATTAGCTTGATTCCCTCCTTCTTCGTCTTCTTCTTGTGTTTTATGGCGGTTGGCAAACAACTTTTGGTGCATTACCGCCACCAACTGCTTGATTTCCTCCTTCAATACTGGCAGTAATACCGCAGATCGTCACTAGGGGCGAGGAGTCGAGGAACCCAGATAGCGCGGATGTGTAAACGGTCGCCAGAACCAAGCTTCGGCCTGGTTAACTGATCCGAGCTCCAACCGGTCTTGGCATGGATCGGTTTTTCAAGGGTAGTGTAAATGGGGTATTAGGATGGTGTGGTTCTGCCAAAAGCGGTGAGAACACTGGGAGGAGGTAGAGGAGATTTATCTAGTTTCAGAGACTGACAAAACAAATATTATTTTATAAAGTTACCAACTGCACATTTTAGAACAGTAACCAAGTATTGATACTCAACACCTCTGCCAAAATAACGTTGTTCATGCAGTGCATACAATCAAAAGAGAAGTTTTGGGTAAATATTTGTGTGGTGTGAGAAATGTCAGGATCTTATCGGCCAGCTTTTTTTCACTTAATGTGTCCTTATAAGATTGGAAACAGGTTAATGAGAAGTACCTTCCTACAACGTAATCCTCTTTCTACATAAACAACCTTCAAATCATTCCGTAAAAATTCAAAAAAATATCCACTGGACTTGGTTTTCAAGATTTACATATAACCTTCAAATCCTAAAAAAAGCCTTTGCTTTCTTTGGTGCTACAGCATTAAGATAATTTGGGATCAAAAAGCAATGTAACTTTAAATGGTTTATTCTTGCAAGAAGGATTTCAAATATTTATGTTAAAATGCTGCTAAAGTAAATGTTTTAAATATTTTAAGTGGGCACAATAATTTCGAGTGCTCTAACTGGAAGAAGCTGTCAAGGCCTGCCACATAAAATACATAGATAGTGGTAGTGTTGGTACCAACTGATTATTTCTTTTTAAATGCGGCCTTTCAGAAAAGAATGCTATAATTGTTGCCAATAAAATCTGGATCTTTATCAGGAGCAGAATAACATTCCAGAATTCTCTATCCTTAGTAATATTGAGCAGCAGACACTGTTGATGAGTAAAAAAAACGATTTATCTGAGAAATGTTTGGATCTACACACTTTGAAATGAATAAGCAAAATTGCCCAGAAGTTATCAAAATAACAAGGCAGATTGTATTAAAGCAACAGCGAGTCAAACAACCCAGGGAACCTTGACTATTAAGCTTTGGCTTTAAATTCTTTAGTGAGAAGAACTCTAAAGATGTTTCTCAATGGTACAGTGACCAACCATGGGATGTTTTTAGCTTCTGACCCCTTCAGCTGAACACCAGTAAAATAAGTGTTGACGAGTCTATGTGAATTTACATGAATCAGTCTAGCATCTGTTTTAGCATGCCCTGTTTTTTAAAAATAAGTGTGGGATGGGAAGTCAAAAATAGAAAACCCTGCATGAATGTAGCCACCTCTCTCTCTCTCTGGTTTTGATAACACAGGCTTGTTTGTGGTAATAACAGCAAAACAAGTGAAGTAAACAGGGTTATGCAGTATCGTTGTTATGTAATTGGTTTTGCCCTATTTGTTTTTTTTTTATATCTGAACTTCAGATTGGAAAACACATTAACATTGGATAACAGATGCATTAATTCGGAAAGTATTCATCAAAGTCACTTCCGCAGTGAGGTGTCTGATATTAAAGCGATCACAGGACAATAACAGCATTAATGAAAGGAGTAGAAAGTATAAAAATGATATTCAGATTAATTTACTTTCCCTAAGTTTCAGTCTTTTAACATCTCAGATCACATCTAAGAAGAAATATGACTTAGCAAAGAAAATATATAGAATATGTATACCGCTACACCTCCATAGAAATAAAGTTGTCAATTAAAGCACTGAATGGATGAACAGCTTATCATTGCCTGTAGATATATCTTCTTGTATCATCAGGAATAAATGTCTCAGTTCCCATACGAGGCTGAATTAATCATTAAGAATGTCTCCTTTAATGTAAAATTTAGTGCTCAGATGATTTTAAGCTCGGATGCAACTGGAACTTTGGCTTTACTGTAACAAACAGGATTTTGTTTTGACAATGGTGTATTTCACAATATACAGTATGCAACAAACAGTGGGACACAGGCTGTCTGCCTTTAAACTATTGACTTTTGCTGACCGTCGGCCATGCTAAAGACAATATGTCATTACAACACCTGGAAAAAAATATCCAAAATATTTTACATTAACTGCTAATAATAAAACATGGTGTGTATGATGCGAACGTGTGAGGGAGAATAGCTTCCTGGTGCACAGTTAGTTCTGACACCGTTAAGTTTTAATTACTCACTAAGGATTTCATGACATCAAGAAATATGTAGTTAAAGAAAAAAATGAAAAGTTTTGAAAAAGCAAGAGGTAGGTGGTGGAAAACAAGAGAAAAAATGTTTTTGCGAAACACAACAGACCATGATAGTGTGTCAATTTGGCCGTTTGGGGGTTTGTTTTTGAGAAAAAATAAACCCAGCAGTGCAAATTTTACATCTATTTTCATCCATCTGGCAAGTAATCTTCTACTGTTGATCACCGTTTATACCAGCTTGCTTCTTGTTTAATTCATTTCCGTTTTTTTCTACAGCACCACTTCACAGCATATTATCTCAAGGCCCTTTATAGAGACGATTCTATCATATTCAGATGAATTGGATAAAAGTTTTCTATGTAAGGAACCCCTGATGATTGTTTAACACTGATTAGAATGTTAGTTTGCCAAAACATTTATTTTGGAATCAATTAACAATTCTGCTATTTTATTATTCAAATGATACAGCAAAAGGCTATATTATAGGGATAATAACTTAATTAAGATATTGGTGAGTATTAGAATATGCAAAGATACGTTTTACACCAAAAGTCTGAAAGAAGCCGTACCTCGATGAGAGGGTGCCAGTGTGCGATGGGTTTTCTGGGATATGTTAACATCTCATTCCAATGGTCTCGCCCAAGGCTTTCAGCTTCATTACCCACCCTGCACACTCCAATCACTTCATTGTGTCCAACCCTGTAGGACAGAAAGGGAAAACGGTGCCATTTCTTGGATCTGTTATCTTTTATCTTGTGATTAGGCCTGAAAGGGAGCTCTAAATGTACAAACCGATCATAATCCATAACTGCAATGAGGAGGCTGATTTGATCGATATTCTCGGGAGGAACATCAAACACAATTGCTTCATTGTAGACAGGGTTCAGTGTGTTGCGCTTGGTTGAAGTCTTTCTTTTCTTTAGCCTCCTTCCTTCACACATCAAGGACACTTTCACATATGGATCTAAAAAAAAAGAGATCATAAATGAATGTTATCTGAAGGGATAAATGACTCTTAAATACAAAAAAATAAGAGCTGCAGATTATATATATTTTTACAAAGTAATTCAATAAACACTAAGAAAGGGTTTTTCTTATAATAATACATGTTCACATCCCATAAACACTTTGTATCTGTTTTGTGTCTTTCTTCAGTTTCTAGCTTAATTGACGGAAACAGGTATGAAAAGCGAAAAAATGCCACATATTGGTTTTTAGTTTTTTAACAAACATACAGAGCCACGCAGAGAACCAGTGAATTTTAACATTTTATTTAGAAAAGCAGCAAGGATTTGGAAACGGAGATCTGCAGGAAGTCAGTTAAACATTCTACTTGGTCTGAGCGGAGAAAATTGACTAATCAGGATGGAGTTGGTTGATGACAACTGATGATTGATTGATTTGTTTACTTGAGTGGTGAAGGGAAGATAGCATGGATCTGGAGGGGTTTGATTCAGCAGACTTTGCAGACTGTACCCTATAGGTCCAGGAGATCAGAGAGCTTTGCTACTTGCAAGAGACATTGTGCTGGAGAGTGGGCAGGAATGCGACGAAGACTGAGATCTGATACACACAGGTAAAACCTTTGCCATGAAGATCAGAAACAAACAGAGGTTCATTGGTTTACTGGAACAATAACAGAGTCCACATTAAAGAAATTTACAAGAAGAAAAATTTCAACAAGATAGATATTCCTGGTTTTCAGGTTTTTGACTGGCAAACCATCAGGTGTGATCATCTGGCAAAGAGGTGATCTTTTACAAACGCTAATGACCTCGATTGAGAAGTGTCCTTAGGTGTGCAGCAACACGGATTGGCTCAACCAGTAGCAAAAATCCTCTTTGTGACAGGAACTTCACTCACACCAGAAAACTAGAAACACCCAAGAGACCCTAACATTACCAAGCCTTCAAGGACCGTACCCTGGCGGTCCAGAGGAGGAATTGTGCAAAGCCCAAAAGTTTTGAACAAGGTCAAAACCCAAAATAAAAGAACAACTGATCCAAGACCATTCCACGGGTCCATAACACTCCCATTTGACCAGATACTGAAAATCCCTTCCTCAGCAATGAGCATCCAAAATCCCATGCACAAGGAAAACCAGTAAATGAATAGAGATAGATGATAGATAGATAGATAGATAGATAGATAGATAGATAGATAGATGAATGGATAATGAATAGATAGATAGATATAGATAGATAGATAGATAGATAGATAGATAGATAGATAGATCACAATTATACATGTGTATACATATCTGTGTACTTTTGATAAAAAATCCACCATAAAGCATCACTTTATAATGGGAACATCAAGCAATGTTAACCAGCACCCACCTGAGGCCCCGGTGATGTCCATGGCTTTTAGGTTTCTGGCTTTGATTATGGTGATGGTGAGTCTACCAGCCGTAGGGAGATAACACAGAGAGAACATCAGCTCTCCAAGATCTACGTTATCCTATAAAAAAAACAGATTAGATTTTATATAAGCATAACTTTCTCTCCGCCCATACAGGGGCTATATCTCTGCATAAAAGTTACATTTAATTTTTAACGTCATTACTGCACACACAGATGGTGCATGGTTTCATTTTTGTAGATTTACTTTTGCAGATGGAAATTTAGGGCCTTGAATGCTGAAAGATACAGATAAGCTGTATAGAATATTAAACAGAAAAACTTAAATATTGTTATATATCAATAAAACTGTGAACTAAATAAAGATTCACATGGATTCAAAAGAAAGTTAATTCTAACATGATGACGTATTAAGAAGTGTTTACACCTCAAGTACTGTTCACATCTAATATACCTCAGACTAAAAACCTTGAAAAACCTTATAATCTTGTTACACCCCTGTCTCATGTGACACTGTTCCTCTTTGATGTTTTAATAAAAGTGAATTACCCTTTCATTACTGAAGTTGTTGCATCTCTAAATGAGCCTATGCTCAAACTTGTGGACTCCTTCATCACCAGCTACTATTTTCCTATGAGAGCGTTCACAACTAATTTACATTCACACACATGCTAAGCCTTTTCTTCCCAATTAGCACTTCTGAAAATAACGTGTGATGCTGTGAAGGTGATTCGTGCATTCAAAATGCACAAGTACTGCCAGGTTTTATTTACACTTTCATAGACATATAGGTTTCACACAGAGCTGCTTATATTTTCCAAGAGGCTTTTTCAGATCTTGTTACCACTCCCAGATTCACACTGAAGATATTTTTGCATCCATTTATATACTTTTACACCAGTTACTGCTAACAGAAATAGCAAAAACATTTTCTGAATGGTTTATTGTGGCTTTTTTAGAGTAACAAATCACCTATTCTGCAAAAAAAAAAATACAATTATCCAATAAAATGTGTACAATAGGCAATTCAATTCAAACTGTACTGTAGCAATGTTTTCATGGGCATAAGTAATTGGAATAAACTGTTAACAAAATGCTAACAAAATTTGTATTGTAAACATTTCTGTCAGAATAATACGACTGGATTGGGTTGATGACAGCAGCTGAAAGTGTCTGTGCTAGAGTAAATGGAGGAAGTCTAATCGTCCTTGGATCCCTATTACTCATGTCCAAATAAGTGGAGCAAACTGATTAGTTTTTTTTATGTAATTCAAACATATTTCAAACTATTAAATGTTGTGCATGTAGAAATAACTACTTTTGATCCATTATGGGGCATTTCAAGTCTTAAGGTGCATTCACACCAACCAACCAACCAACAAATCAACCAAAAAACAAACTAACAACCAACCAGCCACCAAACCAGCAAATCAACCAACAAACAAACAATCAATCAATAAGTCAATCAATCAACAAACCAATCTATCTATCTATCTATCTATCTATCTATCTATCACATCCCTATCCTCTATCTATCTATCTATCTATCTATCTATCTATCTATCTATCTATCTATCTATCTACCCACCCTATCAATCAGTCTATCCATCAGTCCATACATCCCTGCATGGGCTGAACCAGGAACAACAAGAAAAAAAAATTGTTACTTTTTCTCACCTGACATTATGCCAGAAATGTCCCTGGCAAGCAACAGCAGTTTGCATGTCAGGTAAATTACATGGATTTTAGGAAAAAAGTTGCAGTGCTTTATATACTTAGCCTCGTGTGACCCTCCTGAGCAGATCAGTCTGGAGACTCTCAGTTAAAGGTACACTATGCAACCGGTGTTAATTTTCCAGTGAGGCTCCCTCCAGAGGGCGAAAGTAAAAGTGCGCTGTCGTAAATATGCTCAGCTGTTCTCCTGGTTTCTCCGTCAAGCCAGGCGCGGTTGTTTTGAGCTTAGCAGCGAATGACTAACGCTGCGTTCACACTGGACATAGCTGGCACGACAGAAGCAGCGAGTTTACATGCAAAGGTCCCGCGGCGCGTCTTGAGCTGCAGGCGCAGCACGTCTGAGTGGCTGCAGCAGCGCGTCGGGTGCGTTTAACGCAGGGAGAGAGACACAGCGCTGATGATCACTGCTCTTAAACAGTTTATTGACGCCTAAATTAACTTAAAATGCAGAAATCTGCCGGCAGAATATGCAGTTTGGATTATTTAGATGGCTTACCCTACCAACGCCCAGCGGTGAACGCTGCTGATCAGAGGATCCATACTGTCGGCCCATGTAAGGGGATGCGACTCCGACAGAAAAATATTGAAGGCAGGATAATAATCTGAATGAGCTGACTGCACTGATTCACGTTTTCGGGTGTATTTTTCTCACTTAAAAAGCATATTAAAACTACTTTATTCCCACTGATCACAGCAAATATAGCTGCAAGGATAGAGTAAAACGCGCCTCAGACACACTTTTGCAGCCAGAGCAGCAAAGCTGCTTCAGCGTCAGTCAGAACTAACTGGTACAAGTAGCAAAATGAAGCAGCAGTACTATTTGCTGCTTCTTTGCCGCGGAACGTAGCATAACCCACAAAGATTGCCACTGTGCTAGCAATCCAGCATGCTTTTAACTGGGGCGTCTAGCAGTTCTCGCCGTAAAGCAAGACTGACTCACGCGACTTCTGAGCCTGTGGGTGCTGGTCGGTGCTCCTGGGAATTGCAAGTGCAGTATTTCCACAGACCACCAGGGCGGCCGAATACCTTTGTTCAACCTGAAATGACTCATTTTTAATCATCCAAAACGTTATGGAAAACACATTAATTAACTGAAAATGTTGCATAGTGTGCCTTAAAGCTTTGTTGTTGTCCATTCACTTCACACTAGTAGCAGCTGCAGCTTTCACCCCTACAGTATATTCTCAAAACATCAGGAAAAATGTGCTGCTTGAATGGTCTTTTTTTTTATGAGGAATTATTAAAAGAAAAACAGGAAAGTAGTCTTTAAGGTGCAAATGTTTTTTTATTGTAATATTTTTTTCCATTTGAAATTCCATATCAGTACATATGTCAGTTTCAGATTTGCTTTGGATGTTACTGAAGTGCGGATTTTTTTACCTGAAAGCCGGGCGGCAAAGTTTGCAGAGAAATGTAAGATTGTTGCCATCATCCTCCCCACCACCTGGTCATAAACCTGTTTTAAGTGATCATACTGCTGCTTTGTCGCCTTCCACGGTCGCCTCCATGCTGCTGTGGCTTCCACGCCTGCATTTTGTTTTGATGACGCGACCGCTGTAGGCTACTTACACTGGTAGCTGGTGTTGCCAGATTGCGTGTTTTTCCCGCTACATATTAAGGCCTGTTTACGGTGTGATTTAGCCGGGGTTTCTGGAGGGCTCTATAGAAATCTGGCAAACTTATTGAACGGAGTTGAACTGAGAGCCGCGTCGCTCACAGACACCAGGAATGAACCAGTTCACAATAACGCCTTCATCAGGCAGTAATGCAGTATGCTCAGTTCATGTTCACTCCAAAATATGAACGAAGTTCATGAACTTTTGTTCAATGAACGCTGCTCAGGCACAACACTGCCTGTAAGGGTGTGTTTTATAAACAATCACAGCCATTTAATCCATTTGTGTCTGTTGTTCAAGTAAAGAAAAAACATTCATTTGAATAAATGACTGCTTTAATTAATTTTATGATATAATCCACAAGGGTTCAAATGAACTGTGCCCTTTACTTTGAAATTATTGGAGCTTCAGGTTTTCAGAAAACCTTTCCTAACTTTGAGGGCAGTGGCTTTTACAGACAGATCCTGCCAGAGGTCAGAAACTGATAATTGATAGGAAGATCCACCTTTTCCAAAGTCTTTTGTTGTAACTTTATCCACAATCTGTTGTGTTAGGATTAAGTTAGGGACTAAGACCGCTTATTTCACACTAGAAATGAATGAGAGCAACTTTTACTGTTTTCTGAGGGTTTTTTTCAAACTTCTTTCTCCAAATTTTGTCTTTTGTTCTGAAATGTAATTAAATACACATGTTATTTTTTCAAATACGTTTATTTTTATTTGTTAATTTGTGTTTATCAGATTGAGTTTTTTGCATGCTTTTCAAAACCGGTATTTTTACAGATCACATTCATTTCCACTTTTGGGGCTTTGGATTTTCTCTGAGAGGGCAAAGACGCATTTCATTGGTCAGCATGAACTAGCAACAAACATTGTATTAGTGGGAGGGCGTGTATGAGGCTCGCAGGTGAAGTGAATGTGAAACGATTTTGAAAAGAATGCACTTTGTAAACTCAATCTGAAAAACAAAGATTTGAAGAATTAATTTGAAAAATATAAAATCTGTAAAAGACTTTAAACAGCATTTAAAAAAAAAATTTTGAAAAGTTAAAATATAAAAATTAATTAAGAAAGAACTTTAAATAAACATTTTAAAGTATCTTTTCTGGATTTTCGTTTTTTTATTTTCAATTTACAAAAATGTTGGGTTTTTTGCTTCCAACAATAATATATCAAAATTGACTCCCTACTCCACAAATAAGATTTTATTTTAATGTAACCTGCGGCTCTTTAGCGTCCCCCTTGCAGCTCCCTGGAACTTTTACAAAAATGTATAAAAATTTTATCTTTTTTGTTTGTTAGTCTTTTAATATGGTGTGCAAAAAAAATTATTGTTTTCCAATGCTGTACACATTTGTATAATGTTAGCCATAGAGATCATTGGTTATAACTTGCAGCCAGCGTGGCGCGGTGCCAGACAGATGGCAAAGTACTCACTTTCAGTACTTGAGTAAAAGTACAGATACTTGTGTTAAAATACTCTGGTAAAAGTGGAGGTACTGATTAAACTTCTTTACTCAAGTAAAAGTAACAAAGTACAGGCTTGTAAATTTACTTAAAGTATAAAAGTAAAAGTAGAAACCACTTTTTTCATGCCGTTGCCTACATTTTAAATGGATGTCTGCCAATAGGACTAGATCTCCGTTGTGTTCATTTTCAATCATCTCGTGAAGTCCATGCTGCTATGCTAACGCCATACGCCACCAAGCTGCAATGATTTGCGCCAATGAATACCGCCGAATCTGTGGATTCATCTTGTAGTGGTCGTCAAATGCAACGTAGATTCCCATCAATTAGATTGAATTTGGTATTGATGGCGTGAAAAATAATAGCGGTAACTCCATTGAAATGATTCAAAAACTAAAGTAACGAGCCAGTTTTTTAAAATGTAAGGGTTAGAAAGTAGAGATTTAGATATTTTGTAAAAATGTAAGGGTAGAAGTAAAAAGACGCCATAAGCCATAAAAATAAGTAGTAAAAGTAAAAATAGAAAAATCAGAAAATCTACTTGAGTACACAGTAACGAAGTATTTGTGCCGTTACTTCCCATCCGCACCAAGGAACGATAGTGACAGAGGATGTGGGATTTCAGTTCCTGCTTGGTTCCTCGTGACTCAATCAATTCCTCCCAACAGAAACACTTCCACCAAGAAAGATTCCTTTATCTGAACGTGCTTCTATCATTTCATCAATGCAACAAAACGTAAACCACGTTGTGAAGGGTGGTGAAGCGATGCGCAGTGAAGCTGCTCCTCCATCACCTCGTGCTGCTATGTGACATTTGCTCCAGGATAAACATTTAATCATGAATGCTTATTATATATTTAAGCCCACATAGTCCTTTTCTATAGTGGGATAATACACTTAGAGCCTGTGTTGCCATAACAGGGATATATAAGACTTTTAAATGTTTGTGGCTCCAGACGTTTTTAGTTTTTTTGTTTTTTGGTCCAAAATGGCTCTTTGAGCAGTTTAGGTTGCCGACCCCTGGCCTAGGCCTACTACAACACAAAACCCATCCTGCTGGTAACTGCCAAAGCATGACTGCTGATCTGCTGATCTTTGATAATGTATCTTTCTATTGCATCTGGTAATGTTAGAGCTGGAAGATGCTAATTTGCAACAGAAACCCATTCCATAAAGCTACGTATTCCCCAGTGGGACACCATATTACCTATTATTTATATTCTTCGGAATGTGAATCTCAGGATCCCCGGAAAAAATCTGATTTTTGATTTTAATGTGGTCTAAGACATCATTGCAGAGTTGCTTTCTCTCTCATTTCTTTTCACTATCTCGTAAAATACCACTGGGAGTTGAACAGCTGTAAAATTACATGACTTTTTGCACTACTGGCTTCCTATAATGGTAGCACTCTGAGATGCATGAGCTCCTTAGGATGATCCATTCTTTCAGGAATGGTGTCATGTTCAATACACCTGTGGCCAACCGAGGGCTTACAACACAGGTGCTTTGAAACAAACCCTTATTCAAATCCCAGCATAGTCAGCACTGTGAGTTCTGTTTTCCTCTTGTGTTCCTATCTATATCCCACTAAACATCACTGTTTCTGCCTCTTTGATATTTCTGACCTTAATTTTAAGTATAAGCTCTCACAGAACCCATTAGTCTGAGTCAATTAACTTTGTAAAGCCTTTTCGAAACCCATGCGTGTCTCTTCCCTTCGAGTCCTTTTGCAGGGTGCAATCAAGGCAGCATGGCCTCCACTCTATTGAGTTAATTGGATTCTGTTAATCAGAAAGCTCACTCCTCTCTGAGGGAAGTCAACAATTATAATTAAAAAAAGGTCAGAGGTGTGAGGAGTGACTGTCGAGTTACTTCTTTTTCTGTGACAGTAAATATGGAAATATTGGAAACAGGAAATAGGTTTCTGAGAACCAATAATGGTGATCAATACACGGAATAATCCATAATGAAAGCATCCAATTATTATTTTTTTTTTTTCAGTGAAAACCTTTCCTAGGGGATCATTTTATGTTTCTGTATTAGAGTAACAGATCAAACATGGTATGAAAATTTTACAAAATGGATATTTTAAACCATGATGCATTCAAGTGAAACAGAATTTCTCACCAACAAGCGAAATAAAATCTGAGACAGAATTTTATTATCCAGTCCATAAAATGGCCTGCTGCACTAGAGGTGTTTTTCTGGCCCTGGAGCTAATAAAACTTTAAAACCTCAAAGTGAACTGACACAGGAATGGCCGCCTCTATCGATTCAACTAAATCTCCCTTTGATGAGGTGCAGTGTACACAAACAGCAGGCTTCGGGTGGCGGATGATGTTTATTTGAACAGAGATGGTGATTTATAGCCAAAAAGAGAGGGGGGGGGCATCACTTGTCCTGATGGTCTAACACTACTGCAAAATCCAGACGTCTAATTCCTATTTATATTCAGTATTATTATCAATGTTTTTTTCTTCTGCCTTCAAATAATTAACCAGTTGGTTATACCAGTGCTTCAACTCAAAATTAGGACAAATTAAACATAAAAAAATCTTGAAATTATTCCCGTGATATATCTTTCTAATTCTAACAACAACAAAAAAAAACATTGAAGATCTCCATCATTGAAACATTTAGGCAGTTTCGCTCTATTTGTATTTATAAGTCAAATCTAACAATGACTTTGCTGGTGCGCAAACATCATGGAGGATCTTTCCTTGTAAAGAATCAATTATTACTGATTCTCAAAGGAATAGTACACCCACAACATGATTAGCCTTCATTTTCTACTCA
>JAGKQL010000004.1:26711874-26749849 GCA_018398635.1 Cyprinodon brontotheroides | reverse complement strand
TATAATGGCTGATAAAAACTTTTGAGGCAGCAACATTGTGTGGCATTGTCTACATTTACACGAAATACAAAACACATTTTTAAGTTAAAAGGTAAATTACTAAATATTTAGGCCAACATGTTTAGCTAGACATGGATCCTTTTAAGATGAAGGACTGACACTCCAGATCTAACAGCTATTTTCTCAATTCACAAGAACTGTTGGGATCTGGAGGTCTGTCCACCTTTCTCCAGCAGAGGGCGTTCTAGGTCTCCTGGAGCTGAAGCTGACTTCCACACCTGCGTGCTCGTTGCGGCTCCATCAGGAGACGAGCATTTAAGGAGGGGCAGAGCAACACTCCAGCGCCAGAGTGTTTTGCCAGTTATGGTTAGCAAGCCTGAGCCAACCTGCCTGTCTGAATCTCTGACTCCCTGATAACCTGACTTGAACCTAATCTGTTTTTTGTCCTCTCTGCTTCTCAGGAAGAACCATCCCGAAACCTGAAACCTGGAAGAGTTTCTCAGTTTGTGACCAATCTGTCTGTTCTCTGAAGAACCCTGGAAAACCAAATCCGTCAGATACCTGCCAGTCCGCCCTCAGAAGAAGCTGAGAGAGAAGTTCAGATCCAGATCAGTAAGATCACTAACTAAGCCCTGCCTCTGCCTAGCCCTCTGCCAGCCAACAGCCTCTGGACCCTCCCGGTTCCCCCCTTCTACCGCTCTGAACAACCTCTGAACAGGTATAGACCTGCACTCACTCAACCCGCAAGATTACCTGGAAGTCTGCTAACCAATCTGTCCCTCTTCTGCAGTGAAACCAGTCATGACCGGACCCGATTAATCCCAGATTCAGTATTCAGTTATTGTGATTGTTCAATAAACATTGTGAACTTTTTCCCAGCCTCTGAGTGTTCTGCATGTGGGTTAGATCCCTTAAGACAAACATGACAAGAACCCAAGTACAGACTTGTGTCCTCGCCAAGTATTTTCTTGAGAAGATAACGGGAAAGTATGGACTCGGGGAGAACGCGAGCATAAATATTGGTCAATTGGAACAGAAGTGTACTCGTAATGTCACAATATGCTCGGCTCGTCTGCAGCTGCATTACACCTCCTGTTATTAGTAGTCTCTAGATAGTAATAAATTCTTACTTTTTTAAATTTTTGGGGGAATAATAATTAACAAAGTCGGATAAACACAAATGAAATGAGCCATATAAAAGAAAAAACTTGCCTTTAGAGCCAACGGTACTGTACTTCACACCCAGCTATGCTGAGAGAGGCTGCTGCAGACGGGCTGCTGTTAGTCTCGGAGCTCCACTGGTTGCCGCAATCTTTTCAACTTTGGATTTTTTTTTTTTATTAGGTACTAAATCAGTCAATGAGTCATATAGAGAGGCTTAAAAGTATAATTTTCTTGCCTCAAATTATCTTAAAACGTACTTTAATAGAACAGCGGCTACAGAAAAGAGAACTTTTAGCTTAATACTCTGAGCTTTGTGAGTGCTACATTGGAAGCATGCTGGGACAGCTGTAAATCTCAAGAATGGACTAGTCTGCTCTGATGCATGCTTGGTAAATAGGGAGGGGCAAGAACAACATCAAGGGACTTTTTCCATTCTTGGTCTGCTGTTATTGTGAATTGGAACAGTACTAGGGCTAAGGCTGATGATGTTTTATGATCACACAAGCATACAGAGAAACGGCCACAGATTGACTTCTCCATGCTGCAGTAGCAAAGAAAGTAAAGTAAAAGTAGACCAGGCCAAGTATAGGGTATGTTTTATTTATTCATTTATATATATATATATTTTTTTTATAATGTTATATACTAAGGATTTTCTGAGTAATTTAATTTTGGGTTTCCTTTAGCTATAACCCAAAATCATTTTAGTACACATTTGTTTCATGGCCATTGTGTGAAACAAATGTGTATTCCTGTTTGAATTAAATTACTGAAATAAATCACCTTTTAAATGATATTCTACTTTATCAAGAATCTTTTTTTTTTTTTTCAGGTCAATGATCTCAAGTCAACGTAAACACAGCGTTATTCCAGTATGCACTCCTGGGGAGCACATGTTAAATTGTAGTAGGGGGCCCAAAGAGCTAAGAAGAGGAGCACGATTGAGCCTGACCTTTACTGAGCAAAGTAATGAAGGGCAAGAACGACAGATAAATGTCACTTTAAAGCAGCAGTGAAGGAAGGTAAGAAAGGCCATCCTCGTCCATCTCAGTCTTCTTCTGTGGGTCTGTGGCTCTCCTTAGGTTATTAACAGACCTTTAAACAAACAAAAATGCCAAACAAACAATAAAGCTTTATGATACATTCTGATCTTTGCATATGTCTTTTGAGGAGAAAACCACTGACTTCAGTTTTGAGTGTGCATGCAAGGAGGCTGAGATCTTTTCGAGTGCAGGAGGTGCTCCTGAAGACCTTTTTTTAATTTCTTGGTCAAATCAACCATTTTCTATGGAGCTGCAAGTTAGCTGCTATTAAGGGTAAGACATTAGATAGGTTGATGGGGGAGAACTGTTACATCTCACATCCCTAAGGCACTATGGGCCGGATCTATCAAAGGTTTCATGCGTGTATAAAACGTGATAGTTATTTCACTGCGCGCACGCTAAAAATGTACAAACTGATCTATCAACAGCGTGCATAAAAGGATTTGGTCTTTAAAACGTGCTAAATAGCGCCTCTATCCATTTAGTACTTTTTTCTGCAATGAATATGCACATATGGGGCGTTTACACGCTTAAAGTAGATGCGTCTTTGGGAGGAGAACATGTAAATATATTAATTTAGCACTCGCGAAAAGTGATTTATCAAACCTGAAAGCAATTTTGCTAACGGTATCTGACTCTATATTTAACACGCTTCAAAGAAGGTGCAAATGGTCTGTATGCGCACTGCGCGCACACATGGCAGCGTGTTATTGTCGCAAAGAAGGAGACATCGAAAATGAAGCAAGGAGACGAGAGAACGCATTTTTCACTCCGTGAATATTTTTGAAATGAACGAGGAACGATCATCAAAACATGTCGTGGTTTATCCAGCATTGCCATTTTGGAGCTGTTGGGGAACTCAATGGATTTGGAGCCAGCCACAAGGAGGACCCACGCTTAATACCAGATATCACAGAACTCCTTGCAACATTGATCTCCCAATCCAGTTTTTCAGAAGTGCTGTCTGACGCTCTAAATGCCATGTCGCGACTGACGCCCTAACGGAGAAACCAGACCTCCCCCCTGCGCAAGCTGGAGCAACATGCCAATGCTGCGGGGATGCTGCGATCTCATCCACAGTCACTTCTTGTGAGCCATTTAGTATGTGCAATTCTCTGCAGGCCAATACAAAAACACCTATTTTTTTTTTTTACTGCAGTGAAGTAGAAATTCAGCCACATACCAATCTTAGGGAATAAAGGTTGCCAAAGTTTTTTCTAATTCTAGTTTTTACTAGTCTAGTCTAGTTTTCTAGTTTGTACAAACTACTTTGCCGCAAACCACAAAACACGCAAAACCATCATTTAAATAGGGCGCTCCAACAGTTTTGCACCTGCCACCAGTTACGCAATCTCTTGTTAAATCACCCGCAAACCATGGTTCAGCCCCTCGCGCAAAATTCCAGTTTGCGAGCGCAAATTATTGCGCGCAAAATTGGATCTTGATTAATCCGGCCCTATGTATCCCACCTCATGTATGTAGCTATTGCTGTGGAGACTGGAGAGTTCCTGCAGTGAACGACTGCTGTACCCTATGTACACTAAGGAATGTCATCACAAATCTTTGCTTACAAGTTGCTAGTCTTTTCTAAGCTCTGCTGCACCCAATAAAGTCATTAAGTTGTTTACACTGTCACTGGTGATTACTGATATACTGGTAATAGTCTTGCAGGGTTTTATACACCATTGTTAAATGCAACTGCTTTACATTTTTCAATTTATCCTTTTGAATTTAATTTGGTCTAGGCATACAATTTTTTTCTCAGCTTTATACATTTGCTTTGCTGCTCTGGACAATAACAGATTATTGTGCTCTAAATATGTCCTATAAAGATTCCAAAGGGAAAGTGAACTGTCACATTATCATGACTATCATCAGTAGTCGAGTTGTGAAAAAAAAAGAAGGGGGATGTGGTGGATTTTATTTTTTTTTTAAGTATACTTAGCATTATTAATATATTCTATTAACCTAAAGCAATATGCATTGTTGTTACATGTCAGGTAAGCCAGTCATTGATCTTTACAAAGGCATCTTTCAGTAGAATTGCAGTCAGTCTGGTATGGCTATCACTGCCCCTACATAGTTAGGGACTAATTTCCCACTGGGATCAGCTTCATATTCATAGTAGGGCACTTCTTTGTTTTTACTTTGGAAAATCTTTTAGCAATGAATCCATTGAGATTTGGAACAAATCTCACAAAACATTGAAAATGAATATCTGAATCCTTTGAAGTGAAATATTCTATTCAAATTCAATTAATTAAACTGAAACAGCTGAAATAAGTATACAATTCTGGAAAAAAAAAACCTGTTTACAAATTCAAATACATTAGAGTTAGCCTGGAAATCAAATAAGCCTATATAAAATGTAATAATTTTTCTAACCTTTCATTTAGAGTATTTATTTTATAAAATAAATTCTTTATCAGAAAATCACTATTGCTTCTATTTGCTAATTTAAGGTAATCTAGACTACATGATGGCAATGAATCTGTTAAAACTATTTAAGACGTCGGTTGAATTACATTTAATATATATTTACAGGCGTTCTGCCAGTCACACGAGGGACCTTGCAGTCAGATGTCAACATTCAATTAATTTATGACCATTGGCCAGACATTAACATCGCATTTCTGTATCTCTATAAGGGGTCTGCATTATGAGTTGTCTTCTCAATTGAGAGGGCCCCATGCCCATTTTTGACTAGAGCCCCAAATTTCCTAAATCCTCCCCTGCTTCATTTCTCTCCTCCGGGTTTCATCTGTTGTGCCCAGAATTTCCTCCCCTGTCGCATCTGCAATCGTGCTCAGTCACTAAATAGTACTCTGCTGTTCTGTTGGGGGTCAGATTGCTTCTGGGATGTGATGTCAGTGGGGTTTCTCATTCACGCAGCTGAAAGCTCCTCCTATTTGAAATCCTTTTGCGCTTCCAGGATGGAAACACTGCATCTGATATGCAATAGCGGGGAACTACCGGTCAATATTTTGAATCGTATGGGAACACATTTCAGTCGATGTGCTACAGTCAAAGTGCGATGAATAAATTCTCTGCTCAGTGGATGCCAAATCCCGATTTTGCTATCAACACCTTTCTAAATAATTTCTGACACTTTATTTGTTAAACTTAAATCCTGGAACCTGCGGAAGATTCCCTCCCCTCCTTGTTTTCACATTTATTGTCCCAGACTTATGAAATTCATGCCACAATCACAGAGAACAGATATGATTATGTGGAGAAACTTTCATGATTGTAAACATATTATTTCTCAAACTAAGCAGGGGAGGGAGATCTCAGCAACTTAGAAGCTGGAACCTGCGGAAGATTCCATCCCCTCCTTATTTTCATATTCCCTTAAATCGCGTTGTCTTTGCGTATTGGCCGTGATGCTGTTCAGAACCCTGTCACCTGCTCTGCTGGTTACGTCACTGAGGTCGAAAATGAAATCGCGTGTGCCCTCTGGGTCACCGTAATTTGGTCAGGCTACTCGTAAGTGCACAGACTACCAAATGTTGAAAGGGCAATATTATTGCCTATGTTAATGTATATAGAAATTGACACATTCAGTGATAATGATATTAAAATGTTAAAATGTATTGAAAATGATATTTGAGGATTTTTTAAGAAGGGGGATGCCATCCCCCCTCATCCCCTTTCAACTCGAGTTCTGACTATCATACAGATAATTAAATATGCAACAATTTTGTTTTTTCTATATGTTTTTCATTAGATTTCAAGCTTCTTTAAAGGGTTCCAAGAAAAAACTCAACTCCACCAGCATGCATTTATTAACAAGAGATTATTGTAATAGTCGTAAAACATAATGCTACCCTAAAGTCTGTACCCAATTTCTCAAGTAATCTAAAATGTTACCACATTCCTCTATGAAGTAAAATAGCCTAGCTAAAGTTGAAACTTAAAGCAGCACTAAGTAGCTGTCTAGTGCTCCCCCTAGAGGCCCTTTTGAAAAAAGCACTGTTGTGAACACTGACTGCCCTCAGCATGCAGCGCACCATTACAGCTACTTGAGACTTCCACTGGGTCGGCGGTACGAAAACTTGCAAGCTTCTCTGCTATCAGATGCCTTTGTGTGTCTTAGGCTGGGCATACACTCTACGATATTTTCAATCATTAAACTTATCTACAGCTCAAACTGTACGATGAAATCGCAGGGTTTAAAAGTTTACAGCTCACGATGTATGTTCTTACACGTACAGCCTGATTCTCTGATACAATCTACGTCCAAAAACCACACATCAGACTCTGCGTCGCTTGTCTGCACATGCGTAGTGCTTAAGGTTCTGGTAAATTGGCTCATAGACGCTCGTAGCTCAGGTTTAACAGCAGGATTTGCCCAAAAAAACACATCACCTCAATCAAATTTCAGACATGTTTGGTTTTCTCCCAAATCTTCCGATTCCCCACTGTATGGTAAACAATGCAGGACGATGAGGCTGAAACTCGACTCGATCAAAAAAATTATCGCTCGACTAGTGAATTTGCTCAAAAAAGGGCAAAAAAATCGTACAGTGTATGCCTAGCTTTACAGTCTTGTCTTTACCTCACAAAGGCGATTTTACAGTAACTCAGTTTATTTATATAGCATAAAATAAAAACACATCTCTACACAAGACACTTTACAGAGACAATTCAACCAGATCATACAGTCAGACTGATTCAAAGTTTTCTATATAAAGAAAACCAGCTGATTGCATCCAGTAATTAACTTTGCAGGATTCGCTCCTGTAGATAATTATATGCATTGTGTTGTTGGCTCTACAGCAATCGGTCACACCTAGCATGCATGCAGCAACAGTAGAGAAGAAAAACTCCCTGTTAACAGGAAGTGACCTTCAGCAGAACCAGGCTCAGTGATACACTGAGGCCAACTGGGCTTCAACGAAAAGTTTTTCACTTTATAATCTGAGAAAAACTTTATCCCATCCAGGTGACATGAATGACTAATAAGCTTCCTTTTCAGAGACTCTGGTGCAAAGACAACAACTTCTGTTTTGTCTCCATTAATTCAAATAAAAATAAAGAGATGTATAGAAAATGTGCTTCTATATAAAAATAGGTCAAGTGATAGACTTTTGTAAAATGACAGATTAGAGTTCACATTTTATATAAAAGGTGGACAGAGGATGAGGTAGCATTGAACTACACTGGAAGGTTATCTTACAGACTGATGGGACCACAGAGGCCACCATTAAACCTATTCAGGCCATATTTCAGAATGGCTATCTGAGCATCTAAAGCTGTGGCTTGGAGGATAGGGAGTTAAAAGCTTAGTAATATATTTATGTGTCTGGCCTACATGGATCTCATACGTCATCAGTAAAATCTGGTCAGTTCTTAACTTCACCTGAAGCCATTAAAGAGAGCTTCAAGCAGCGGCCACTTGACCTCAGTCACATTTTCTGTTCCTTCTAAGATGTCTGTCTGCTTCCCTTTGGATCAGCTGTAGTTTGTGTCAGCAAGACTGGTAACATGATTTAGTTGAATAGATCTATTGCACATCTGAGACAAATGACTATAAATCAAACACTAGATTAAACACTGGATTAGTTGAACTTTTCATTTCCTCAGCATAGCATTTCTGAGCAACGGTTAGAGAATCACAGATCTGGTTTCATTTGCCTCTTTTAAATTTTCTGCCCAAACTTTTTGCCATTTTGACCCTTTATACTTTGATTTTATACCAGTCATAGATTCCAGAAAATAAAGAGGCCAAGATGAGGACCGCTCATATAAAACAGTAATTGTAAATTTTCATTTCTTGAATGTGGGGATAAATCATTATGTAATTTGTAAAAAAAAAAATATGATAAAGATGCTGCAAATTCCCTGGGATCATTAGTTCTTTGTAAGTCCACATTCATGTAGGCTTCTTTAAGAAATTAATTAATGTGCACCATTCTGCTTGCATTTACCTCCACTAGCTGATCCAACTAATGAGCTTTAAGAAGCTATACACTGGCGTTTAAACCTCCATACAATAAGAAAACAATCAAACTGCATAAATGTTTGCAAAGTTTGCCTTGCTGATGCTTTCTTTAAATCTATACAGCAGTTTAAATATTGTGGGAGTTTGTGTGGGAGCCTCTGCTCCTCTGTTTGAATCGTGGGACACATTATGTGCTCAAAGGTTTTTTGATGGTGTTTTCAATCAGCAAGCAGATATGCAGATATACACATCACAGCACCTGCATGGGCTGTTGATGTCCAGCAGATGGGGGGGGGGGGGGGTCATGAATGTGTTTGACTTAGCATAATTTGTAAGGATACTTCCAGGTCTTGTAGCCAGCAGCCCAGCTGGCTCAGGGGGAACTGAAGGCTTCTGTTCAGTCTCCACACCAGTCTTTCTCCTCCTAAAAGCTCCTCATAGTGCAGCAGCGAAGTATTAACTCCCAGCTGAGCTCAAACCTATTCTCATTAAATATAAAATGACAGATACATCTGTAGATGCTTTTACAGAGTAAATAAAACACAACTTTCTATGAAAGAATTTTAACCTGTGATCATTTTAACATGACCAAGGCCCCGTCCACACGAAGTCAAAGCGAACAGCGATGATATTTTCCAAAGCGTTTGCGTAAAGGCGGAGGCGTAAAATAAATGTGATCGGCCCACGCAATGCATGCAGCTGCAAAATGTATGCCAAAGGCCTGTAAGGTGGTAACTGTGGTGCCAAAAGCAAAATAAAATAGCGACGAAATGTTGGGCATGCGCACTAATATTTATACATGGTTTGCCCTCTTGGTCCATTTTGGTGGTTCAGTCAAATTCAGGTGCTGAACTATGTGGTCGATATTGCTCTGTTCTTCCTGGAGATATTCCAGAAGAAGAAGATTCTGTTGTAAGCCCGACAGCAGGGTGTGAGTAGCATGAGCAGCAACCATTCAACACAGTACGGCGCGCCATTGTTGTTGCTGATACTGTGTCGCGCATGCGTGTTTAGAGGCGACGCTATGGCGCATGCGTGTAAGAAAAAATGCGGTTGAGAAGGTAAAGATGGAAACAGCAACTTGGCGTTCGAAAATCTTCCCCACTCTGAAGGCTGAATAAAAAAAGATGGATTTACAGACCCCGAAACGCCCGGCTTACCGTATGGATGAGAGGCTGGTTTGGTGAAAAATTTGATCGCGTTTAGGCCAGGGTTCGACCTTCATGTGGACGGGGCCTAAGTGCGTTTTTTTTTCTAGTGTCATAACATTGTCAGAAATACAGGAGAATGAAATGAACTCACTGCATTTAACCTTGCTCAGGGAGCCAGAGTGGCAGTCTGTGGGAGTGGGGCTTGAACTCACAACCTGTGGATTCCAAGTACAATGCCCTAAACACTAGACTGCCACTCCCCACTATTCTGGTATAATACAGTATGTGAATATTTTCGAGATACTAATTTTGCTATTTTCCCTCTGTACCTTGCAGTTATTCCATCCATCATCCTTCACCCACTTAGTCCTTGTCAGGGTTGCAGTCTGACCGGTGACTATCTCCAGCAGTCTACAGTATGGGCGAGAGCCGGGGTGCACCATGGAGAGGTCGGTGGTCTGTGGTAGGGCAAAAAACAGAAAACAAAGACACAAAAAAGACAAACCTAAGGACAATTTAGAGAAGCCAATTAACCTGGACTGTGGGAGGAAGCCGGACTACCCAGAGAGAATGCATGTATGCACGGGAGAACATGCTAACTCCATACAGAAAGACCCCGGGCCAGGAATCCAACCCGGAACCTTTTTATTGCAAGGGAACAATGCCACCTACTGCATCACTGTGCCACCACCTCACAGTTTAATATAAAATGCACATTTTCCAACATTCTATCTCAATCTGTCTTGAGTTTGACATTTTTTATCTCCTCCCTTATTTTTAATTTTTTTGTATTTCCGTAGCGATTTAACAGGATTAAGATATGTTTGATGGTGGAGTTTGTAAATCGACCAATATTTTTATTTTTCTTCTTGAGTGCTTTCAGCGGCCTGTTTTGGGTCAGAGGGAATGGATGGCTAAGCTCTTTATCAAAGCCAGCTCTGCCCTAGGATGCTCCCTCCAACCAGAACAGGTGGGGGGTGACTGGAGAACTTTGGTATAATAACATCTTTATTGGACAATGTCTCCCTCCCCATTACAACGTCGAAGCGCTGGAGAGCTTTAGTGACAGGCTGATGCAACCTCAGTGCAGAAAGGAGCCGCATCACAGGTCATCGCTCCCCCGGGCTGTTTGAGTGAACAACCATCCCTGCTTCCAATGAAACCAGGAAAGGGTTCCTGACATTCTTCACAGAGATTGTTGTTCATGTACTGATTGTTGAAAAAAAATTTGTTCCAACAGTTTTGCATGTCCTAATTTCCCACGCTTTGGAAAAAGGCTGGAGTTCCACTTTTGATTGTGTTATATTTATTTACCTACTATATTTACCCGTTTAAATTAGCCTAGTTTGTTTTTTGTTCATTTTATTCCTCTTCTTTTTCATTGCTAATAATTGTCTGTACTCCAGTGTCACATTTCACCATGCTGGGCAATACGGGAATTCTTTTCCTTATTCTTATTATGATTAAGGCAAGGCAGGCAAGGCAAGTTTATTTGTATAGCATAATTCAGTATATGAGAAAGTCAAATGACTTTACATAATTTTGATAATGAAATATAATACAAATGTGTAAAACAAATAAAACAATTGGTCCACAACTTTAAAATAATAATACTTCAGTTAAAGGAATAGTACACCCAAAACAGTTGGTTTTCTTGAATTTCATTTTCTACTCACCCCCATGTCTTTCGATGAACAACACTCTGGGAGTACTTTTTGATATCCTCAAATGCATCTGGAGGTCTGGGAGGCTTCTTGCTGCCCGCTGACATTCAAATAATGGAGGTCTATGGCGCTCCGAAAAGTGAAGGGTCCATAAAAAAGTCCACAAAAACGCAAGTTTACAGCTCCTCCATACTGTTCAAGGCCCCAACAAGCCCCAAGTGTGCTGTCCTGGAGTGGGTAGCGCCCATACTTTACTCGGAAAGTAAGTCATTTAGAATGTTTTAGAGCTCTAAAACAGTGTGTATATAGGATTTCCCGAAAGCGCGTTACACGAAGCCCACGGAAACCGCTGCAGACCAAACCAGATCGGTGCGCGCAAGATTCAGCCGCCTGCTCTGGCCGAGCGTAATGCAAGTTTAGAAGAAGAAATGTGCTGTTTACCTGTGCAAAGAAAGAAAACAACGAAAAGAAAAATGTCTGAGGACTTCAGTGTTGGAGGAAGAGCATTAGAGTTCGCCGAGCTGAATGCGACTTTCATCCGGGTTTGGTTCGCCGCTGCTCGTGACCTCGCGGAACGCTAGCTTTAGGAAATCCTATACACTACTGTTTATGCTCTAAAAACATTCTAATTGACTTCTTTTCGAATGTCGCGCGAGACAGCAAGAAGCCTCCCAGACTCCAGATGCATTTGAGATATCAAAAAAGTACCCAGGGTAGTTTGTTCAGCACATGGGGTGAGTAGAAATTTTATGAAGCTATTAATTGGCGTTTTGGGGTGTACTATATTCCCTTTTAACAGATTAACTTCAAATAGGTTGCTAAATTTGGCTTTAAAGTTAAAACAGTGAGTGTTGTTCTTTGACAAGCAGTTATATGTGGCTGATATAATGATCATTTATTTTCTAAAAACTTTTTGATTTACGTTTTTTTTATTTATGTATACCTCTTATTTCTTATGTTCATCCAAACTCTCCAGTTTGTTTGTGATTTTGATGCTTACACAGGAACTTTTCCCCCCAAAGAAAAAGAGGAATAATCTAATTTATTGTGTTCTATTCTTTACTCTGGCAGAGTTTTCTTGTATTGAAAAGTATTTTGTACTCTAAGATGTCCTGGACTTCACCAGAAAGATTCAACATTTCCCAGGTAGCCTTAAAAACAACAGGCGCCTTCATGGTTCACATTAAGTATGGTGTTATTTTCTTTGTTTTTTTTCTCTTTTTTTATCTACAAAAAGCTGTCGTGACATGCCAAAATGCTTCAATTTTAGTTATCAGTTCAAAGACTAGTCTCTCAATGAATACCCTTTGAGGTTTTCAATATGCATTTTGTCTTGCTTTCATGAGTTTTCTGTCAGTAGTAAACCCCTTCCTGTGTTGTCATTCATTGAACACATTGTGATTTAAAATGGGATGAATGGTGTGATCAGAAATTAAGGTTCGAGCATGAATGGTTTTTGACGCTAGCCTTTAGTTGTTTTTCCACTATCTTCTTTTTGTTTTTTTGAAAACATATAATTCTAGCTTTGATGTCTTATTTGGAGGATCATAACAATATAATATGTGGCATACGCCTTTGTAAAGGAAAAAAGGAGAGAGAGGATAGGAGACCAGACTTTTTTGTTTGTCTGCTTTTGTGTGGAGGAAATTTAGTTCCATTATTGTTGCAAGTAAATAACACAATTTTATAAATGTAGATTAAAGAAAATGCAACCCAGAAATGATAATTTAAAGGAAAAGTCTGATCATATTCAGACTTCAAACTTCTGAAAGTACTTTTAATATGAAATTATTTCATACTGTTCAATAAATGCTTTGTTAATTAAGAGTAATTTTCATGTGCTTTACTGGAGGCATCCATGTTTGTCAAAGAACACTGCCGCCACCTACTGGTTTTGTGGACGTCACAGCCAGCGTGCTTCGGCTGTTGAGCAAGTCCCAGTGCTGTATCTGGTGTTTATCACATGTCATCTTGAAAACATTCTTCTTCCAAATGTCGGTTACGTACGTGTTTTTTCTGTGGCCAAAGGTTTAATGGCAAATCCTCCTCTTCCGTTGGCGATCCAACGAATGAACCCGGTTCTGGAGGATCATGAATCAGCAAGGTGAAATAGCACATTTTTTTTCACTTTCTGGCGATGTTTTTTATACCATCCAACTGCCATGCACATGGGCATTGTCAGCTAACGCACAGCTGTTTCAACTGAAGCCTCTGAAATCCAAATAATTGCTGCTGGATTGCAGAAGATCGTACTGATTTTGCCGCAAAAGCCGGAGAATGACAGGAGTGAGGTGATGTTAGTATATTTGGGCAAACACATGGCCTCGCACCCAGTGATCTAAATCTAAAAGTATATATAGTTTTATTTCAGACGGCAACGCCAAAACTGGCGAAATCACTCCTTGACCGTTATATATAGTTTTAGTTTTTTACATGTTAGTTTTCGGTATGATGTCATGATCTGGCCTGTTTGCTCTCCCTTAATTAGTTTTTCGAACTTTGGTAGGGACACATTGGTCAGGTGTCGTGGTGCTATGCAATATGCATGCCCTTTTTTATGCTCGATGTGAGCATCCGTGCTTGATAAGAGGAATTCATTGTTAAAAGAGAAAAGCAACATTTTGCTCCATTATTAAAAATGTTATAAGCACTACACTCATTAGATGCTGTTTATCAATGTTTAAAGTATCACCGGCTCTGATCAATGTGGGATCAGGACTGTTTTCCACTTTGAAAATGGTTTCATTTGAATGACTAAGAGAGAAGGTAAATACAGTATTTTCTTTTGAAGATATAGACTTATGCAGAGCTAAACCCCACTCTTATATTTTACCTACTATGCTCTCTCTGTATCAAGCAAAAATAATACATTCATTAAGGTATTAACTTCACTATAAAAGTTTAACATCTAGGCTGTAGCTACTCTGTGTCGCCCATTAACAGAAATTTTATATGGGGCAAAATTTAAGAAATATATTAATTGATCATTTCAATAATCGCCGTAACTAATTAAGTAAGCGCATTCATCATTAACTGAAGAATATATAATTTTAACACATAATATAAATGTAAAAATATGCCTTTCCCCACAGAGCAACCCACTTAGATCAGTAGTTATACCAAAATTGTAAAAATAAGACAAAAAAATTAAAAGAAGAGGTATATATATATATAGTTAGAGCAGTTATATATATATATGTATATATATATATATATATATATATATATATATATATATATATATATATATATATATATATATATGCGCCAAGTAAAAAAATTTGTCTTCGTCAATATTCTCCATCCAGAACTCCTCATGTGGAAATATCTTTCAGTTTCACCTGGTTTATTTAGTAATCACCTGAAGCACTGAAGGGCAGCTGTTTCACCTACAAGCTGCCCTGCATCATTACTGGATATCTGTGTTTCCTATAATCATATAATGTATAAGTGCATTTTTAAATAGTAAAGGATTAAATGTAACACAACCTTTTATCACCATCCTATATTGCTTACGTCGACTGTTTAAATAGCTCCTTATGTATATTTTCTTTTTATGGCATCATCTACAAACACAACACTAAGAATTTAGAGCCTAATTGTACCGTATTCAAATATAAAATCACTTTTTAACAATTATAAAAGACAATATAACACTATCTTATCTGTAATTTATCAATATCAAAATAAAACAGCCAGATTCAAGCATTTTACCAGACATTAATGTTTGTACTATTTTACTTATAGACTGTGTGGAAATCTATGTAAGATAAAATCAATGTTTATATTCTTCATCTGTTTGTTCTTTGTCTTTTATTATTTCTAGAAGTATAAATAGTCAATTAAATTAGTATTATTATGTGGAACCTAATTATGCTTTTTAAACGATAAACAGCAGATGTTTAGCCTCACCATTTCTTGTTGTTATACTCTATAAAAAAATACACCTGCTATTTATAGCTGAACTTCCTCAAAGAGTCATCAAAAATTAAAACAGTAACAGCAACTAAATATTGGTAAAACCCTCACATTTTTCTTTTTAGTTGGCTGTGGCTTAGAATCAGAAATGTTGATGGCTTACAGCCTTTATTTGCCATTTTTCCAGCAGTCTTCCAGAACTCCTGGCCTGACTCAAATATTTATTTATAAAAGAAAAAAAAAAAAAGGTTTTGTTTTTAGTGTACATGATATTCATTTTTTATTTATTGGGACGTGTTTTTATGCAGTAATAATAACCGCTGAATTCTAGTGTGTGAATAAATTTTTCAATGTTGTGCTCAAGCACACACTAAAAACTAGAAACCAATCAGAGAGAGGCGGGACCTAAGGCAGAACAACCAATGAAGTGGGTTAAACAGCGCAGCACAGTCCATGCGCTGCTGCCGTGAAAGGGACAGGAGAGACCAGGCAGAGGGCTGCGAGGAGGAAAAAGCCACTGCTGCAACAACTACTGCTGTAAATTATAAACATGTTGCTCACATCCAATTATTGGTAGGGACAATTTGGTCGGTTCAAAATTTTGGTAGGGACATGTCCCTGTGGTCCCTATGCAAACCTACGCCCATGGTGAGCGCGCATGTTTCCTCTGGTTTATATATTCAGTTCAGCCTGAGCATTCAGTGCCAGATCATTACTTGTCTTTCTGTCAGTCTGTCTGTTCAGTTTTTGCCTTGGTTCATGTCCTGGATCCTGGCGGCCAGTGGAAAGAGGGTTTTGTGTCTGTCTCGTTTCCTAATCGTCCACTGTTCCTCCCCTGCTGAGTCCTCTGGGTTTTGGCTCTATATGTGGGGAGGTTCAGTTTTCATCCAGTAAGCCTGGCTCCAAGGTGGGGACCAGCAGTTAAAAGGTCCTGCATCAAGTTCTGGTTCCACATCCTGTCTAAGCTACCCTCTTCCACTGAGCTCATCTCTGTCTGCACCTGATCCTGTCTGCTCCTGTGCACTGCCTGGTCATGCTTCCCGTCCCAGCTTCAGACTCTGGAACACTGCATGGGAGCCTGGGGATGCCTGGAAGCCTGGATCCTGCCACCTGCGTCTGTTCCAGCCTGTTCTGGATTCTGTCCCTGTCTGTCCCTGTCTGTTCCTGTCTGTTCTGGGATCCCTGACCAGGATCGACTTCCAGCATGTGCTCTGGAGACTGCAGCAGCACTTGGGGAAAATTCTAGGACTGATCAGTTGGGAACCAGGTGCAAGTGACCAAACCCCAGATAATCGGCCTTCTGTCAGATGATCGGTGGTCACTTACCTGTGTTTCTCCTCCACCAGAGTGTTCTGTGATGGATGGTGCCTCAGCTCCCATCCTGCAGTGTCCGTGAGCCACAGCTCCACCTTTTTGAACTTTCCACTAACTGTCTCACCTTGAATACTGGGTCCATCTGTCCGCTCTTCATGACATATGAATAGTGTCCCATTGGTTATTCCTTGCTGACCAGACTTTTCCTTTACAAATCATTTTACTGAAAAATATTTGAAGACTATCCACACATTTTCTTGGATTGTTTACTGTTTTTTTTTCATGTGTTATTTTTTTCTAATTTCCAGTTTTACTTTGAGTTTTACAAGTGGTATTTTTTTTTATTTTGCATTCATTTAAAAATTGTGCTTCAGAGATCAAATAGTCTTTACTTCAAATTCAATACAGATGCTCGCTCTTGGCAAATGAAAGTGTTGTTGCTAACATCCAGCAGATTAATAGAAAAAAGCCTTCACTCCTCCCTCCAGAGGAACACAGCATCCCCCCCCCCCACCCGTATAACGTAATTTGAAAAGCATGCAATTTACAAAATTCAGTCTGAAAAAGGGAAATTTGAAAATCAAAATAAAAAATTGAAATAAATGTAAAATATATATATAAAAAAGTAACATTTGAAAAAAGTTGGAAAAAATGTTTCAAGAAAACAGCAAATTTACTCTCAAAACACTTTTTTTATTTCTGTAATGCATTTTCTTTTTAATTTCATTTAGAAAAGGTGAAGGTTTACTAAAAACCTCAATAGTATAATCATAATAGAATAATTATAGTGATTATGTAAATATTAGAGTAAATTTCTAGATATCTATGTACACCTGGTTTAACATTTAAAGATGCCTCACTTTAGTCAGTTTGGTCAATTCAGTCCTCTGTCTGTACACGTGGGACACAATCAGACATCAGACATCAAGGAGCTGTACAAAACGTTTAAATTAAAACTGTATCATTGTAAATGAAATATATTATATTGTATTATTACCGAGTTCTATGTTATTAGGTAAAGTGTAGCTTTATATTGTTTATGCAAACACAATGTGTCATTGTGTTTGTTTGTTTTCTATGTGTCTGAATAAAAAAAACTTTAACAATACGAACATCAATCTGGAGTTGAATGTTGCTTTGTCAATATTCTGGGAGGTTGTGTACAGCTCCAGTAATGGCTTTTAAAGATGCTACTTATATATACAAAATTTACAAGACCAAACAGAGACAAATGTTTTTTTTACTCTTCAGGAGATAAAGTATTATTTCAATTAGCTGTTTGATTAAAATCAAATTTGTCTTTCTCTGTAGATGGGAAAATTTACATTTAATAGACACTGAAATGAAGATATTTTAAACTGATTGTAGATCAGCAAATAAGCAATATGATTTTACCAGTTAGTTTTGTAGTTTTATGTAGATAGCCTTCAATAAATAACTGGTAAATGGTTGCAAAGCAAGAATGTGTGTTATGTAGGTTTGGAAGTAAAGATTCAAATGCAAACAAAGGAGAGCAAAACAAACAAACAAAAACAAAAAAAAACTATGCTGAGGCAGGAAACCACAATTAAAGTAAACAAGAGAGGCTCAGACGGGCAGTAAAGAACAGGGTGAACAAACCTGCAGCCAAAGGAAGAATAAAAACATGGAACTATATATACACCTCCAAAGGCTGACAAAACCCAGGCCAGAATAGGAGTAGAATGTAAAACAGTAGAAGATACAGAAGATAGAGAAACTGAAATTCAAAAAAGAGAAAAGAGAAAATATGAATCCAACTTACATCAATAGATCAGATAAAAAAAAAAAAACTTTCCAAAGAAATAAATCCAAATATAGTAAAATCCTCTTTGAATAGAACAGTTCTGGTAAGATAAACCCCTTAGGCTGTCCAGCCAGCCAGATTCAGACCCGTCCACCTGAGAGTCAAAGCGAACCGCGGCAGCTAATATTTTCCAAAGCGTTTGTCGTAAAGACAGAGACGTCAAATAAATGTGATCGACCACATGAATGCATAAAAGGTACCAAAATGTATGCCAGGCCTGTAAATTGGCTGCTGGTACTTAAAGCAAAATGGCGAAACAGGCAAAGAAATGTTGAGAATCGCAGTAATATTTATACATGGTTGCCCTGCTGGTCCATTTTGGTGGTTCAGTCAAATTCAGGTGCTGAACTATGTGGTCTCGTCGATATTGCTCTGTTCTTCCTGGAGATATTCCAGAAGAAGAAGAAGATTCTGTTGTAAGCCCGACAACTTGGAAGGGTGAGTGGCATGAGCAGCAACCATTCAACACAGTGCGGCGCCATTGTTCATTGTGTTGATACATGGTAGAGGCGCATCGCGTGTTTAGAAGGCGGCAGCTATGATGCATGCGTGTAGAACAAAAAATGCGGTTAGAGCTTACAGAGATGGAGCGGCGATTTCAAAATCTTCCCACTCTAAAGGCTTAATTAAAAAAAGATGGCATTTACAGACCCCGAACACAGACCCCCGAAACGCCGGCTTCGTATGGATGAGAGGTGAATTTTTGTTGAAAAATTTGTGAATTTAGGTCAGAGTTTGACTTCATGTGGACGGGGCCTTAGGCTCGATCCAAATACCTCAAATTTTAGTTTCTACCTTTTGTTCCTAGCTCCTACTCTTTACCTGTCACAGGGTATTATAAAATAAAGTTTTTTTTTCTTTTATGTTTATTTTTGTCATGTTTGAAAGCTATATTGTGCAGCCTGTCTTTAGTGGGTAATTCCTGCCTGGGGGCTACAGATGGAAACCAGCAGTTGTGTAGTTGTCTCTGTAAAGGGCCTTGAGATGACATGTGTTGTGAATCGGCGCTTTATAAATAAACTCAATTGAATTGAATTGGTATAATCTGGTATAAGTTTGGCTGTATTTCTTGCAGATGTTCATTTATATGCATCGTCCTCAACAGAATAAAGTTAAAATTGTTTGAACTGTGAGGTAGATGCAGTCAGGGTTGTGGAAAGTGGCCATGTTTAAATAAGTGCATATTTCTGAATAACATAACATATTTTGGTGAAATCTGGAACAAGGCGTTTTTCCCACTTAGCAATTGAGTGTTTAAAGTGTGGCTCGCATCAAAGGACTTTTTTAACACATGCAACAGCTTCAGGAAGCTGTAAAAGCTTTTAGACCAAGCTTATGAAGGCAGATAAGAGTCATAAGTATATTTCCAAGAAGGTAGAAGTTGTCCTTCTTGTGTGTTTAACTTAGCTTTTACACAGATAGATATTAAAGGTACATTTTTTCATTTATAGATATCCTGATTCTATTTAGCCTGAGAATCTTTTTTTCTCATGTCCTGAACAAATCAGAAAAATAAGCCTAATAAGCAGCTTTCTTATCTGTTTATGCCAACTATCAGACAGGAGGGACTAATTCTTTTATAAGCACCACAACAATTACTGTCAAGAGCTTTGGAGCCAACATTTAATTGCAATAACATTTGCTAACCTTAATGGTAATAACAATTGAAAAAATAAATTACTTGAAAATGTTCACTCTCAACTGTAGAGGTAGAGAGCAAATGTTTCTAAGGTCATCTTTCAGGAGGTTTATAAGCATTTGGTCACTGAAATACAACTTAAAGTTTCAATTGAAGTATAAAGGTTTTGCATCTGCAGCTTGAGAGGATATTTACATCTAAAAATATGAGAGTCTAGTAAAAGAAGATGACATGAAACAAAACCTTGAAACTTTTTTTTTTTTTTACTCTTTTTTCCACAGATTAAAAAACAGCACACTTATTATAAAGTACTGCAGGTCCAGCAGATTCTGCAACAGCTTCTTCCCAAGTGCCAGACTGCAAACTGGCGGAGAAAACCCTAACCCCTTGCTCACACTGGCTCCGGTGCAGTTACGGAGCCGACGGAGACCGGAACTCCCCGCACACCCCCCTCTCACACCCAGCCCTTTTGACTTCACGGTGCGGTGCGTCTCGCGACTCCGGCAACAGGTCCCGAGATTTAACAGAAGTTCACTTGAGTTCACGTAACTTCACGCGATAACACGTGCCCAAATAAAGGATTTTTTGCGTGAGCTTGTTGCGCGAGGGCTCCGCTCCGGCACGCCGCAAGGATAGCTTTCTTCGCGAATTTTTCTGCAACACCGAGTGTCTCGGTAACCGCAGCGGACAGCTCAGCAGTCGGTGAGAGGTTTACGTCTTTTAATGACTTGCGAATCACTGGGCGGCGCCGCACCCAATCGCGACCGCAAGGCATAAGACCGAGTCGGGTGTGAGCCTGGGGTGAGCTCTGGGATTAAAGTCACAGACTCTACATCACACTGATAACACCAAACCAAAAATACTGCATATTTGCACGATATATATTTAATGCTCTGAGCTTCCATATCCATGAACTTCCATATCATTATTGCATCATGTTTTTGTTTTTTTTCTCCCACATTTTTTACATTTGATTACTGCTGCACTTTATGGAATGGAAATGTTCTGAAAGCATTTTGTATACACTCCATGTATACAAAATGACAAAAAAAAGGTTGTCTAAGTCTACAACATGCTGAAAATATACAAATAACTGTCAATCTGAAAAACTCACATGAAGAGGAAAGACAATTAGGAGAAATTTATTTATATACCGGTAATTACTTTGTCTTTCATGCTCAGACTTTGTCAGGAAACATAGCTTTAATTTTTGATAGATATATGAATGAACAGGAGCAAAGAATAGGGCTGTTTCTCCCCCCAGGCCTGAAACTGGTGGTGGAGTGGAGATAGATGAAGTTGGTCAGTCTCGCGGGCACGCTGGTTAGCGGTGAACACTATGCTGCTGAGCCTACATTGGGAGATCCTGTGACCGCGAGGAGCTGATACTACTAGAGCTTCAGTCAGGGACTTGGAAGATGGAAGTCCAGTTGAATAACACAGGTTGAGAGAACAACCTGTCCATGATGAGCAAGAATAAAGTGACAGTGGAGAGGAAAAAACTCCCTGTTGGGAAGAAACCTCTGGCAGAACCAGGATCATTTGGTCTTCTGCCGGACCGGTTGAAATGAGAAGCGAAATGCAGTAAGAGTCCGGGAGAAATGAAACCCTGATGAAGCTCTAGCTATGATTGTGGAGGAGGGGATGGAGGTGGGTTGAAACGGAGTCATCTGAATAGAAGTCACACGGCGCAACCACCACTTGTGCACTAGGAGCAGACAAGCTGCGGATCGGAGGCCTTTTAAGATGAACTTTGGATGCCAATTGGCTGTGTCACAGGTGGATGTAGGAAAGCAATCAGTTTCTTCAGTTGAACTTCCGCCTAGGCTCCATATGTCACAGTCAAGTTTAAATTAATTATATATTTGAAAAGATATGAAGTTCTACAAACCCCCTTTTTTCAGTCACAGTTAAATTTCCTGTTTGTGTATCTGGTTTTCACTTTCGATCTCTGTACGCAAATTGTCATGCTGGAATGTATATGGGGAATTTTTCAAACATCCAAATGCTGACCCTAAACATCGATGTGCTTCCTGTTTCAAATCAATTGAAATTGACATTGTTTTACACGTTTGCTTTTCATTTTCCTTTTAGCTTTTTCTTTTGTATTGAATATGAAACAAACTTTCTTGACAAAGATAAATTTGAGGCTTCCAGTGTGAAATTTGCTCAAGTGTGTGTAAAGGAGTGTTTTTTTCCATATGTGCTCCCCATCTTCAGAAACAAGAGTCTGACTGTAAAACTTGTTAACCAGACATGTGTTATCCAGTTCAGCTTCCTTTTTAATCACTAACGCAACAGAAAAATTAACCTTCTGTCTGTCTCATTTCTTCTATCAGCCTTGTTTTGACTTTTTTTTATTCCTTGCAGACGTTACAAAAGCAGATTATCCTTCAGCTCTTCCTCGTTGGAGCTGACAAACACATTTCCCAGACCAGAACTCATTAGGAATATGACCCCTCATGTAGAAACACAATCAGAGCATTGGCTGTGTGGTGCATATGCACTGATTTTATGTGCCACCCTCCCCCTTCAGTAGCTTGACGTTTAATAGAGCATTAATGCTATTGGCCATGCAGCATTAAATTATTAAACAACACCAAATAAAAGCCAGTTAAGATGGTTGAAGTCTGTGCAAACCCGCAGATTATGTTGGTTTTATCCATTAGGACATGGAGTCTCTTGGAGGTAAAAATTATGATGAGGGCTCTGAACCAATGCTAATCAGGGGCATGGCTAGATGGGGGCACAGGTGCTGCCATGGCCTCCCTAAGCCACTCGTTGGCTACACCTGTGGCCACTTCTACATTCGCTTTGTTGTTCCTATGTGAACGTAAAACTACTCTAATCTGGAATATCCAAATTGAATTGACATTTTAATGGACTATATGCCTGCTTCTTTGTTACCCGTCTTTCACTACTGGACCAACTGATTAATCCAGGTGTGTCTGACCTCAGTAACCATGACAACATTAGCCAGACACACCTGGATTAATCAGTTTGTCCAGTAATGGAAAACAGGAAACAAAAGAGCTGGCTGAAATTCAGGAATTGGTGGAGTTGGGCATATAGTCCATTGTTAGTGAATTGACCATATACCAATGACAAAAATACAGCAATTATTTTTTACATCAGTATACTAACATTAAAGATGACAAATACATAATTTATGCTTTTACCAAAACTAGCCTTTGTGTCTAATGGGGGGTAGGTAAAGGTATATGTTGCCTAGGAATCTCATTTGTAATTAGGGATAAATAATAAACCTATTTAATACATGTAATAATGCATTAATATAATATTATCAAAACCATGCTGCTCAGTGGGGCAGTGGGAAGCACTGCTGCCTTGCAGCCAGAAGGTTCTGGGTTCAATTTCAATTTCTTTCTGCACAAAGTTTGCATGTTCTCCCTGAGCATGCATGGGTTTTCTCTGGGTACTCCGGCTTCCTCTCACAGTCCAAAAAAAACATGACTGTTGGGTTTATTTAGCCTGACGTAGTCGGACTCAATTCTAGTCAGAATGAGTCTGATGCTGCTGCTCCATAGAGCTGTGATTATGGGGGCGGTGTTTTGATTCGAAACCCAACCAGGAAAAAAATGCCTCTGCACTCACAATTGGATAGAACTACAACCAATAAGAGCAACGGAGTGCGTGACGTATCTTAAGCGAGGCATAAGTTGTTGTCCACAAAAATCAAAGCGTGCAGTTTCAAGCGCCTAGAATAAGAAGATGAGCCTTGATCGGCGTTTCTCTGTTCCTCTTTTTAAAAATTAATTTGCTGTCGATATCTTCTAGAACAGACCTAATAGCAGAATCTACTCACCTCAAATCTCATGCGGCAGCCATTGTTGTTGTCACCTGGCGCTTTGGTCACGTGGTTGATTACGCTACTGTTGATCATCTGTCCATCATCGTGATAAAGCCCGCCCTCTGACAATTTGATTGGATCGCCTGACAGTGGGGCGTATAATACTGGCGCTATTATGGAGCAGAGCCAAAACCGAACTTCCCGACCTCCTCAAACCTTGTGGGCGGGACTAAGTACGGAATGGCACCCAGGCTAGGGTTTATTGGCTTCTCTAAATTGTCCTTAGGTGTGAGTGTGTGCATGAATCGTTGTTTGTCCTTTTTGTCTCTGTGTTGCCCTGCGATGGAGGATTAGCGACCTGTCCAGGGTGTACCCCACCTCATGCCCGTGGACAGCTGGAGATAGGCACCAGCATGCCTCGCGACCCAACTTTAAGTGTGTAAAGAAAATGGATGAATGCAAAATCATAATTAATTAAGGATATAGAGGATGAGTTTTCCAGAAACAGGCAAGAAAAAAACCAAGTCAGTTATTTTTAATTGGAATATGCCACCCATCCCTATCCCTAATGACCAAACAAGGCCAAGCTTCCAACAAAATCAATCAAATTAAAACCACATTGTTGATGAAATGCTAAAAATAAGCTTTGAGAAGAAGGCCAACATGAAGCAATGTGGCAGATCACTCGTATCTGTAGCAAAAATAATAATAAATAAAAAAAAGCTTCATGTAGATTTAAAAAAGAAAACAGAGCGGAAACAGTTTGGAACACAATAAATACTGACTTTGACTTCCTTCATTTTGTTCACGTTGCACCATTCATCTAACAAAGACATATATAATTAAAATTTTAAAGCTTAGGTCTGCTTTACGATGTACACAGTTTCCTTAGATGTGCTGTGCCTAAACTAATCGCTTCCTTCTCCTGATATCTTTTAGTTTTTTTAGTCCAAGAGTGAATTCGTAAACCATTTAAAGCCTCTTTTCAATTCTGCCCTCTGCTGATTTGAACAGCAGCTATATCCACTCCACAGCTACTCAAGCTTCTCTGCATGTCTATTGTGCATCAATCATGTGGGTCAAGCCTTTAGCTTTTATTGTTTAATTTTACCCTCTAAAGTTTCTAATAAACAATAAAAAAATATTGATTTGTTTGTGCCGAGACACTCGAAAAGTAACTGTTTCTGAATATTTCAGCAGTGTCCCAGTGTGTCTGGATATTTTCTCCAGTGTCTGGCACACACTGAGAATTGAAAGGTTCTTTTTTATGCCTGAGAGAAAATTTCTAATGCAATCTAGACAGAAATTGAATTTGATTTTCCTATTAGCCATTCCCTGACTCAACCAAGACATCTGCTTTGAATCGCCCTTAATACAATAAAATTATCTCTAGTCTTTTCAGCCGGTTCTCTTCCTTTCCCATCTTCCTTTTAGCATGGCTCTCCTTTGGGATATTCTTCTGCTCCTGCATGTATTGCTGAATCTCTCATCTCAATTCTGCACTGTATTGAGTCCATGTCAGTGGCAGCTGCTGCTCTCTGAAACAGGGGGAGGCCCAATGGTGTTAATTAAGTCCAAACGTCACATATTGCATTAACAAATGGTGAAACATGTAAAACTCATCACTAAAATGAGGGAAGTAGCTGTTGCGAAGCGCTCAGAAATAATAAACTCCAGAAACCACTGCAAGAGTTCAGCACAAGATGACTGCTCTGTCTCAATGATCACTTTTGCCTCTCGACTCATAAGAAAACCTCCTCGCGGTCTGACCACTGTCAAAAATCCTTAAGTAGACCAATCAGCATCAAGCAGCCAGCTTCACGCCCCGCCCCTGCTCCATATTTTTCTTCCATATAGGGAATGTTATTTTACATGTCTAAAATATTCATTTTGACAAGGAAGAAATACATTTAGGATATCTGAAATACATATTCAGTCAAGCAACTAACTTATAAAACAGCCACTCAAAAAAATGTCTAGGTATCCGAAACTTTATTATTACTACCAGTAGTTCAATTGTACTTTTTATATCCTGAAATTTAGTTTTTGATTGGAAAAAATGTAATTTAGGATATCTATAATTCCAGTTCAGAGTAGTAGGAATGTAGTTTTGACCAGAAAAAATCCTATGTTAGTCACCTACAAATGGAACAACAGATAGAAGATTGCTTTTAATAAATTTCAAAACAGCCTGCCATACATTCAAGGGGGAGCAGCTTCTGTTACACAAATCTAGATTGAGAATGCAGCTTTAATTGCACCAAAGTCACATTATATAAATCGTCAAAATTGACTTAAAAAAAACTTAAACTTGACTTGGACTTGTGGCCTGAGACTCAGCACTGGAAAAAAATTGAAATCTACATAAGTCAAATTTTCTTAAAATAAGTGAATTTGTTCTTGAATTGAGGAGGTAGTAAGTGAGAAACCTTGCTAATGGAACAAGACAATTTTACATTCCAAAATAGGGAAAACACAATTGCATTGTCTTATTTCAAAGTGCATATTATCCTAATTATCTTATTTATTTTAAAGGCCACACAATGCAACATTTTTCAGTTAATTAATGTGTGTTCCATATAACGTTTTGGATGATGATTAAATGAGTCATTTCAGGTTGAACAAAAAGGTATTCTCCGCCGCCCTGGTGGTCTGTGGAAATACCGCACTTGCAATTTGCAGGAGCACCGACCTCAAGCACCTTACAGGCTCCAGAAGTCTCATGAGAGTCAGTCTTGCTTTACGTGAGAACTGCTACGCGCCCCAGTTAAAAGCATGCTGTTGCTAGCACAGTGGCGTTCTTTGTGCAGTTATGCTACGTTCACATCGGACGCAGCAAAATGCGCGTCTGCTGCTTCCTTTTTGCTGCTTGTACCAGTTAGTTCTGACGGCGGCTGAAGCAGCTTTGCTGCTCTGGCTGCGGTGGTTGCAAAAGTAATGTCTGACGCGCGTTGGGCGGAGCTTCACTATCCTTTCTCTGCCTTGCAGCTATATTTGCTGTGATCAGTAGGAAATAAAAATAGTTTTAATATGTGTTTAAGTGAGAAAATCCACCTTAAAACGTAATCCAGTGCAGTCAGTTCATTCAGATTATTATCCTGCCTTCAATATTTTTCTGTGGAACCGCTCAGACCCCACACATACCAGCGGTGTACCCGACAGTAGGAATCCCCTTCATCAGCAGCGGTTCACCGCTGGCAGCTGGTAGGTGTTTTTCATCTAAACTAATCCAAACTGCATACTCTGCCCGGCGAATTTCTGCATTTTTAAGTTAATTTAGGCGTCAATAAACTGTTCGCAAGAGGAGTGATCATCAGCGCTGTGTCTCTCTCCTGCGTCAGATGCTTAAACGCCCGCGACCGCTACTGCTTCGTAGCTGCTCAGGCAGCTAAGCCTGCTGCTCAAAAGCAGCGCCCTTAGCGGGACCTTTTACTGCGCCTTGGCCAGCGGCAAACCGTTGACTTTGCATGTAAACTTGCTGCTTCTGCAATGGCGCCAGCTGCGGTGTGAACGTAGTTCAGTGATTCGTAGCGTACGCCTGTCTGCTAAGCTCAAAACAACCAACGCCTGGCTTGGACGGGAGAAACCAGGAGAACAGCTGTGCATATTTCACGACAGTGCACACTTTTACTTTACTAAGCCCTCTGGGGCTGTTTCCTCGCTGGAAAATCAACACCGGTTGCAAAGTATACCTTTAAGAGTAAAATACTCATTCCATTGACAAACTATCTCATTTACCTACTCAAATTAAGGGTAAATACACTTAATTTAAGACATTTTTCCAGTGAGGTCTCCACAGTTTTACATTAGAGTATATTTCATATTGATAGAAATCAGCTATTTACCATTTTTTGGGGATTTGGGAAATTAATCTTAAACTATAACTACTGATCAATCTTAAGAGATTAATCAATAATTGTTTAATGTCCATTGGTTATTTAGGTCAGAGAAACAACACTACAGGTTTGGATTCCTAACTTACAATGCAGATCTAGAGCTGCTGTAGAATAAAACATGTTTTTTGGGGGGTTTTTTGTCTTTGAGACATGACATAGACTTCCCTTTCAAAGACTTGAAGCTCGGATACAGCACACTTCCTTGAGTTGCATTGCCTACTGGTAGTGTTCATCTTATGTTCCAAAGAATAAGACCATTTTCTCATTAGTGGGGTGTGGTTTCCTGTATATCCACAGTGGAATGAAGTTGTTCTTGCAGCTTATTACTGAGAGTGCTCTGATGACCAAGCTGCAGCATCATGATATGACTTGTGCATCTCTTTGTATTTAAAGAATTCTATTTTATGCCTCTGTTTACACTGTTTCCATTTATACATCAGTCTGATGAGAAACATAAACAAACATCCTCAGAATGCTTGTCCTCAGCCAACTGTTATTCTGAGGATGTCTGTCTGCGCCCTCAGTCTGTGCACATCACACTCACTGAAGGTTGTTGCATAATTAGATTATTTTCTTATACATAATGTACTTCCTCTTGAATCAAGTGGACAAAACTATACACGCTGTTTCAGGAACGTTAGATGCCTGTTTAAGTACACTATCTAATAAGGGAAGATACAATATGAGATCCACCTTAAAAAATACAATTTCCTGAAAAATAAAGAAAATAAAAAAACAAAGCATCTTATCAGCTTTATGCTTGGATTTTATTTGCATAAACTACAAACACCCTCGTTAATAGGGTGTTAAATTTTAACATGTGCTTCCTGATTAGGTAAGGTATAGATAAAAAAATATATATATTTTTACAACCCAACTTTGAATATACAACAATCAATAAGTATTTCAATTAAAATTAATAACGGTAGGTTACATTTTGTAGTTCAATAAACAGGGCTGGTTTTCTTCCTGACGTCCTTCAGCAGCTCTTTGGACTTAGTCATCTTTGATTTTGAGGCTGTGACGAGGTGTTTTTTATACTGATAATGAGGTCAAACAGGTGCTATTCATACAGGTAAGTGGAGGACAGAACAGAAACATTAGATATTGTTCATAATAAATTATTACACATTTGCAAGGAGCCTTCTAAACAAAACTGAAAGTAGAAATGGGGGAAATGCCATTATATTTAAGAAGAACGCGATTAAAAATAAATTATTGGTTAAATCTAAAATGCTACAACCTGATTGTAAAAAATGACAAAAAAAAAAAAGAAATGAAACGTTTTGGATGGAGAATTGGAAAGAAGACAGATTAATTTCATATGCAGAGTATAGAAATAAGTCCATTAATACCTCCAGCTGTTATACAACTATTAAAGCTACAGTGTGTAACTTTTAGCGACATCTAGCGGTCAGACTGCAGACTGCAGCAACATGAACATCTCCCCCCCAACGCTTCTCCCCAATAACAGTGCGGCGAGCGTTACGGGACAAAATGTCTTCCACGGCGTCCGCATCACCTACCTTCTCAAGTGATGAGGTTTGTTTACATAGATAATTTTACAGATAGTATTTCATTAGTCTGTGTAGGGTATAGATTTCATGTAGACTTAAGATAATAAATATACCAAGTTATTTTTCTACATCGTTGTGACGTTTTGGCGATCTCGCAATCGCTAGTTTGTTGGCTTCTGCGCGCTGGCCAGCAGAAGATGTCTCTGCCTCCATGGCTGGTGACCAGCTCCTATGTAATTATAAATAATGCTAATTCTAAGGCAACATAAATATTAAGGTTAAGAGGCTGAGCTCGTAGATGATGATAAATAACATAGTTATGTATAATATATTACATTTCTGACTGTATATATCCCTGTAATTATTACACACTGTAGCTTTAATTTTTCCAGAAGCAATAGTAGGGATGGGCCTATTGGAAAAGAAAAAGGAAAGACAATTGTTTGTAGAAATGAATAGTACAATTAATTACAAACAGTTATCACAAATTCATTCAAATCTATACAGATGCATCAAGAACGAATAATAAATATAGGAGTGGCATTCATAGTACCTGAATTTAAACGAATCCCTGATGGTTTGTCTGTACAGGAGAATTTTTTGGCACTTCTGTTGGCAGTAGAGTGGCTGGAGGACATTAAACCTTTATAAAACAATAATTTGCTCCTTATTGATGAGTTTAAAACATAATAATTCAGACAGTAGATATGCTAGTAAAAATTCAGCTGACATTATTCAGCCTACAACAGATGGGTTTAGCAGTGGTATTTCTATGGATAGCCCATATTGGATTAAAAGGAAATGGCAGATAGCATGGCTAGAATGGCAACTTAAAAACATTTCGATTTTATAGTGCATATCATTCACTCAGAAACAAAAACTGAAGAACGAACTGCAGAAACGTTTTATCAATGGTTTTATAGCATCAAAAATCAGTTGGGGACATAAAAAAACTACGTGGGAATAGAAACAAGGTAAGGTTGACAAAAGGTTAAGATTTGGACACTGGGGCTAAATGGTTCACTTTTTAACATTCAAAAATAAAACACAGGAAAACTTAAACAATAGAAAATGTTATATAAGGTTATCCAAAGTATCAAATACAAAGAAACTACAATGAGGAAAGAATTTGAAAACATTAGGGAAGCGTTTGATATGATAGATATATTGCAACGAAATTTAGGAAGCAGGAAAATACTAATTATTCTAAGATTTTTAAAAAGGACCAGATTTTGAATATAATTTGATAATGTAATAGGTAATTTAAAGATTAATCCATCACATGCCAAACTCCATCCCAATCCTTAGCGTTAATGCCCAAGTTTTTTACCAACCGTTAAAAAAAATAAAAAAAAAAACACAAGAAGAAGGGCTTCTTAAAAAAGAAGTTACAGGTATGCGAGGGCTAGAAATCTTGCTTATTTGTGAGTATTTTCCACAATAATTTACAAGTTAACTTATTAAAATGCTTTATTTCTCAGTATATCAATGTATTTCTCATTTTGTCTCATAGAAGAAGTCTACCAATGATAAAAGTTATTGACTCTTTTACTTTTCTTTCTTTTTTTAAGTAGAAAAACTTGGGCAATCAGTGGCTGACTAAATAATCCGGCCCCACTGTATTTAACACTTTTGTACCTTTAAATTCTTCACTAACATTAAAACCTATGAAAAATTGTGTCGCAAAATCATATACAGTACCTACATTTACCTTCAGCGAAGGAAAGAGTTAATTTTATCTTACAGAGTGACATAAAAAACAGACTTCCTCCTCCGACTTAGATCCAACTGGGAATATAATCATTCATTGTTCACACTGTAATGTAGCAAGTCAGCAAAAAGCTGAAAATGTCACGCTATAAAACGTATGGCTGTGTGTTGGTGTTCATATGGACCATGCAGTTTTACTACCTTTGTAGAATTGACTGTGACCTTACCATTTCTACATTAATTCAAATATTCAATGTTAAATCTTCCCTAGTCTCTATGGCAACATGAGAACTTCATCCTGGATGTTGAGATCCTAGGTTTCTTTTCACAACCTTGCATACCAACAACATTCAATATGCAAAATGTTGCTCATTTTGTGCGCTGTTGTAACCTCCTAATTTATCATCAGAAAGTGTTCCGTATCGGTTTAAATTTCTCAACGGGCATCCCTTTTGTTTGACAGCAGGAATGTGTTCACTTCACTCTGGTAAAAGTCTCCAGCTTTAGCAGCTTTATGACTATCCTGTGCACTTCTGACACATATCTGAAATCTCAGCATTTTTAAAAACCTCTGCTACATGGAGGTTATTGCTGGAGGTGTTGTTTCAAACTTTCTCACCTTTAGCAAGATGTGAGACAGAAAGCCTTGGAAGGTGAGGTAGAAGACTGGATAAAGAATAAAAGGCATTGGGTTGACAAAGGATGACATCATTTTTCCTCTTTGTTTAGTCTGAATTCTTCACATTCCAAATAATGTTTTTTAAAGGTATTTATAGTTAGAATGCAGAGGTGAGGCTCCCATGCACAGGAGCTGCCGGGCCATCTGACCATCATCAGTAGCTGATATGGAAGAAGTATGTTATTTAAAGTTTAAGGGAAATCATATTTTAAATGTCAACTCACTCTGGCTTAAACATGTATATAAATGTAGTCTTTTTCAGACGGTATTGTCCGAAAATTTGGAACATTTCTATTTTTAAAATAAATCCTGTCATAAAATCTATGGCGTTATCTTATGCAGGCCAGTTAGTTATAGGCGAGCTTGCGTAGCTAAATTCGGCCAATCATATATCAGCGGTCATCTGTCAACTCAAATATCATTTTTGGTCATGCGGTCTTGATTCATATGGCAGCTAATATCATAGCGGTTGAAATAAGATAGAATATGATAGAATCTTCGCAGAGTAGATGTGACCTTTACAGGTGTATTAGTTGGATTAGCGAGAAACGGACTCGTGTCCTAAACAAATATGTTCCTAAGAAGAACACAGTAAAGTATGGACTCAGTAAGAAGGGGGGAACACAGCATAACTATGGGTCTATTGGAAAACAAGCTTACTCGTGACGTCACTACATGCTCGGCTATTCTGGAGCTGCATTTCACCTCCTGGTATTAATAGTCTTTAGATAACAATAAATTCTGACTTTTTTTCATTAAGTGGGGGAATAATAATTAATACAGTCAGATAAACATAAATGAAATGAACATTTTGCCAAATAAAACAAAAATATCACCATCATAGCCAGTGGTCCTTTACGCACGGCTATGCCGTGAAAGGGCTTCTGGAGACGGGCTAGGATTAAACCTGGCTGCCGTTAGCCTCGGAGCTCCACTGGTTGCCGCTGTCCTCTCAACTTTGGATTTTTTTTTTTTTTATGCATTAAATTGGTAAATGGGCCATATAGTGACGCTTAAAAGTTGACATGATGCTATGATCGAACTAGAGCAGGCACAACCGCAGTCAGACAAAGGTAAGTTTCAGAGTTTTATTTTCTGGACAACACAGACTTTGGTTGTCCTAGAAGCGTGCACACCAGGGAGGCTCAGACTGGATTGTTAGATTTCATATACGGGGGTTTGTCCGGGGGGGGGGACCTAAGTCGTACAGGCAGTGTGGGAATCTAATCGGGAGGCAGTGACTCCCTTCTCTTTCTCTGATGGGGTGGACAGGCAGGTGAGCTCTTTGCATGGATCAGGGAGACAGCGAGGGCGATGACTGGAACAACGGAAAATAAGGAAGGTAAGTTGACACCAAAAATATCAAGATGAGAGGAGCTAGCGGGTAAGTAACCACGGTGTGGAAGTTTACCAACCGTCGTCTGTCCTAGGAAATCCACTCCTCTAAATACTGCCTCCTGATTGCGAAGTGGCATAAGCTGGGAGCTCATCCTGCCAAAAACAATCCAGAATAGGATTTAAAATCCTCCTTCTCACATATGAAGCTTTAAATGGCCAAGCTCAATCTTTACAGAGCGGCTCTAGGTTTGTTTCCACATTAAATGAAACTACAAAAACTGCAGCTCCCTCCCGTTTCTGCAGTTTGATAGATAGATAGATAGAGATGAATGGATATAATGATGCAGATAGATAGATAGATAGATAGAATAGATAGATAGATAGATAGATAGATAGATATAGATAGATGAATAGATGAATAGATAGATGAAGATAGATAGATAGATGCAACACTACTTAAGTATGAGCGTTCATAAAAACATAAATGCATACATACATACATATATACAAACATCGATATATGGATATAGACAGGAGGGATCCTGCCTCGATGCTGTTTTCCTGTATTTTATTTCTCCTTCAAGTTTTAATAAGAGGCTCTGTTAGACTTTCATACTGCCAGCAGATGGCGTCATGTCTGTTCCTTGCCCCATTGCTAGAATTCTATTAAGGCTAAACACTATCAGGATGGACATCTGGTCTATATAACATTATTTTATATTGATCATATGGTTTTAGTGTTTTTTTTGTGGGTATTTAACTTCACATATTCACCTATAATGTTTGATTTCATACACTTTTCCTTATATGAAATCCATATCAAAACTAAAGAGTTTGCAGTCTCTCTACTTGATTTGGGTGGACATTGGTTAGTATTGATGATACAATTTGGTTTTAAATAAACTCATCCTTCTAGTGTACTTCTTTAGCACAGCTTTCCTGGACTATGCCTGCTTTCTGCTCTTGATCCCATTAGTGTCTTCTTTTAAACAATCATCAAATGAATCGTGACCATGTTTTCAATTTTCAGCTCCTTATATGCTGTTGGCTCTAATTATCAACATGAGGCTTCTTTTACTCACTTTATTCAGGGATCTTTTTTTAACATGCATTAAGTGACTTTTTTCAAGTTCCACAGACTGCAACAATACAGAGGACCCTGTTATACACTTAAAAAAGACATAACATGGTAGACAACATTCACTAATTAGCACAGTCAGCAGACACAAGACAACTACCGTAATAATCTCCACAGCATGAATTTGAAGAATTAAATCTTGTTTTTGCACTTTTATATTAACTAGTTGGTTGCTATGTGGTGCTGATCAACTGTTACCCAGAGAGGTTATTTATTTTTTCTTTAAAAATAAAAACAAAACAGCTGTAAATATGTTGCAGAAAGCATCAGAATATTTAAGAGCTAGGTGCTTAAACCTTAAGAAATAAAGAAGGCAGTCTAATGACTTACAGTACTCTTGGCGTTGCATCCAACTCAATCAGGAAAAGAGAACACAGTTTGATCTATTCCGTAAATTAGTATTATCAATCTATTTGACCAAATAAATTTACAGAAAACATTAAACTTAATAACAAAGTACAAATGTACAACAGTACAGTCATTATTTTTTTAGCTGATTCTCATCTCCAGTCCTTTTGGCAAGTAAGAAGCTAAGGAAAATGAAGGTGGTCAGGATGTTAGGACAGAATCAATGCTACTTAGCTCATTGATTAACTTTCCTCCTGTTCAACATACATTGTAGAAAGAATTGATGATCATATAATGTCATGATCTTGGCACTGATGACTGGATAATTGGTTCATTCCTTGCACCTGCCTAGCTCAGCCCAGTTTCCATTACCTTTCATCAGAATCACCTGTTTCTGCTTCTACTTAAACTGCTTAGTCCCAGCCAGCAGGGCTAGATTGGTGGTCAGAGGGCCCGGTGGCGCCAGTGTACTACAGCCTCACTTCTGTCAGTGAGCCCCAGGACAGTTGTGGCTTCAATGCGAACGTGAACTGAACGTACTGCATTACATTACAATACTTCCCACCGCTTCAGATATGTTGAGGTCATATGCAGTGTCGTGCCTGAACGCGTTCATTGAGCGAAAGTTCATGAACTGCGTTCATATTTTGAAGTGAACTGACGTACTGCATTGCACACCTGATGTAGGCGTTATTGTGAACTTCGTTCATTCTGAAGGTGTCTGTGAGCGTGCAGCTCTCTCAGTTCAACTCCGTTCAATAGGTTTGCCAGATTTCTATAGAGCCCTCAGAAGCGAAACCCGAGCTAAATCACGTAAACAGGCCTTGTATGTAGCGGGGAAAACGCAATCTGGCAACACCAGCTACCAGCGTCACCAACCTACAGCGGCGTCGCGTCATCAAAACAAAATGCAGCGTGGAAGCCACAGCATGGAGGCGACAAAAGCAGCAGTATGATCACTTAAAACGGGTTTATGACCAGGTGGTCGGGTGAGGATGATAGCAACAATCTTACATTTCTCTGCAAACTTTGCCGCCGGCTTTCAGTACTAAACCTGCCTGGTATAATTTTTCAGGATTCCTTTTTAGTATGTGCTAAATAAAATTTCAAATGGAAAAATTATTAAAAAAACATTTGCACCTTAAAGACTACTTTCCTGTTTTTCTTTTTTAATAATTCCTCATAAAATAGACCATTCAAAGCTTAGCACACATTTTTCTGATGTTTTGAGAATATACTGGCAGGGGTGAAGCACCAGCTGCTGCTGAGTGTGAGAGTGAATGGACAGCAACAAAGCATTAAAGCAACAATGGAAATGCTGTCCCCTCAATGCTAATGTAAACCCTGGTTGGATGAGTTTAAAAATGGATATGAAGATGAAATCTGACGCACAGTTTCAGGGTTACAACTGATAAAATGTTGCTGTCTGTGGTTCTACAGTGAGCTATGGTGTAATTGAAGCAATATATGGAAAAAAAAGAAGAACTATGAACTAGTTCATTTTTTGGAACTAGTTCATTTTTTTCCAATTTGCAATTATGAATTTATTTGTGTATAAACTAAAATGTATTGAACTGAACTTTGAACTAGTTCATTAGAGAGAACTTTCCCAACACTGAGCACCAACCAGTTTAGGAGAGGACCTCTGGACTGCTGTCCTTGTGGTAACTAGGGATGGCAGGTACATGTGTTAAATTCAATGTAGTTAGGAAACTTCTTGGTTTCTCCAGGTAACTGTCAGCACAATTTGTATAGAACTTATTATGGCGACCATGGACACACTTCCGTCATGGCTTAAGTACCCTTACCGATCTGAGTTGTTTGGATTGAGCGAAAGGTTGGACTTTACCCCGGCATTTATTTTCCTAAATGGATGCGTTTTTGTGTGCTCTTGAATGAATCTAACGCATCTCTGTGGAGGACACACAGTAACCCCGAAATCCCACCTCCTCCATCTCCGCTCCGCCCGGCTGCGCTCCAGACCACCTGTGCAAAACAAAGCACAGGTTTTCTATCTAAGGAAAACCAGTTGATTGCAAAGGCCGACAGTGGAGAGGAAAATCTCCCTTTTAACAGGAAGAAACCTCCAGTTGAAACAGGCTCAGTGTGAGCGGCCATCTGCCCAGTCCCACTGGGTTTCAAGGAGACAGAAGCAGACACACAGAAAGAAGCAGAGACGCAAAAGGTAACTGTCAACCAGCTCCACAGGCGGCCCGTCCAAGAAACACACAGACAGGCAGACATGGTGTCACAGCCAAACAGGAACAGACCAGAGGAAGCTAATATGTGGAAAAACTGAGATATCATAGCATTAGAGATTGAGCTAATAATAAATTCTGCAGAGTGGGAGAATAGAGATAGAATAAAGCAGAATGATGAAAAATGGGTCCTATGTCTTAACTTAGTCTAAGCATGTAGTAGTATAACTAACGAGTTAGAGCTGGATAACCTGAGACCACTCTAACTAGAAGCTTTATCAAAAAGGAAAGTTTTAAGCCTAGCCTTAAAAGTAGACAGGAGGTGTGGCTCACGGACTAAAACTGGTAGTTGGTTCCACAGGAGAGGAGCCTGATAACTAAAAGATCTACTTCCCATTCTATTTTTAGAAATTCTAGGAACCACTAGTAAACTAACTGCAGATTGAGAGCCAAGTGCTCTGTTAGGAACATAAGAGAACAATCAGATCTCTAATATAAGCTGGTGCTTGTGCATTTAAGGGTTTATATGTGTAACTCCTCTATGTCTGAATCTGTATATATACAGTGAGGAAAATCCATTTTCTATTAGACTCTTTTCAAAGAAAGCTTACCAGAGCCATGGCAGATATCTAAAAACAGCAAAAAATAAAAGTAATTGCAAGGTGATGAATTGATGAATATTAGAATACAAATATGCCAACCATTATATTCCTATGTTTGCTCTAAATGCATTATTTAAAGCTTTATTTTTGCATATTCAAGCTATGACCACGAGGAGTATTTGTCCAGGATTCTTTGTCAATTCAGTTGGCTGTGGTGCGAGCCAACAGAATTGACAAAGCCTCCTGGATAGATGTCAAATTGTCTTCAAAAAAGCTGACCAAAAGTCCGGTTGCCTTCCAATTTAAGCCTGTTAGTGGTTGCCATGACCCGGATGACTGACAATTTACACAGTCTATGATGCATCTTACCTCTCAGATGTATTGTAAACCATGTCTTAACCACCTAGATAATCAGAAAGTGAGGAGCAAGACTTATTTTTCTGACAAAAGAAATGCTTCTGGGAGCGAACAATGACTTGCAATTGTGTTAAGCTCTAATTAATTTAAATACCTGGGGTTGACATGGCATTCATTATGGCCTGTTGCACCAGGGAGCATCCTGCTAATGAAATTTTTAAGAGTAGAGCCATTGGAAGCCAGGCGACCCACTGAGTCTGAGAGATACAGACTGATGGAGAATAGAATGCAAAGGTCAGCTGTAATTGTGAAATACTGCTCAAAACCAGAAGAGCTTTGGTATATAGAAGATGTTTCTGCATGTAATAGGGAATGTCAGGTAGCAAACACAGATCTCACAGGTTTGAGCTAAATTCAGAGCTCTACTCTGCTACTGGTTAGCAGATGGGTCGTTCACCAGCACATTGGAAACTGGAGGAGAGATAATAAAAAATTGGCCTTGTGTATTTTTAAGAAATGTGGTAAAATACTAAGGCCTCCGGCCCACAAAGTCAAAACTAACACTAAACGCTTAATATTTTCCGCAGAACGCTTGTCGTGAAAGACGGAGACGAAAATAAATGTGATCGCCCACACGAATGCATGAAAACGCTTGCAAATGTAATGCCAGGCCTATAAGTGGCGCTGTGATGGTTGCCCTGCGGGTCCATTTTGGTGGT